>WOXC01004186.1:0-272822 GCA_011680675.1 Gymnobelideus leadbeateri | reverse complement strand
TGGCTCCCTCCCCTGGGGGCTAGAAGCCGCTGAGGACAAACGCCATTTTGTAGTTTTCAGAGGCAGCTTCCGCTCCCAGCCTGCAAATTTGTAGGGAGATCCAGCGATCAGTCTTGGGGAGTAATCGCTCTTGCTTTAACCTCCCTGGATCTGGATTGTGATCTAGGGTGGAAGTCGTGGTGGGTTTACAGCTTGCCAGAAACGGAAGTTGCCCACACGTTCGGGATGAAAATTCCTCTATCTGGCCTTAAAGCCATAGTGTGGCAACAAGCCCAAAAGTCAAGCAATTAAGTGGCAACATGCCAAGGCAAAGGAAACAGAAAAATGCAACCCTAGACTCCTATTTGGGGGCATAGAAGACAGGAAAAGGACTGTAAGATCAGAAGTCCTGCCCAAAAACTACCAAGGAAAACATAGACAGGTTGCAGGCCACAGAGGATCCTTCAGAAAGGACTTTAAAAATCAAATATAAGAGGTGAGAGAAGAGAGATTAGAAAGAAATGAGAAGGATGCAGGAAAAGTATGAAATAGAGGTCAACAGCCTGACTGAGGAAAACAACACCTTAAAAAATGAGCTAACTCAAACGGCAAAGGAGGCCCAAAAGGGCAATGAGGAGAAGAATGCCTTAAAAAGCCGAATTTGCCAGATGGAAAAAGAATCTCAAAAGTTCACTGAGAAGATTCATTCCTTCAGAGTTAGACTGGAGCAAATGGAAGCTAATGACTTTATGAGAAATCAAGATGCTTTTAAGCAGATCCAAACAAATGAAAGATTAGAAGACAATGTGAAATATCTCATGGGAAAAACCACTGACCTGGAAAATAGATCCAGGAGAGACAATTTAAAAATTATTTGACTACCTGAAAGCCATGATCAAAGAAAGAAGACCTAGAAACCACCCTTCAAGAAATTCTCAAGGAAACTGCCCTGAGTATGCTAATCCAAAGGGCAAAATAAGAGAGTTGAAAGAATGCCATGCACCTGCTGAAAAAATTCCACAAAGAAAACTCCCAGGAATATTATAGCCAGGTTCCAGAATCCCCAGATCAAGGAGAAAATACTATAAGCAGCCAGGAATAAACAATTTCAATATTGTGGAAACACAATCAGAATAGCCCAGGACCTGGCAGCTTCTACACTGAGGGATCAAAAGGCATGGAATATGATATTCCAGAGGGCAAAAGAACTGGGAATGAACCCAAGGGTCACCTACCCGCAAAACTGAGTATTTTGTTTCAGGGGAAAATATGGTCATTCAGTGGAATAGAGGACTTTCAAGCATTCTTGAGGAAAAAACCAGAATTGAATAGAAAATTTGACATCCAGACACAAGAAGGAAGAGATGCCTGAGAAGGTAATCAGGGAAAAGAAATCAAAAGGAACTTATCCAAGTTGAACTATTTACATTCCTATATGGAAAAGCAATAACTGTGACTGATGATATCTTTCTCACTATGAAAATAATGAAAGAAGGGTGTGTGGTCATATGAATACATATGTGAATGTGTGTGTATATGATTACAGTTATATATGGATAGAGGGCATAGGTTGAATTTGTTGGGAAGGGAGAATACTCAAGAGATGAAATTATGAGGTGAGAGAGGAAAGTGGCAAGAGGAGATGGGGAGAGACAGGGTAGGGTAAACTATCCCATGTAGAAGAAGCAAGGGGAAGTGGTTGCATAGGAGGGGGAGAATAAGGAAGGCTAAAAAGGCAAAACCACATTCACATTGAATTTGGTTCAGGTAGAAAATGACATACATACTAAATGGGATATTCTCAACCTGCTGCAAGATTGGGGGAAGGGAGATGAGAGGAGGGATGATGGATGGGAGGGCATCCTTGGGGGGAGGGGAGGTTGGAAGTACCCAGTATAGAAGAGGGACAGGATCATGTAGGGAATGGACCAGGTGGGGGGTCGGATGAGTGGGAGGGAATTATAAGCAGCCTTGTACAATATATCTACTATGATAATGTTTTGCATAGCTAGACATGTACAACATATACTGAATTACTTATCTCCCAAGAGGGAATGGGTGACAAGTGAGGAAGGAAATGGATCTGAAATTCAAGGTCTTAAAATTAAATGTTTCAAATATATATAAATACTATTATTAATACTCTTTTGCTTGTAATAGGGAGATAAGATGTACAGGCATTGGGACACAGAGATTCACCTTCCTCTAATGGAAAAGTCGATGGGGATATGGGAGAAGGTATGGGAGAGAGCAGATTGGAGGAAGCGATATCTTGTGGGACTACTATCCTGGGATGTTGGGTAGGGGAATAACGGGGGGAAATGATTGTAACTCAAAATCTGGCAGAGATGAATGATGTAAAACAGAAGTTAATAAAAAAAAAGTTAAACAAAAAAAAAGAAATCACATTGAAAGTTTTTATTGCTATATAAATACGAAGGAGTGTTGTTGTCAGAGACAGTGGCATCCTAGGCTTTATGCTGGTAGCATTTCAGCCCATCCTGATCACCAAGCAGCCATCTTTATTTAACATGAAGTCAAAACAACATGAAGTCCTTTATGTCACCATCAATAAGTAATGTTTCTGTTTTGGAATAAAAATGGCTGAGTGAAAATACCCTCCCATCTCTGAGTTGGCATTACTTCAAAAGTTTTCTGTACCAACTCTAATTACAGAACTCATTATTTGATTTTACAACTATTTTTTAGCCCAGCTCTAACTAATATGGTTTGCATGTCTAGATAATGCTAGTAGGAGGAGAAAGCGACAGAGAAGATGCCCAGTAGTCTCCAGCAATATACCAATTGTTGGGATTGGATTTGGGTAATGGTAGGGATGAATTTGAGAAGCATTCAGAATGAATGCTATCCTGGTCATTCTTGATGAACAGTTAATATCTGTCACTGCTGTTATCCTTCCTTATTACTAAACTGACATGCAAACAACCTAGCTTCCCTTCAGAATTTGGTGGACATTTGCTTCTAGCAATGGGGGACTAAGTCTAAAGACCATGAAGCTAACTGAGCAGAGTTGTATGAAAAGAGGGGCCCTGATTTAAATAGACAAAAGAAGACAAGATGATGAATAAGCCAGAAGGCAGAGTATTCCTTCCCAGCCTGACCACGAGTTTAGTGAGGGCACGGTTAAATTGGCCCTGACTGAACAGACATTGTCTTTCTCAGCAGAAATGGTGATAGACTGGACATGGAGATGGTGGCCACCATAGGAAGGAAGGAGAATGATAGTGATTGGCTTTCCCAGCTCATGCCACACCTCACCCCAAGCACATATGTGCCCACATGGACATACATAGACACAACACATTAGCACACAAACACAGAGACCCTGTCCTGCTTCTTGAGAAAGTTGAAAGGGAGAGAAGAAGTACAAGTAGGAGGGGAGAGTGGGAAGAGAAGACATGAAAGGCTCTCTCAGGGAGTTTGCTGCTATACAGAATGTATGGGGAGAGAGGAATTCACCTATTATGAACCAAGAACTGAAGTGGCCCTTGATGCTGAAGCCAGCAAGGAGGACAACAATCACTGCCAGCATCCGCCTCCCCCATCCTCCTCCCCACCAGCTTCAGTATTAGACTGAGCCTCTAGTGCCAGAGTCTTTCAATGTAAAGGACAGAATCCAATTGAGGCCAATGGCCCAATGACTACATTGCATCTTTTTATTCTTCAGAACACTATTGATGCCAGTCTGTAATGAAAGGAGACTCAGCTGCAGACTTTCTCCTTTGTTGGGTTACCCATTAAAGCACCAGCATTGTTAGTGATTTCTTTATTAAAGATTTTAGTGAAACTCGAAGTTTTATTATAGCTAATGAATTGCTTAGTGCATTTGGAGTCTGAGAACCTGGGTTCATGTCCTAGCCCTGACACTCCCTGTGTGACTGTGGCGGGAGGCATGTCACGTGGCCTCTCTGGCCCTCAGTTTCTCTAAAACGACAGTATTCTTTCTTTCTCTAAAACGACTGTAGTGTTCCAGGAAGTAAGGTTTCACTTAAGTTCTACTTTGAATCTTTGCTCTTCCCTAAAGGCAAACCCTCAATAAATGCTTGTAAATATGTGTTTGTACTTTGTGTCCCTGGATTTACATCTTGAGGTGGTTAATAAATCAGTGTCGCTTCCACAGATATCGAAGCAGAGGGGAAAAATCTAAGGAAGAAAAATGATTTTTAGAAAAGAGGATTTGCTGATGGCAGAATTTTTGCCTGAGCTGTTGAAGTCATTTGCTAACCATTATCTGATTTCTAGAGCGTGTATCTTGAGTTTTCAAATGAATCACTTTCTTGAATGCACTTTATCTTCCCCAGATATGTAACTTTTGGGGGCAATGCAATTCTAAGTGTTTCTGCCAGGCCATGGGGGAAGTGTGATCTTAGGTAACCATTTCTCAGATGCATCCCAGACCATTCATATGGTCTCCATCCCACTTGAGAGACTGTTAAGTCCAGCCTTCTCATCTGACAGATGAGGAAACTAAGGCCCAATTTTGAAAAGGCTCATAACCAGGTTGGCCCCTGCACCCCAATATGATCTAGCCAACCTACTTTTGGTTCCCCCTAGATTCCATTCCTTCTCCTGCTTCCATGCCTTTGCATAGGCCTGCTCCCATGCCCGGAACACTTCTCCTCACATCTACCACCTAGTAACTCTTGCTTCTTTCAAAACTCAATCCAAGTGTCACCTCATGGACATGACTTATCCTTGCCCTACTCTCCATTCTGTGCACATGTTTTCACGCCCAATAAAATGAATGAATGAACAAATGAAAGGATGGTGAATACCATCTACAGCAATTCTTGAAGACTTCCTGAGACCTTAATCCCAGCTCTGCCATTTACTGCCTCTGTGACCTTGGGCAAGTCATGTTTCCCCCTCTGAAAATGAAGTTGTTTGGATGGTTTTCACACTGCTCAGAGGCTCTCCTTCCAGCTTCCTACCTAGACAGCCCCCTTTTTCCAGAGCTCTCACCCTCCCCCCTTCTCCAATCAACACTCACTTGTCTTATATCCCATTTCTCCAGGGCCTTGCTAGGTAATTGATAAGCTAATGGTTAATTGGTTCTTAGTCCCCTGTAACAGCTGAATTTTAATAGGGACCTTTAATGCTTTCCCCTAAAGGAGTGAGTGATGTAAGAATTTCAGGCAGGTGCCACTGCCTAGTCAGGTGGAAAATGAAACATTCAGTTGTCCAATTTCTTTTGCAGTCACTTTAGAATGTGTGTGCAGAAGTGTGGGGCAGGAGCGACATTCCTATATCCGTGCCAGGTATCTGTTCTACCTGTTTGCTGCTTCCCCAAAGACAATGCCACATAGGCAAAGCCATACTTAAGCTGGGACTGCTGCCATCCCCTGGGGCATGCTTCCTGCTCGAAAAGGAGAGACTGTGAAAGACATTCCAGTTCCTTGGTGGGTTGGTCTTAGATTAAGAAACAAGTGAGAATTCAGTGCCTGGGAGAGATGCTGCTCCCCCAGACTCGGTGTAGAGATGTTGACCAGATGGGGACAGGATCCCCCACCCTCACAGAACTAATTGTGTTTCAAGAGCCAGGATTCCTTGTGATGGCTCTGAATGCTATTGTGCTATTGTCCCGTTAGGAAACAGCATTTTTTCCTCACCACATGAGGAAGCAGGATAGATCCCTGGATTCCAGTCCCAGTTCAGCTACTGCCTTTCTGGGACTTTGAGTAAGTCAATTTTTCCATTCTGGGCCTCAGTTTCCTTTCCTGTCAGTTGAAAGGTTTGGACTGAATGGTCTCTGAGCCTTCCAGCTCCAACATTGGAAGGGTCTAATATTAATTTTTAATTATTCTTCAGCTGTATTGAATCTTTTTGGCTGACATTTCAAAAGACTATACAAAGGAATTATATTTCTATTTTTAAATGGTTGTGCATGCTAAGCAAACACTCTTTATATGATATATTAGGCTTGTGAAGTATTATATGGAGTCAGCTTTTGTAAGAGCTTTGAAACAACTGCATCAAGAACCAATGCCATGGGATCCAATGTTCAGTTCTAAGACTATTGCAGGGAAAACCCTGACCATTCAGACCCAACTTTCCTCCAACACTGAGCCCTCTCCTGACACCTGAAGCATGCGTGTTTGTGTGTGTATGTGTGTGTCGGGGGATTGGATGCCTTCTCCCCTAGGTGGGAACTCTGCTCCTACCCCTGATGCCTGTTGGAGTAAGCTTGTGTTTCTCTAGTGCTCCAAGTTCTACAAAGTGTTTTTTCTTATTGGTGGCAAGGGAAAGAGCCCAGATTTGGAAGAAACTAAGTTCTGGATCTTTACTCTGTCACTGCCTGCCCTTGTGACCTTGAGCCAATCACTTATCTTGTAAGCTCCTCAATTTTCTCCTGTGTGAATTGAGGAGTTTAACTAGCTGACTTCTGAGTTCCTTCCAGCTCTAATTCCATGAACCAATTAATAAATATACTTAAGTCCCATAATTAATGAGTGATGAGCAAGTGACTTCTTTTTCCATCATAAAGATATTTTCCATCCAGATTTTTCCATCAGGGTCATAGGAAAAAAGACTTAGAAAACATCTAGTACCTCCAGACTCCTGGGGCTTTACAACCAGAGGTCTGTGAACTTTCTTATAGACCTACTTCAAAATGATTGGCTTCCTTTGGAACCTCATTTGGAAGAGGAATCCAGACTTTGCCAGACTGCCCAAGGGGATCCCAAGTCCTTGAAGCAGAGGCGGCCCCAGGTTAGCCTTCCAGTCCAGCCGTCCCCATTCTCTTTACTTGTTTTCAGCTCTTTTTTTCCCATTCAAAGATCATTCTCCCGGGTAAAGAACATTTGAGCAGCTCTGCCGTTTCTCAGGACGCCAGGGTTTAAGAGTTCCATATGGCCCTGGAGGAACTGGACTGGAAATATCTTCCCCCTGCCACCTTTGTACAAGCCACTTTACTTGGTTCCATAATTTCAGTTATGTCTCACTCTTCCTGACCCCATTTGGGGTTTTCTTGGCAGAGATACTGATGGCATGGTTTGCCATTTTCTTCTCTACTACCCCACTTTACAGATGAGGAAACTGAGGCAAACAGGGTGAAGTGACTTGCCCAGAGTCACACAGCTAGGAAGTGTCTGAGGATGTATTTGAACTCAGGAAGATGAGTCTTCCTGACTCCAAGTCTGATGCTCACTGCTCTATGGTGCCCCCTAGCTGCCCTCTCTAGATAGGCCTGTTTCTTTAAGCTATAAAATAGGGTGAAGGGTGAAGTACATAGCCTCTCAGATCCCTTAGAGCTATAGCTATGACCATCCGGTCCTATGATGTCATTCTCCTGTACCATATCAAAGTCAAGGCTGCTGTCCACCAATTCTATGTAAATCTGAGGGACTGTTTAGATGGCAGGTATGAACAGGAAGAGGAACATAAAACGGGATGGGAACAGTTGCAAGTTTGGGAGGGGGAGGAGGACCCTAGGTGGGGAAGAAGGGCTCAAGGTTGTCTGTACCAAGGTAGAAGCTGGCCTCAGGGTTAGGGGAAGGGAGGCTCAAGTAGGAGGCTGAACAGGGCAGCAAAGTGACTCTGGGATCTGGCCAAAGGTAGGCAGCACTGGGAGTAGAAACAGCACGTCCAAGGCACTCTCCCCCCAGATTACCACCAAACTATGTAAAAGGGGACTCTGAACAACTTCTGGAGGCCCAGCACCCACAGAACGACACAGAGAAGCTAACCTCCTACTGAGGACAGCCCAGCAGCCCTGCAGGAAGGACCAGCACAGCAGTCTGGGAGCCGGCAGCGCAGCGCACAGCACGAGGAGAGCCAAGCCTGAGCCGCAGTTTTAGCTCCAGGGTGGCAGGCCAGCAGCTGGCTGGAGGGACCCCAGAACACCAGCAGCTGTGGCGACTCCAGATCTATCAGCACAGATATCCCTAAGACAAAGTGAGAGGGTAGTGCCCTATGGACTTTGGGACCAGTATTTGGGGAATGTGTCGGCTTCCTCCCCTGGGGTCTAGAAGCCGCTGAGGACACACTCTATTTTGTAGTTATCAGTGGCAGCTCCAGCTCCTGGCCTGCGAAATGTAAGGAGATCCAGCGATCAGTCTTGGGGGGTAATTGATCTTGCTTTAACCTCCCTGGGTCTGGATTGTGATCTGGGTGGGGAGGTCTGGGGTGGGTATCCAGCTTGCCAGAAAGCTGTGAAGACCCCGACATTCGGGACGAAAGCTCTCCTGTCTGGTGGCAGAGTCCTATTGTGGCAACAAGCCCAAAAGTCAAGTAATGAAGTGGGAACATGTCAAGGCAAAGGAAACAAAATAAACAGAAAAATGCAACATTAGACTCCTATTTTGGGGGCAAAGAGGATAGAAGCATAGAACAGGGGGAGGACTGTGAGGTCAGATACCCTGCTCCAAAAGCCCCAAAGGAAAACATGAGCAGATTACAGGCCATAGAGGACCTTAAGAAGGACTTTAAAAATCAATTTAGAGAAGTGGAGGAAAAATTGGGAAGAGAAATGAGAAGGATGCAGGAAAAGTATGAAATGAGGGTCAACAGCCAGACTGAGGAAAACAACACCTTAAAAAATAGACTAACTCAATTGAAAAAGGAGGCCCAAAAGGGCAATGAGGAGAAGAATGCCTTAAAAAGCTGAATTTGCCAGATGGAAAAAGAATCTCAAAAGCTCACTGAGGAGATTCATTCCTTCAGAGTTAGACTGGAGCAAATGGAAGCTAATGACTTTATGAGAAATCAAGATGCTGTTAAGCAGATCCAAACAAATGAATGATTAGAAGGCAATGTGAAATATCTCATGGGAAAAACCACTGACCTGGAAAATAGATCCAGGAGAGACAATTTAAAAATTATTGGACTACCTGAAAGCCATGATCAAAGAAAGAACCTAGAAATCACCCTTCAAGAAATTCTCAAGGAAAACTGCCCTGATGTTTTAGATCCAGAGGCCAAAATAGAGGTTGAAAGAATCCACAGATCACCTCCTGAAAAAGATCCCAAAAAGAAAACTCCCAGGAATATTATAGCCAGGTTCCAGAATCCCCAGATCAAGGAGAAAATACTACAAGCAGCCAGGAAGAAACAATTTCGATATTGTGGAAACACAATCAGAATAGCCCAGGACCTGGCAGCTTCTACACTGAGGGATCGAAGGGCATGGAATATGATATTCCAGAGGGCAAAAGAACTGGGAATGAACCCAAGGGTCACCTACCCAGCAAAACTGAGTCTTTTGTTTCAGGGGAAAATATGGTCATTCAGTGGAATAGAGGACTTTCAAGCATTCTTGAGGAAAAAACCAGAATTGAATAGAAAATTTGACATCCAGACACAAGAAGCAAGAGATGCCTGAGAAGGTAATCAGGGAAAAGAAATCAAAAGGAACTTATCAAAGTTGAACTATTTACATTCCTATATGGAAAAACAATAAATGTGACTGATGAAACCTTTTTCAGTATGAAAATAATGGAAGGGTGCATGGTCATAAGAATACATATGTGAATGTGTGTATATATGTTTACAGTTATATATGGATAAAGGGCATAGGTTGAATTTGTTGGGAAGGGAGGATACTCAAAGGGTGAAATTATGAGGTGAGAGAGGAAAGTGGCAAGAGGAGATGGGGAGAGACAGGGGAGGGTAAACTATCTCATGTAGAAGAAGCAAGGGGAAGTGGTTGCAAGGGAGGGGAAGAATACGAAGGCAAAAAGGCAAAACCACATTCTCATTGAATTTGGTTCAAGGAGAGAATGACATACATACTAAATGGGATATCTCAACCTGCAGCAGCATAGGGGGAAGGGGGATGAGAGGGGGGATGATGGATAGGAGGGCATTTTTGGTGGGAGGGGAGATTGGAAGTACCCACTATAGAAGAGGGACAGGATCATGTAGGGAATGGACCAGGTGGGGGGTGGGATGAGTGGGAGGGAATTATAAGCAGCCTTGTACAATATATCTACTATGATAATGTTTTGCATAGCTAGACATGTACAACATATACTGAATTACTTATCTTCCCAGAGGGAATGGGTGACAAGGGAGGAAGGGAATGGATCTGAAATTCAAGGTCTTAAAATTAAATGTTTCAAATATATATAAATACTATTATTAATACTCTTTTGCTTGTAATTGGGAGATAAGATGTGCAGGCATTGGGGCACAGAGATTCACCTTCCTCTAATGGAAAAGTCGAAGGTGGTATGGGAGAAGATATGGGAGAGAGCAGATTGGAGGAAGTGATATCTTATGGGACTCCTATTCCGGGAGGGCGGGTAGGGGAAAAACGGGGGAAAAAATTGTAACTCAAAATCTGGCGGAAATGAATGATGTAAAACAGAAGTTAATAAAGCATTTGTTAAAAAAAAAGATGGGCAGCACTGAAGGCAAACCTTGGCACTTTTCAGTTTTTCCAAGGACACCTAGGCTACACTTGACTGAAATACTTGAAAGTAAACAATTTCAGTTGTTGGCAGATTTTTTTACAAGATATGACACACAGTAGTGAGACTAATAGTGTCTTGGGCTGATATTGCTGAAATGCTAACTACCTGTCTGGGAATGGTTTGTCTTGCTCTGCTGCCCACAATGCCAGGACATCCAGCTGCCATCATCCTGCAAGATGGCATCAGGATGAGAGCCCGGCAGCTGTTTCCTGAGAGCTGAAGCACTGGCTGATTTTCTCTCCATTACTTCTGAGGTTCTGACCACACCAGATACAAATGGAATTTTGGCTGGTGGGTGAATGTGAGAGCAAATGATAACATTTCCTAGCAGATGATTCAGTTGAGCCCAACTCTCCTGTTTCCCTGAAGGGCAGCACTAATAGGAGCCCACGTACCCATGCTTAGGATCATAGGTCTAGCTAGAGCTGGAAGGGGTTAGTCTGACCCTCTCATTTTACTTGTGAGGAAATTGAGACCTATGGAAGGGAAGGGCCTTGCTCAAGGTCACGCTGGTAATAAGTGACAAAAGCAAAGATTCAGACTTAGGGCCTGTGACTCCAAATCCTTCTAATGTGTCATTCTGAAAGTCTGGGTCTAAGGTCCTGAGAATGCTTTCAGTCAACCAACCAATCAGTTATCCCATAAGCATTTGCCCTTAGATTCTCCTGCTCTGCCAGCCCTGGTGCAAGTTAGTAGGGTTAAGAAGACAATAAATTAAGCAGTCTTCCCTCAAGAAGCTTACCCTCTGTTTCATGTCTGGCACCCCAAAGAATTGATCACCTTTGCAGGAGGTCCTCTGGAATGAATGGAATGGCAAAACCAATAGGCCTGAGTGTTGGGAGGTGCCCTCCCATTCATAGCTGATCAGTGGACCTTGGCTGTCACACCTAGGTTTGTCTTGGCAACATTCACCTTGGGCCCACCAGGACTTCCCTGGGGGTACCCTCCCCCAAACTCCCTATGTCCCCCATCTATTAGGGTTTACTTTGGTATGAGGATGCCCAGTGAGAACTGATTAGTAGAGCTGTGGCAGGCCTGTGACAGATAGGGGACTATTTGCTTCCCCCTTGGATTTCTTGGGGCTTGGAGGATTTGAGATTAAAACTCAGTTTTTCTACTCACTATCTGTATGACTGTGGAAAAGTCCTTTCCCCCTCTCAGTGCATCTGTTTTCTAACTTGTAAAAGCATAGGATCGCTTTTGTACCTGGACATTTGTAAAACTAAGACCAATTCCCTGTCTTAGAAGTATCAACATAAAGGCTGCTCTTTATTCAAATAAGTATTAAATGCAGTATCTTTCATGGAAAATTTTGATATGTTGATTAAACTTGATAGGAGGCTTAAGATATTAATAACATTTATGTAGATTTGGGATTTATATGATAAAATGTTATAATTGCCTCTAAAATAATTTTATGCAGAACCCAACCTTTGTGGAGGAGGGATCATGCCAGCATCCAGTCCTTGTCCCCATACCCCTTAGAGGTTTCTGAATGTGGACATGGCACCATTTTGCTATGTTCTATACACCTGTCAAAATAGTCTTGCTAGAATCTTTAATTCTCATTATTTCCAATACAGCCCCATAAATTGGGATGCAAGCACTGTACAATTTTATAAGCAACTGGGTGATAAGCAGAAGATTAGATGGAAGGGCACTAAAATGCTGAACAGCCTCATTTATTTCACTAGGAATAGATTTAAATCTTTTAAAAATCTCTCAGGCTATAGTAGTACTTTCTTTCACTTCCCATAATGCAGCAAAGTTCTTTGTTAGCAGATGTGGTACACACTGCTCCCTACTCCCCCCACCAGCCACCAGATATCAAAAGCCATAGCTTAGAAGACAAAGAGAAGGAAAGCTTGTTTTCCTGGCTCCAGCTTCCTTTCCAAAGGCCAACTTTGGTAGCTTGGGTGTTCACTCCTGCAGGGATATGTTCTCCCCCTACCCTGAACTAGCCCCCTACCATTATCCCCTAGGGGTGCAGAGTAAAAAGGACATTGGCCAGATAGTCAGAACTGGGCAATTGACCTCATCTGTCTTCAATCTGATCTTCTGGTAAATGATAGTAATGTGCTGCCTCAACTTGACCAAATGTATTCAAATGAAAATTGTGCATAGAGATCAGTACTAGGGAGATGCAAACTTGGGCTAAGATGTAGCCCTAGCCTTCTCTGAACTTTCCATGTGGCACAGAGATGTGATACATATACAGTACGTGTCATAATAAATGCTGCATTCACTCATTCATTCATTCATTCATTCATTTACTTTGCCACATCAAGGATCTATAACTCCATTGCTGTGACTGCACCTTCCACCAATTCAGATTGCAATCCTTGCATATCTTTGGTCTTTAGGATTTGTTATGACCCCAAATGGGGCAGTTCTTTAGCCAAGTTGATTATGAGTCTATCAGAGCATGGCCACGATAGTCCTTAGATGACAGACATAGACACCATTGGCAAGCTTGAAGTCCTCTTGGCATGGTAGGATCTGCTGAGGCTGGCATTCAACAGGCACTGCCTGTTAGGAATCATCACTTCAACCCCATGAGAAGATATCAGGACAGAACTTTAGTGGAGGATAAAACCTTCATGAATATGGCATCGTATGTGCTCACACATAAGGAGGGTAGAGGTCTGAATGAGGTCATTACTGAGAGTAGAGTGAATAGATCATGGAAGGCTACATGGAAGGAGGGGAATTTTGATCTAGACTTTAAGGGGTAAGTGGAAATTCAACTGGTAGGGAAGGAGAAGGAGCTAGGGCATGCTAGGAATAAGGAACAATGTGAGCAAAAACAAGGAGGTAGGAAGATGAAGGTTGTGTTTGGGTTCCTAAGAATAGTTCTGTTTGGCTGCAGTATTGATTATGAAGACAAGTTAGAAAATAGGATGGTGTCAGTCTATTGAGGGCCTTGAATGCCGAGCTAAAGAGCTTCAAGTTTGTTTAGTAAGATTTGGCTGGCCAAATGAGGTATTTTATAACAGAAAAGAAACAATCTGCATACAAGCCTGCCATTATTTTACTCTAGCCTCCCTCCCCCTGTCTAAACTTCCTTTCAGGGAAGGAACATAGCAGTTAATTAAACTTTGGTGTGAATTTAAGACCATGCGTTTGGAAGGAATTCCAATTGCTTATCATTATTCAGTGTTTAATTGCATACATAACATATGTTGGTTCCACCCAAGTCTAGCGCTTTCAAAAGACAACTTGCTAATGATTCACAGTTGAACATGGGCGAGTATGTAACTACTGGATCCTTCTAGATGTCGCTTTCCTCAGCTCTACTCCCCACTCTCAGGACTTTTCCAACTTGTCCCCTCACTCCTTCCCAACTTCCTTTTCTGGGTTGCCCTCCTCCATTAGAATGCAAGCTCCTTGGTGGGGCATAGAGGGAATTGTCTTTTTGGGGAGAGAGGGGTATTTGTACACTTAGCACAGTGCTCAGTCAGTCAATAAACATCTATTAAGAGTTTACTATGTGCCAAGCACCTTCTTAAGTGTTGTGGAAACAAAGAAAAGGAGCCCACAATAAAATGGGGAGGGGGAGCAATAGGCAAAGCACTATGGACAAACAAGCTAGATAGGGGATCAATTGGGAGCAATCAGCGGAGTGAAGGTGCTGAAGTTAGGGAGGATCAGGAAAGCTATTCACAGAAGGTGAGAAGAAGCTGAAGGCAAAGACAAGGAGGGAGAGCATTCCAGGCCTAGGCAAATGGAGCATCTTCTCTGGTGAACAGGAAGGAGGCTACTGTCCCTGCATCACAGAGTATGTATATCTCTATATCAATGTACACACACATGTATATATATTCCTACACACACATACATCTATATACACACATGTCTACACATTGGAGGTGAGGGGGATGTAAAGTGTAAGACTACTAGAAAGGGGGGCAGGCATAGTATGAAGGACTCTGAATCCCAAATATAGGGCTTTATATTTGATCAGGAAGTTGATAGGGAGCCACTGGAGTTTATTGAGGATGAGAGTGACATGGTCTGGCACTTTAGGAAAATCATGCTGAAAGTCAAGTGAAGATGGACTGGAATGGGGAAAGACTTGAGGCAAGGAGATCCCCCACCCAGCAACTATTGTAATAGTCCAAGTATGAGGTGATGATGAGGGCTAGCACCTGGGGGTAGCAGACTCAGAGGAGAGATCTAGGATGTGAACAACAGTGAAGTATAACACTGAGGTTGTGAATCTGGGGGACTGGGACAATAGTGCTGTCCTTCAAGGTAATGGGGAAGTTAGGAAGAGGGGTGGTTTGTACTTAAGGAATTTTTTTTCTTTTTTCCTACCTTCCTTCCTTCCTTCCTTCCTTCCTTCCTTTCTTCCTCCTCCTTCCTCTCTCTGTCTCTCTCCATCTAGCACAGGGGTGGGGAACCTGCTGCCTCAAGGTCACATGTGGCCCTGTGAAGTTTGGCTTTAGTCAAAGGCCTGCACTTGAGGATCTAGAGGACCACATGTGGCCTTGAGGATTCAGGTTCCCAGTCCTGCCATATACCAAACTGTATCTTGAAGGGCTGAAGACAATGAGGCATAATGGAAAGAGTACTGAGCTGAGGATAAAGTCCAAAGAGCTGAGTACATTTCTACTTTTTGCTGCTTTGTAGCCCTATGATTTTGGCCAAGTCACTTTGCCTTTCTGGGACTCAATTTCCTCCTCTGTAAAAAAGGACAATGGATACAGTGAACTCCCCACTCCTTTCTGGCTCTTATATTTTTCTTCTATGAGTCAGTAATAATGCCATGGGTCTTGAGCACCAAAAGGGCATCTTAAGTAGCTCTGAAAAAAGAGATGATGGCCTCTAGTGAAAATCAAAGAGGAAGAGAGGCTTTTTCAGAGGGAAAAGGCATCTCAGGGAGCTTTTAGTTCAAGATGAGGGTTACTTCAAATCCTTTCAGAAGGAAGAGGCTGATTATTCTAGGAACCAATGAAGAAAGTGATTGGAGGCCCTCCTGACCTTGTGGCTCTTAACAGAGTGGAGAGTTGAAAAGCCCAATTAACTTGAGTTCAGAACTGGCTCTCCATTCCATTAAAAGCTAGCTGGGGATAATCTGAGGCAGACAGTGAGTGGGGAGAAGGAAATTTGTGACAAGTTAAGAAAGAAATGGTGCTAACTTTGTACATTTAGTTCTTCATTTCTTTTCCTTTTGCTATATTTGGTATTTTTTATAAAAGAAATTTTCATTGTATTTGTTAGAACAAAGCATTACCTCAATGACTCTTTTCTAATAAGGTTTCTCCTATGAATATGTCGGAATTATTTCAGACTACTTGACAGATATGACAACAGGGAACCTGACCTGATAACTCTCTGGTCATTAATATCAAGCAAGGCCATTACTGCTCCCCAAAGCCATTCACCATTATTATGTAGGAGACCCATGGTCTAGCTTGACAAAGGAATTCCCTTTTGATGATGCCATCCTTCAAATGCTCATTTGCAATTAGTTAGTCAACAAGTAGTTAGTAGGTACCTACTTCCTATGTGCCAGGCATTAGGGATGAATCATCCCTACTCATGGGATATAAAGCTTCAGAATATTCCAGACTCTCTCAAATTAGATTGAAGTCTGTCTAGTGAGATTGGCCAAACATTCCACCCCCCAAAACTCAAGGAGGTGAGGGGGAGAATGTCTGTTGTCCACACCATGACATATGGCTGAACGTGAGGCCTGCAGAGCTTCTCCATCAACATGTATCTCTGGGCCAGGTGTGTGAAACAGGCAGTGAGCTGGGAGACAAGAATGGGATGAGTTGCCTTTAGGAAATGGATATTTTTTCAATGATTCATTTCAAGCTTCTTCTTGAAAGTAAAGTTCAACTTTCAATATTGTTGTATGGCTACAAGTCATGAAACATGGAAGTCTCTACAGAACTGAAGGGGCAGATCATGCACAGGGCATAGGGCTGGTAGGAAGTTGGCTTTGAGCAGACTGTAACACTTGCAAACCAGAAATTCTGAAGAAATGTAATAAAGCCTGTCATTAAAGAAACATCTATGTGAAAAAGGTGAGTCAATGAGGTAGCAAGAGCAAGGGATAATAAGCACTGACCATCCTGTGTGCTCTCTTGGCATACTTTCCATGTAAAGAGAACATGAAGGGACCCAGAAGAACACACTGTAATGAACTTATGGGAGCATATGAATGCAAGCACACATGAATGAATGAATGAATGAATGAATGAATGAATGAATGAATGAATGCAAAAGCTTATTATGTGCCAGGCTCTAGGCTTTCTAACTTTTAAGAGTCAGAAGTACTCCAGATGCAAATGTGAGCAAGCAAGATGGCCCCTTCCCTTAAATAGCTTCTATTCTAATACTGAGGATTCTAATTTGAATAATATGGGGATGGTGGCTGGGGCAAGATTGCAGGGAAGCTGCAGGAGAGGTGATGGGAGTCCCAGGGCAGTTCCAGGAAAGGGAATGTAGACTTGGTTACTATTCTCAGAGACAGAGTTGGAAAGGGTGAGATCAGGCCACATAGACAACAGTCAGTCAAGATGGGCAAGCATAGATGAGTAGGGATCTTTTTCTCTGGAGGGAATAATCGTATAATGCAAAGCCCAATGTCATTAGAGTATTGGAGAATTTGAATAAAATAAATCATAAGCTGCACCCAGAGTTGAATTAGTGAGGTGATGGGGCCAGATCACATCTGTACATCACTTCCAATGATTCTAAGTTACTTGCTGCTAAAAAAAAATCTCCTATGCTTTGGGGAGCAGTATAATGAAGTGGAAACAGTCAGTCCCGGGAGTCAGAAAAGCTGGCTTTCAATCTCACCCTTAACACTGTTTTTGTGTGAGCATGGACAAGTCACTTAATCTTCCTAATCCTGTTTCCTTCTCTACAAAATATCTTCATTTTGATTGGGTGAGATGGTTTCTGATATTCCTTGTGACTCTAAACCTATACTCATATGAACCCTGATATTTTTCCATCAATGATCTGTGGATGCAGTTAATAAAACCCCATGACTTCAGAACCTCAAAATTTCATGTCCTCCCAAAGGGTATGGAAAGATATTGTAAAGATCAAAGTAGGCTGTGACATATTAACAACAGCAAAATATGTTAGAAGTGACTTAGCCACCATCAACAAAGATATGACTGACAAAGGAGAAGTTTTGTAAAAAGAAATCATAAAGGACATATCAGACTGGAAAAGAAGGTTGGTGGGCCAAGCATTAAAAGTGAGGATGACTGCTAGACAGCCCCATTGGTGTGAAATATTAGAAGAACCATAGGAAAAACTATAGTACATTGAATAGATTATCTTTAGGAGATTAACAGAAAGACATGGACAAGATGAGAAAGTATGTTAGCTATACCAGCAGAGGGGCTCAATCCCAAGGATGTAATAACAAACCTATAGAAGTATCAAAGCATTGTAGTGAAAATAATCCATTGCTTTTGGCTGCAAAAGTATTTTTGGTGCTGGTAATTCTTGGAAAGAGCATAGACCAAAGCCATTTGGGAAACAGCTCCAACTCAAAAAGAGTTTTGTTTTTATAGCCAATCTGTGCCTCTCTTTCATTTCATCAAATTGATTAATCCATTTACATTTAAAGTTATGAGTCAGGCTTGGTATTTCCTTTATTTGTGTTTTTAGTATTTTTTGGTTCTTCCTCTTTTAAGTCGGTTCTTTGTCCTTATGATTAATTTTGCTTAATTGACTTTGATGCAAACCCTTTTCCTGCAACCTCTCTTCTCCTCCTCATCTCCTTCCTATTTGTCAACACTTTCTCTGATATTAAAGTTTTTCATTATCTAATTATTTTTCCAATTTCCTCTTCTTTCCCCCCTGTCAGCTACGTAGTTAATTAGAAATCCCCCAAACACTTCTCCCTTCCAACTTCTTTTGCTGTGATTTTTTTCCTGCTCCTTTTTCTAAAAAATACTTCTGTACTTTGGTCTTTTCATTGTTTCTCTTCCCTTTCTGTCTATTCTAAACTTCCATTCTTTGATTCATAGTCTACATGCTTATTTATCCCCTAATCTCTTTGTGCTCTTCATGGAAGTAAAACTTCTGAAGGACTAAATTGGAGTTCCCTCTTCTAACCGATGTCCGTGTTATTGATTTCCTAGATCCTGTCACTTCACCAATTTTTTTTTCTGCTGGACCTCACTCTTTGAAGTATCACTTCATAAGGGAGGTAATTAGGATCGAAGCATCATGCCCCAGATTGTGCTTGCTCCTTAGCTGTGTTTTCCCCATTATCACTCTTCTTCCCATTTGCTATCCCATATGCTGTCTGCCTGAAGTGAGAGAATCTTCCAGACATGGGATACAACCTATGCAAAGGCATGGGGGTGGGAAACTTCATTTTATGGGAAATAAACTGCTATTTATGGGAAATTTCAAGAATTCCTATTGGACGGAAACTTCCAATGTGTTCCTCAGCTATTCCTAAAAGACTTTGCCTGATCTCTCTTTTGCCCACTTCATATTCTATCTTGGATGACACTTTATGGATGAACAAGCCAGTTGGACTCCGTAGAAGCTTCTTGAGAATAAGGACTGTTTATGTTTGTGTGCCTCAGACTTAGGTATTTAAAGCATGTTCCTGCTTCTGTGTGCTATTTGAACCTTTGGGAATCTGCCATCAAAAGCCTATAGGTGAACTGCTTAAGGACATTTTTGGTCATAACCATCTCAAAGACTTAATGAGGAGTATTAAAAAATGACCATCTGTGTGACTTTGGGCAAGTCACTCCCAGAATCCATTATTGAGTATCTGCTGTGTCCTACACCCTGTGCAAGGTCTTGGAGGGACAAAGACGGCAAAAATGAGGAATGGGTCCTGCCTTCCTGGCAGGACTATTCTAGTTCCCCTCTCTGGAACCCAGGTGCCTCCTCTGGCAGCAGAAGGGCTTATACTAGTTGTTCTAATGCTTCTTCTGGCTCTGAAATACTAGTTAGTAGTAGAGGCAGTGCAATGCAGTAGGAGAACCAAACTAGTATGGCCTTGGACAAGTCACATTAACACCCTCCACCTGAGTTAGTAAAATGAGGACGTTGGGCATAATGATCTGTAAAGTTCCTTGTGACTGACATCTCTGGGCCTCGGTTTTCTTTCCTCTCAGAAGAAGAATTCAGACTAGATGTCCCCTAAAGCCCCTTCCAGATTGAGACGTCTGAATATAGCTCTATTCTCTTCAATACTCCAGTGTTCACATCAGTTTTCCTTTATGGGACGTTGGGGTCCCACAAGGAATCATTTTCAACTAAATTGGCAGATGCTGAGGGGCTATTTGCTGTGCCAAATGAGATAAATGTGATAGAGAAGGAACATGAATGTTGATCATACATTAAGGCACATTAAATTCAACTTAGTGACTTTCATCACTTTTCCTTGCCCAGCATGATCATATCAATGTTGAGCATTAATAGAAATCTGATTTACTTGGAAAACATGTGTGACCATATGCATCCAGAAATCAATGCCGCTCACCAGCATCTTGCATGTACACACTAGCACTGCACGAACTTGGGCTCTTAGGATATGTCAGGTTCTCCTTCTGCCTTATCCACCAGGCTCAATATGTGATTCTTATTAAGGAGAGAAGGTTGTTTAGGATGAATTAGAGGCATTCTCTAACATTTTTCTTTTGGTTTGCCCATCTGAAAATTGCCAGAATGATTTTGAACCCCCCCTAAATGTCTATTATTTTTTTCTTCTGCTGTTTTTTTAAAGACACCAAATGAATCAGAATCAAATTTTGGGCCAAACATTCTACTTGGCCACTGCAATAACCCAAATAGTAAATTTAGTGCAAGTCAGCTAATATATATGAAGCACAGATTCTGTCTGAGCCCCAGTACTAGGTGCTTAGAATGTGAAGAGAGGAATGAAATAGCCCTGCCCTTGCAGAGCTTTCATTCTATAGTATAGCAGATGGTATGCCAGCATAAAGGACTATATTACAAGCTAATGAGAGCAAAGGTGAGATCAGTGTCCCAGACACTGTGCTAAAGTCTTTACAAATAGCATCTCATTTGATCTTCACAATAGCTCTGGGAAGTGGATGTTATTATGATTCCCTTTTTAGAACTAAGGAAACTGAGGCAGACAAAAGCTAAGTGACTTGTCCAGGGTCACATCGCTAGTAAATATCTGAAGCTGATTTAAACTTAGGGCTTTTTTATGCCAGACCCAACATGTCTAACCACTGTGCCACTTAGCTGCCAGAGAAGGTTCCAGAAGGGAGGTGGTACTTAGGTGGAGCTTTGAAAGATGATAAACATTCTGAGATGGAGATGAGGTGGGAGGAGAGCATTGTAGGGATGGGAGAGAGCAGTGAGAACACAGAGGGGAACAACTGATAGGCTCTATTAGATGGAACATAGAGAGTGTGCACAGTGACTAAGGAGAAATAAGGTTGGAAAGGGGCAGGATCACAGATCTAGAGGGAGAAGACACCCTACTCTAATGCCTAAGCATGACTATTGAGACCAGAGGAGGCTAAGTGACTACACAAGTAGTAAGAGGCAATGCCAACATTTGGACCCTGTTCCTTTGTCCCAGTAAACCACTGAGCCCAGTTTAAGGAAGGCCTTAAATGCTGGACTAAGTAATTTGTAGTTTTTATCCTAGAAGCCACAGGGAGATACTGAAGATGTGGAGCTAGAGAATTCCTTAGAAAGCTGAGGTAGCCCAGCAGGGCACTGGATAGAGGGCCAGGTTTGGGATCAGGAAGGTCTCAATCACTTACTAACTGCGTGACCCTAGGCAAGTCACTTAACTGCTGTTGGCCTCAGTTTCCCCATCTGTAAATAGAGATAATAATGATACCTACTTCCCAGTGTTTTTGTAATGATTAAATGATGTAATAATTGTACAGGGCATAACCCAGTGCCTGGCAGCAGAGTAGACACTATACAAACTTGGTAGGCAATTCTGGAAGGCATTTGTAAATTATGCAAAGTAAAGGGACTAAACACCTTGACCTCGATATTCCAATGCTAAACATATAGGTATATATGTTTATATATATAAAGGAGGTCACTGAAAGTCACTAAATGTTTATTAAGTGCTTTTTCTGTGCCAGGTACCATGAGCTCTGGATAACCCAAAATAGAGTCATCCTTATTTTTGAGGAAGCAAAGAACTAGAAAGAAAGTGACTGCCCACTGATTGGGGAACAACTCAAAAAGGTGATATACGTGAATGCAGTGGCAAAAAATGGTGAACATGTTGAGTACAAAGAAGCATGGAAAGACCCACCTGAACTGATGCAAACAGATGCAGAGTGAGGAAAATAATGCATACAAGAACCATAACAATGCAAATGGAAAGGACAACCATCACAAAATAATTGCCATTGAATGTCACAAACTGATAAAGGACAAGTTTGGACCAAAAGAAAGAATATGAGAAGAGAGCTTTCCCCACTTGTTTGTAGAGGTCAGGGTCTGTGGGTATGGAACATGGCATGCATCATCAAAATTTTAAAATATGTTCATTGGTTTTGTTGAATTTTGTTGTCTTCTTTTTCTTAGAAAAATATTTGTTGTAAAGCAAAGGTTCTCTCAGGGAAGGAGCAAGGGGAGAGGTAAAAGAGGAAATCCAGGTGATATCAAACCAAAAGATTAATAAAAATCTATTTTTCAAAAACCAAATCAGTACCTGAAAACCACAGTTCTGAGATCTAGGTTGGCCCATGTGTGGTAACCTTTAGATACATTCCAGATATCCTGCTAGCCAACAAAAGAAAGCAGAAGGAAAAACCCAATCAGGTTTGTCCATCAGCTCCTACCAATTGGGTGGGGTGATTTTGGCACCTGCCACTAATTCAGCTCAGTGTTTCTCTGTTCTTTCACTTGGAGCATTGCAACATCTTGGCACCAGGAAGGGATATTTCCAATATTTAATTGTCACATTGCAGTCAATTAGCATTTACCGTATATGTGGTAAACTGTCAAAGTAAGAAAGGAAAGCAGTAAGTTGCTAACTCCATGATTCTAATGGAATCATTAATAATTAACATCAAGAAGAATGTCACTTGACAGTCTGTACTACTCAGTTCTCTTGGCAACAAATTGAGAAATCCTATAGAAAATGGCCTTTCTATATGAGAAATGAACAGCTTTACAGAAATCAAGGATGTTCTTTTAGGCCCAGTTTGTTAGCAATGTTATAAAAGGTATTTCATTAGGGTTCCTGACAGCTGACTTTGACTTTTGTTCCCCGTCTCTACAACATTATGTCTTTGAAGACATGCTAATAAAGGTTTCTAATAAATCTCATTTTACTGATTAGATGTTTTGGGATATAAACAAAGCCATCTGTTCTCATTAAAGGCTAGTGGCACTTAATTTTTCATTGTGAGAAAAGACCTAGTGCCTCCATAGATAGCATCCTCCATGTTGAATCTGAGGGAGACATACAATTGCACTAAAAAGTTGATGGTGTTTTCTTTTCTTTATAAACCCCTACCATTCCCTACCCAGACAATGGCCAAAAGGTTAGCTTTCATCATCTAGCACATAAGTTGAGGGCTTGGGACATTTTCTTTTCTTTTCTTTTTAAACAAATGCTTTATTAACTTCTGTTTTACATCATTCATTTCCGCCAGATTTTGAGTTACAATCATTTTTCCCCCTGTTATTCCCCTACCCAACCTTCCAGAATAGCAGTCCCACAAGATATCGCTTCCTCCAATCTGCTCTCTCCCATACCTTCTCCCATACCCCCTTCGACTTTTACATTAGAGGAAGGTGAATCTTTGTGTGCCAATGCCTGCACATCTTATCTCCCAATTACAAGCAAAAGAGTATTAATAATAGTATTTATATATATTTGAAACATTTAATGTTAAGACCTCGACTTTCAGATCCATTTCCTTCCTCCCTTGTCACCCATTCCCTCTGGGGAGATAAGTAATTCAATATATGTTGTACATGTCTAGCTAGGCAAAACATTACCATAGTAGATATATTGTACAAGGCTGCTTATAATTCTCTCCCACTCATCCCAGCCCCTATCTGGTCCATTCCCTACTTGATCCTGTCCCTCTTCAATAGTGGGTACTTCCAACCTCCCTTCCCCCCAAGGGTGTTCTCCCATCCATCATCCCTCCTCTCATCCCCCTTCCCCCTATTCTGCTGCAGGTTGAGATATCCCATGTAGTATGTATGTCATTCTCTCCCTGAACCAAATTCAATGAGAATGTGGTTTTGCCTTTTTAGCCTTCCTATTCTCCCCCTCCCTTGCAACCACTTCCCCTTGCTTCTTCTACATGAGGTAGTTTACCCTCCCCTGTCTCTCCCCATCTCCTCTTGCCACTTTCCTCTCTCACCTCATAATTTCATCCCTTGAGTATTCTCTCTTCCCAACAAATTCAACCTATGCCCTCTATCCATATATAATTGTAACCATATACACACACATTCACATATGTATTCATATGACCACACACCCTTCTTCCATTATTTTCATAGTGAGAAAGATATCATCAGTCACAATTATTGCTTTTCCATATAGAAATGTAAATAGTTCAACTTTGATAAGTTCATTTTGATTTCTTTTCCCTGATTACCTTCTCAGGCATCTCTTGCTTCTTGTGTCTGGATGTCAAATTTTCTATTCAATTCTGGTTTTTTCCTCAAGAATGCTTGAAACTCCTCTATTCCACTGAATGACCATATTTTCCTCTGAAACACAAAAGACTCAGTTTTGCTGGGTAGGTGACCCTTGGGTTCATTCCCAGTTCTTTTGCCCTTTAGAATATCATATTCCAAGCCTGCTGATCCCTCAGTGTAGAAGCTGCCAGGTCCTGTGCTATTCTGATTGTGTTTCCACAATATTGAAATTGTTTCTTCCTGGCTGCTTGTAGTATTTTCTCCTTGATCTGGGGATTCTGGAACCTGGCTATAATATTCCTGGGAGTTTTCTTTGTGGGATCTTTTTCAGGAGGTGATCGGTGGATTCTTTCAACCTCTATTTTGCCCTCTGGATCTAAAACATCAGGGCAGTTTTCCTTGAGAATTTCTTGAAGGGTGATTTCTAGGTTCTTTCCTTGATCATGGCTTTCAGGTAGTCCAATAATTTTTAAACTGTCTCTCCTGGATCTATTTTCCAGGTCAGTGGTTTTTCCCATGAGATATTTCACATTGCCTTCTAATCTTTCAATTGTTTGGATCTGCTTAACAGCATCTTGATTTCTCATAAAGTCACTAGCTTCCATTTGCTCCAGTCTAACTCTGAAGGAATGAATCTCCTCAGTGAACTTTTGAGATTCTTTTTCCATCTGGCAAATTCGACTTTTTAAGGCATTCTTCTCCTCATTGCCCTTTTGGGCCTCCTTTGCCATTTGAGTTAGTCTATTTTTTAAGGTGTTGTTTTCCTCAGTCAGGCTGTTGACCCTCATTTCATACTTTTCCTGCATCCTTCTCATTTCTCTTTCCAATTTTTCCTCCACTTCTCTTATTTGATTTTTAAAGTCCTTCTTAAGGTCCTCTATGGCCTGCAAACCTGGGGCTTTTGGAGCAGGACTTCTAACCTCACAGTCCTTTTCCCGCTCTATGCCCCCAAAATAGGAGTCTAGGGTTGCATTTTTCTGTTTCCTTTGCCTTGGCATGTTGCCACTTAATTACTTGACTTTTGGGCTTGTTGCCACATTATGGCTTTAAGGCCAGATAGAGGAATTTTCGTCCTGAACGTGTGGGGGGCAACTTCCATTTCTGGCAAGCTGTAAACCCACCCACGACTTCCACCCTAGATCACAATCCAGATCCAGGGAGGTTAAAGCAAGAGCGATTACCCCCCCAAGACTGATCGATGGATCTCCCTACAATTAATTGCAGGCCAGGAGCTGGAACTGCCTCTGAAAACTACAAAATGGCGTGTCTCCTCAGTGGCTTCTAGGCCCCAGGGGAGGGAGCTGACGCATTCCCCCAAATACAGATCCCAAAGTCCATAGGACACTAACCTCTTACTTTGTCCTAGGCATGTCTATGTTGATAATTCTGGAGTTGCCAGGGCTGCTGGTGTTCTGGGGTTCCTCCAGCCGGCTGCTGGCCCTGCCGCCCTGGGGCTAAAACCTCAGCTCACGTGGACCTGGGCTCCGCTCCGCTTCCTGCGCTCTGCGCATTGCTAGCTGCCAGCTCCCAGACCACTGCGTTGGTCCTTCCTGCAGGGCTTCTGGGCTGTCCTCAGCGGGAGGTTAGCTTCTCTGTGTCATTCTGTGGGTGCTGGGGCTCCAGAAGTTGTTCAGAGTCCCCTTTTACATAGTTTGGGGGGAATCTGGGGGCAGAGTGGCTTGGATGAGCTGTTTCTACTCTGCCATCTTGGCTCCGCCCCGCCCTGTACCTTTTAAATCAAAATCTGAAGACTTTTCTTCTGAATGAAGCTTCTAAAACTTCTTATTTCTGGAATGTTTGAGAAAGTATTCACCTCTTGATTTTCAATTTTTGGGTAGTGATAGCAGCACAATTAATTATCAGCAAAATTTAAGTCTACTATACTACTGTGGGCAGTCCCTTCATTGCAACCCACTCTGTCTTCCTACCTAGCCTATTTGCTTTTTATTCATGTGTACACTGATCCTCGAGAGAAAGCATCTGAGTCCTTCCTGTGGCCTTTTCCCCATACTGATGTTCAAATGGAGCATTTGGGTTGGCCATGTTTTCTCATTTGTCTATTCCACATGCATTTTTGTGGAGTCCACTCTGTTCCAGCCACTATTATGATCTTGCCTGACAACCAGTATTCTCTGAACACACTTACCTTTGATCTCTTTTCCCCTACTCCTCAAGTTTAATCCATCCTCAGAGACTACTTACATCCAGCCTGTATACATGCCCATTGGCCTTCTTCTTCCCCCACATATCAGCTTTACCTTTCAATGCTCTCATTTCCAGCAAGGGCACCATTATTTTCCCAGTCACCCAACCTTGAAATGTGGGCATGAAACTTATGCTTTGTCAGTAAATAAGTTTTAAAATATGAAAGCAAGCAAATAAATTAAAGCAGCACCTAACAATGTGTGTTAGAGTATGTAACTTTTGTTCAGCCGGCACTGTTCCTGATGCCCAGTCATTGCATTTTTGTTTAGTGACCTATCACTGGGAAATGTTGCATGAGACCAAGCCCTTGAGATGCTAATAGTGACTTCATGGATGTGCTCAGTGCAATTTCCCTTCTGATTTCAGTTTTGGTTTGGTTCGCTTTTCAATTTCAAGTTGGAAATAGGGGGAGGGATTGGGGAATCTTCATCTTCATTGTTTGCATTCTTCTCCGATGCTGAATCTTACTGGTAGTTTGGTTGTGATGTTCCTAGCACTAACATTTGATTCTAATTCCTTGCTGGTGATTTTCTTTCTCACAAAGTTTCTACTTTACTTCATTTATTAGCTAGCCTTTTCAGTAAACATTGTCTCTCCTTTTCTAATTGCTTCATTCATTTTCTTATTAGTTTTCTTTCTTGGCTCATCCATTTTGTGGAAAAAAATAGAGGGTCATATCAGTTATGTGCTACAAATCTGAAAATTATTAAGAAACAAAAGCCAGATTTTTAACCATATCATATATAATAACTCTGTAATCCACACACATACCTAAATAATTGTAAATTCCTACCCCAGCACATTGCAACTTCCAAAAGGCATGGTGTCTAAGTCATGGCAAACCTTGTCCTTCTTCCCCATCCTTCCACCCTCCCAATGACTCCAAATAGACTTATCCAGTATCCAATTCTGTCAGGGCCCAGTAGGCAATATGGCTATCCTGTTGGAAAATGACAAAATCACATAGACTAATTCACACTAAGATATCATTGACTGTCAAGGGCTCAAGGCATTAACTTCCCAGGGTTATTTTCATTTAAAAATGGAATTCTTGGAAACCGAGTGGATTAACCCAGAGAAATTAGTCCGGTAGAATTTCAGGTACTCTGTTGGGGAAGAGACAGGAGACACCTTATTTCTTGTTGCTCAATTTTCTCTTTGGTCTGAGATCCCTTCCCTAAGCCCCTACCCAAAAGCATCCCAACAAATGATAAGTCCAAACCATAATGCTCAGTATTAAATAAAAGCAAGCATTATTTCCAGTATAATAAAGGTGAGGAGGTGATGCCATACCTTTGAAGTTATATTTCAATGATTCAGGCAGAAATCCTGCATCTCCCTATATGATAGAACAAATGTGAATACTATGAAGTTGTATTGTTTTATGACAGTCCTCTGGCACAAGGGAGTCCCTCCTGGGGGGATGGAGGCTTCCCCTAGTGACTCTTGCTTTCTACATCACACTCCCCCAGTGTCATGTGACTATCAGAAGGTTAGATCTCATTGGGTACTCAGGTTGTGTCTAAGGAGAGGTCCCTGGGCCAGCCAGAGACATCGGGGAAAACAACCCTCTAGACAGTGCAGATACAGAGAATAACATTTGAAACAGTAAGAATCAGTCCAATGTAAAGCTTTATTGGCAAATGGGAAAGAGGCATAAGTGGAGGGAGAGAAAGGGACCTGGTTTCCATCACTCACACACACACACTAACACAGAGTCTAAGTCACATGCGAGCACAAAGACACAGGTCCTTTGTGCAGGAAGGCATGCTCCCACGGGAGAATGAAGTCTTTATACTCTGATCTGAGGTGGTCCCCCTAGAACTGGCCAGGGTCAGGGGTCAGGGCAGCACATTATTTTGGGAATTTGTTATCAGGGAGAAAAACAAGCTGGTGATGGACAATAAATTCTTTGGGGCACACAACTGTACTAACCTTCATGATGGCCTCAAGACCATCAGGCCTAATCTTATAAGAATGGTTTCTATGCATAGTTTCTATAAGTTACAGCCTTCCTTAAGGAGAGATTGTCATAATGGTCTCAAGCCCACCAGGCCCCAATCTTCTAACATATGCAATCTTGGAATTTGTAGACTAGCCAGCCCAAATAGGAGCAGAAAAAATGTTGGAACGGAAGTCAAAGGGCCCATGTTCATATCACACTTCTACCACTTAGTTGGGCAAAGACAACCTTAGGCAAAACACTTCCTTTCTCTGGGCCTCAGTTTCCTCATTTGTAAACTGATAAGTTTGGACTAGGTGGCTTTGGGCTGCCTTAAGGGAGTTTTGGCTTTGAGGAGTAAGTCAGTGAGAATCCCACTATACTCTGCCTTGGTTATTTCTGGAGGCCAGGGTTAAGTGGCTGCTTGGATAAGTTGAAAAGGGCCCTGAGATCATGCCATATGTGAGTCAGATGAAGGAACTGGGGAAGTTTCACCTGGAGAAGAGAAGACTGGATCAGGGTGGCAGGGTAAAGGAAACATATGCGCGCTGTGTACACATCTGTGAAAGAGGAATTAGGCTTGTTTGGCTTGGCCCTAGGGCAGTAGTAATGGGGGACTGAGAAGCAAATGGAGGTTCCACACAAGGAAAAGCTTCCTAACAGCCACAGCAGAATAAACTGCCATGAGAACTGGGAGAGCCTTTCCCTGGAAGCACTGGAGAACCATATGTCAAGGTTGTTGTTTTGTAAGGTATAGATTAGATTGATGGTCCCCAAGGCCCCCCCAGCTCAGAGCTTCTGGGTAATTCTGCATGCTAACGGTAGCCCTGAGACATACCACCTTTACCAGAAAATCACTTTCCAGCTAATTATAAATAAATCAATGGGAAAATCTAAACGAATGTGTCTCCTTTTCCTGTGGCTAAGGCTTCTTCAATTAATTGGCATAATTCTATTGTGGTAAATAACTTTTTCTCCTGAGTCAGTAGGGTTGTTCTGGTAGGAGGCAGCCTCTTCCAAGGCCCCCGACCATCTTTCCTCTCCATCTTTCTCCTGGAATGTGGGGACACAGATATATTTTGGGGACCCATTTTGGGGGTTTTAAGGCACCATTTGAACTGCCCCTGCTTCACAGCCCCAAGTACCTGCTTTCTGTGGGGGGCAGGGGGGTGCTGCCTTTATTTGTTAAAAACATCTGAACACAATAGAGCTCAGAGAGGTGGTCTCTCTCTCTCTCTCTCTCTCTCTCTCTCTCTCTCTCTGTCTGTCTCTTCGTCTTTCTCCGTCTCTCTTTGTCTGTGTGTATCTCTGTTTCTGTCTCTTTCTGTCTGCCTGTCTCTCTCTCTCCCTCTCCTTCTCCACCCTGCCCCTGCAAGAAAAAAATCCCATATTTTAACTGCTTTTTTTCTAGAGATTCCACCAGCAGGCAGCCTCTGACCTCCCTCTGGGTTTGGAGTCAGATGGTCAGTTTCCCTGGAGGCTGAGAACATTTCATGGAGGAGACAGGTTTGTAGCTGGCTTAGGAAGGTTGAGTAGAAGCAATCCAGGTGGACTGGTCTGGCTGAAACAGAGGGGGCATGAAGTGGGTAGTACAAGGTAAGACTGGAGAAGGCCCTGAACGCCCAGCTGAGAAATCTGCACTTTATCCTGTGGGTAGTAAGGACACATTGAAGGCTTTTGAGCAGGGGATGGATTGGAGAGGGTATCTCACAGTTAGGAAGACAGACAGACAGACAGACAGAAAGTGCTAAAGGCTTGGCCCAAGACAATAGTGATAGGAATTGGAAAGAGGGGCAGCTAGAAGGGGTATGGGGAAGGAAGCGTCATTAGGCTTTGGCCAACCGATTGGAGGTAGGCAATAAGTGGGAGAGGAGTCCATGGTGATGCTGAGTGTTTGTGCTGGGGGGATGGGAAGAATGGCATTTTCCAGGGGTTCTGGGGGCCTGTATTGAGCTTTTGTTTCCTCCTCTGTAACAGGTATCTAATAATGTCTAGAGTAGCTCTCTGGGCGGTTGCTGCAGAGCTCAAAGTCAGCAAAGTTTAAAGCACATTTAATGAATGTCAATTGTCATCCAACTCTTGTATTGCTTCAAGACGTGGAACATGACAATCTGGGAAGGACTGAAAATGAGAACCGAGCCAGAGGACAAAGGAGGGGTGTGTGGGGAGCGGGACCAGGAGCAGGAAGGAGCTTGGGAACACTGATGAGGACGTGATCAGGGAAATAAATGTCTGATTGGAAAAGAAGATGGCCCCGGCCCACATTGAGGGCAAGAGATGACAAGTGGGCTACGCTCCAGAGCATGCTGGGGGGAGCCTGTGTCGAACTGGTGGGAGAACGTGGACAAAAGTCATGCAGGCTGGACAGGCAAGCAGGAGTGGCCATCTGCATCTCTGGACGGGACAACCACATCAGTGAAATGAGAAAGCTACAGTAAAAAAGAAAAACCCAAGGAGAATGAACTTCCTGAGGCCATCATTTTGTCCCTGTACTTAGCCATCTCTCTCCAAAATGCCATTGGAGCCCTTTCCTGTTCCTCTAACACCTTGTGGCCCTTTAGAATGAGGTATATTATAGAACTAACTCTTTGGTTTGTGATACTGACAAATAAGTACAAATTTCTTACAGTAAAGAACCTAGAAGACGTGACAGCCACCAAATAGCTCTTACTAAATTCTTGAAGGCAGGACAGGAGGCAGCAGAAAGAACACCAGACTTGGAATCAGAGGTTCTGAATCCAAATCTCACCTCTAGTTTGCTACCCGTGTGACCTTGGGCAAGTCACTTTTCCTCTCTGTGCCTCAGTTTCCTCCTTTGTCAAATGACACGAGGGTCTTGGGGCTTTGAGTTCCCTTTTAGCTCCAAATCAGTGATCCTCCACTTTTGGTGGGGAACTAGAAGCTAACTGTGCTGACTTGTGCTCCTGGGGGCCCCTGTGGACTTTCAGATTTCCCATGCTGTTTCATTCCTGCTTCTGCATTTAGAAGATAAAATAGTTCCTATTTTGAATTTACTTTTCTATGGAACTTTGGATCTGTGGCTTCAGTGGTGTGGGCCTTCCCCTCAGTGATGGGTTCTTATCCTCCATCATGCTTATCTAGCTTTGGATGGAATCTGTTCATAGAGATTTCCCACCTCAGAGGCTCTAGGCCTTCTTCTAGGACTTTGGGTCCCAGTGCCTAACTCCAGCTGGCTCCGTGCCAGGTCCCATTTCCACCACCCATTAAGCCTCCCCCTTTTCCGATATTCACTTTCACCCACCACTCATCCTTGCTTTGAGTTGCTGCAGCCCTTGTATTTACCTTCAGGAGGCCTTGGGCTTTGGGTGAATGCCAGATTTCTATGACTTCTAGTCCTAGAGCATTCCTTGAAATATATTCATGAGAAAATATGGGTTTTTATGGCCATTACAAGTTTGATCTCCCCTAGGTGATCCAGCCTGATGCCTTCCTCTTCCTCATATCTGGCTCTGGCTCAGTGGGAACCTGGGTGGGAAGGGAGGGAGGCAGATCATCCCTAGCATTTCAACAGATCGGGGAAACTCCCTCCCTTGTTAGACATTGGATAATCACTGGGTTTTCCCAGAATTAGGAATCAGAAGGTTGGTTGGGACCTTAGCATCCAGCAAGGCCTCATCATCCCCTAAAGGAATCGCTGCCATAACGTTCTCTCCACTTGGTAACCCACCCTGTGCTTGAAGACCAGTAAGAGAGTAAGCTCCTCCCCTCCTCAGATAGCTCCTTCCACTTTTGGCCTCCCTGCACCTTAGCTCATGAGGCCCCTGCTTCTTCCCCGAGAACAAATCTCATATCTCCTTGTCATGACAGTGCTTTAAATACTTGAAGCAAGTTGGCAGGTGGCCCCTGAATCTACTCTTCCTCAGGCTAAACATCTCCGGTTCCTTCAGCTGACCCTCCTATGTCATGAATGCAATGCTCTCCCCCATCCTGGTTTCCCTACTTTGGATGCCATCTGGCTTATCTATGTCCTTCTTAACAATGTGGCTCTGGGAAGAAAGCCAGGACTCCAGAAGATGGCAGAGAAAGCCAGCGGACAGAGGAACCATCTATTCCCCATATTCCTAATTTGCAGGGTGTCCCCTTCTTTGCTAAGGGTTACCTCTGGCTCTTCTAGGTTCTTTCTTTTCTGTCATCTTCTCATTCCCTTACTGCCATTTCCTTTACTTTGGCATTTGTTTTCTCGGGTTTCTTTTCTTCCAGGCACATTGTAGCCCTTGTGGTCAGGATAGTTTTGTCTTTGTATTTCTACTAGAATTTCTTTGAGGAGTTACTTTCTTCTACTGGGTTCAGTTATTGGGTTTTTCTCAGGCCATAGTATTTCTTCATTGCATTTAGCATGTCCTTCTCTTTATCCCTGTCTCCAGTCCCATTTTATGGATTAGAGCTTTGTGATTGTGTCAGACTCTCTTCCCATCTCCATCCTTTTGGATTATGTACACCTGCCCCTATGGCCTGCATCCAGGGCCCAAGACTAGGGACTACCCATTGCAAGGATTCAGAGAAATGTTAGTCTCCTGGTGAATGGACAGATGTTTTAGCTTTGGCTCCTTCTCTACTTCCTTCTCTATCCTTCCATAGACAAGTCAACGATTGGCTACAACACTGGGCTATGAGTCAGTTGAAATCTGGCCTCAGATACTTCCTACCTATGTGACCCTGGGCAAGTCATTTAACCTCTCTCAGCCTCAGTTTCCTCACAATGACATGTGGATAATGTATTGAACCTGGCAGATAATATATGCTTAATAAATGCTTCTTTCCTTCCTTCTTATTATATAGTCCTCAGTTCGGGATTCTCACATTCCCATGCTCTGAGTCTGCCAAGCCCTTAGCAGATGTTCTTGATTGTGTTGGTATGAAGCTTTCTGCCAGATCTTCCATGCTGCCATGGCCCTTTCTCCCAATGTGGTCCAGGTCAGGAGCTGTCTCCTGCTTGGGGTCTGCTTCACTTGCGCCCTTGGCTTTGGCCTCCTCTGCCTTGTCTGCTCTCACAGCTTTTGTATGTAGGCCCAGAGGAGTTTCTAGATGGTACTCTTTGGTTTTCTTTAGCCTTCTTCCTTGGGGTACATTTTTAGAATTTCACTAGAGTGTTTGGCCAGAGGGGATCTAGGTTCCTCTCAGTCTTATCATGCCACCCTCTTCCCATAATTCCCTACCGATGATGTGATGCTATGCTTTTTATGCATGAAGGTATCACCTGTACTGTCTTTTCAGGCAGGACAAGATGACTTCTTTACTCTCACAGCAGCCTTGCAAAGGGGCCGAAGCAACTTCATTCCTTCTACAGGTGTCTCAAACAACTTCTCTTCCTCTGTGTTTAGCCTTGCATTCAAAACTATAGAGGAAAACCTAAACACAGGAAAAGGTTTGGTCAATCTCTCCAGAAATGGGAGGGGAAAGTCTCCCATCAGGGGAGAGAGTAGGAGCTTCCTCTCCTCCCCCCCCACTCCCCCTGTGCCCCACATCCCACAGTTTCAACATGACAGGTATGTCCCAGCAGATACCCCAGTGGCCCTCTCGCCCCCCTCCACACTTGATTCTCTGCAAAGTGTGTCTCCCCCCCCACAAAAATAAAACAACAGTTTATTGATTGTTGACTGAAAGAATGTGTCCTTTAGCATTGGTCACATTTTTCTAAGCTAGACAGTGCTTCTGGATGGTTAGAGATAAAGAGGAAATAGTTTATTATTAGGTTGGTTTTCGTTCTGTTCCACTCCTCGCTATAAATTTAATTGAGTGGGAATGTAAGGATTCGGTTTCTGTTTAGCCTCTATCTGTGTGATAACTGGATTGGGCTGGTTTTGATCCTGACATTGCATACTCTCATTTGTATTTGCATGTCATTCCTCTTTATTCTTGGTCCCTACCCCCACCCTATCTGAGTTTTGTGAAAATCAAGTTTCCTATGGGAGAAAACCTGGATGCCAAAGAAAACCTTGGCAGTAATGGGCACTTCTGTAGGGCTTAGTCTTAAGTCTGAGAAGTATTTTACTTGTTTTGTCTCATTTGATGACCTTTGATGAGGAAACTGAGTGGCTAAGAGCTTTGGATTGTCCAAAGTCATTCTGCAAATGACTGTATACTGCAGACCTTCAAGAGGTCTGCTTGATTTTCTCCCCATCTGTCCCAGTCATTGAGTTCCCCTCCATTTCAGCAAGAAAATAAGGGGTATGAGTGCAGCTGGAGGCTGGAGTGGCAGTGAGGCCACAAGGCATTTCCTTACATCTGGAAGGAGTGTCCTTCCCAAGGTCAGAAGCTCCCAGAAGCTTGCAACCTCCATGACAAGCTCCCTAGAGGGGCAGTTCTATGTAGCAACACCCCCTATGTTCTGTAAATCAAATCGGGTCTGCCATCACCTTGGGAAAAGATGCATTCATCATCTCTCCTGTGATACCTGTGATCTTCTAAACCACAGTGCTCTCTCCCTGGCTACAACTTCCCTAAATGGACTGTTCCCCTATTAGAATGTAAGCTTCTTGAGTGCAGGAGCTATCTTTGCTATCCTTCCTACTTAGCACAGTGATTAGTACATAGTAAAAGCTTAAAATGTTTTTTTTTTCATTTAAAGGAATATGCTTCATATTTGTGTATATGTGTGTATGCAATTTTTATAATAGTATTTTATCTTTTCCAATTACATGTCAAGACAATTTTTAGCATTCATTTTTACAAGATTTTGAGGCCCAAATTTTCTCCTTCCCTCCCTCCCCTGCTCTCTCTCCCTTTCTCTCTTCCTAAAATGGTAGACAATTTGATATAGGTTATGCATGTGCTGCCGTATTTTCATACTAGTCACAGTTGTGAGAAAGGAAACAGATCAGAAGGAAAAAAATGAAAAAAAAGATAAAGTAAGTAAAAGAAAGTATGCTTCGATCTGCATTCTGAATCCATCAGTTTTTTATCTGGATGTGGATAGCATTTTCCTTTATGAGTCCTTTCTCCTTGTCTTGGATCATCCCACAATGTTACTGATACTGTGTACTATGTTTTCCTAGTTCTTCTCATTTCACTTTGCATCAGTTGGTACACATCTTTTGAGGTTTTTCTGAAATCTGCCTGTTCATCATTTCTTGTTACACAACAGTATTCCATTAACTTCATTGGATATGCAATTTTGATGAATGAATAAAACGGTATTTAATAAGCATTCACCAGGTTCAGTGCTAAGCACTGGGCAAACAAATACAAACAAGAAAAACATCCCTTCACCTAAAGGAGTTTACACACCATTCCCTCTCGGCTGACTTTTCTTTGTAAGTCCTTTTTTAAATTTTAAAATGGTTTCTTTCATTATTATATCATTTACGTTCCTCCATCTGGTCCTCCCCTTACCCCATCCAGAAAGTCCTCCCTTTTTTTTTTTGCTTTTTGGAGGGCAATTGGGATTAAGTAACTTGCCCAAGGTCACACAGCTAGGTTTTTATTTGTGTGTGCATTGAGTGTCTAAGGCTGGATCCGAACTCAGGTCCTTCTGACTCCAGGGCCAACGCTCTCCTCACTGCGCCACCTAGCTGCCCCCAAGTCCTCCCTTTTATCAGGAAAAAAAGAGAAGAAAAAAGAACACAGCTCAGTCCAACTCACCACTGTCTCCTCCCAGTCCCACAGTGTTCATTCAGGGTTCCACACCCATAGTTCCCCATCCTGCCTCTTCCAGAGAGCCAGGATTGCTTATTATTGTGCCCGGTATTCACTGTCACGTTTCTGTTGTTCTTTCTATATGGTTGCAATATTTGTGTGTTTTGTTTTCCTGATTCCACTTCACTGGGCAGTAGGCCATCCTGTCTCCCAAAGCTTCCTGCTGTTCTTCATTTTCATCATTTCTTCAGCACAACAGTATTCAAAGTCATTTTTTAGTGATTTACATAGCAGGTTGCAGCAATGTTTACCAATGGCCTGAGCTAAAGGATTATGACCTTTTGGTGCCAAACAGTTTAGGTCAGATCTCTCCCCAAGAGGATTTCTGCAAACAATGAAATATGCATGGGAATATTTTTTTCCAGCAGTCAATCAGTACTATGGTCATGCTTTTCTTGATGTAGTTTGAATAGATGACCGTTGTACATTTGAAGGGATTTGGTGGAGTTTTCCCCTCACTGTTCACCTGTGGGTCCCCTTTGCTTGTTTTTGAGATCAGTTGGAGGGAAAGGCATGAGTAGGGTGATCAGTTGTTTGCCCTTGCTGTGACATCAAAGACATTTATTTTTTCTTCCCCTTTGGTTCCATGAGAAATGAAAATAAAATTGAAAAATCCCAGCTGTCTTAGATCCAAGTCCAGACTAGCTCCTAGGGGATAAACAGATCAATCACATCAACTGTAGCACTATCAGATATAATCCTCTTCCATTTAAATAGTTATCAGTGTTCTCTGAAATTCCAGATGACTAGCCAGCTGATCAGTGGCCCTGGTGCTCTCCACCCAGGGGAACATGGGATTAGTAACTACAAACTTCTTCTGAGGCCAAGTCTAGGTTTCTCATTTTGGGATTTTGATAATGAATATGATAATGGCTACATCCCCACTTTCAGCCATCCACAGATGGCCCGGGATGATGGCTCAGGACCATATGGGGCCACAGTGCTGGGTAGGACATGGATGCCTCCCAGAAGTAGAGGTCTCTCGATTCCAGAGCCCTGGCATCCACAGATCAGCCGATGTCTCTGTCCGATCTGTCTCTGTGAGGACCCTGTTACCTTTTGCTGACAGCTACCTGCTGGGAGTTACAGGGCTAGAATTCCAGGGATATCGTGTAAAGCAATCTGTCCATTTGTTTGAGCTACACACTCACCTCTCAGTTACACAGAGGATTTCTCAGCTGATGCTCTGTGGTCATTTGTTACTGGTTCAAGTTGACTACCCAAGCTCCTTGCTTTGTTGAGGGTCTGCTCACTCAGCCACCTTGGGCAATGCTGTAATTTGCAAATGAAAATCAAGCCATTTAGCCAGTGAAAGAGCTGGATTTGGTATCTACCCTGGGACAAGTCCTTTAATCTCTCTGGGCCTCTGTCTCCCCTTCTGTAAAATGAGAAGGTGTTCGAAGGTCCCTTCCTTCTCTAAAACTGCCCGTCACTCCTCTTTTCCCTACCTGAAGCTTCTTGGCTTTGCCCTCTCTGCCCTTGCTCTCTTCCTTTCTGTTGGGTCACGGAGAATTCTTTCTCAGCTCCTCCATATTGTTCAAGTGACCACCTGGCAAAGCAAGTATGGGTTGGTGTCTTTTATCAGAGGGAAATGCCTGCTGAACTTTTTGAGGATTATTGTACAGGATTATCTAATAGTCATTTTTGATAGATTTGTATGTGTTGAGCTGGGAATTTCTATCGACAATGCAAGCATGATTGTTCTCAACTTACACTGGGTTGGTATGTTCATTATTGAGCTAAGAATTTCCCCTGGAGTCTAATAGTCTATGTACCTGGTAGTTCTAATGAAGTCTATCCCTTTTCTCTCTCACTCACTTTCTTCAAATTGCCTCTTTCCTTCACATAGTTTGGTTCCCTAGGCTCTTAGTTGGCCGGTGCCTCTCTTCTGGGATCCTTAGGATTGCCTGGTAAAAGCTCAGGAAGACGTGGCAGAGGGTGTAGGTGGAGAGTTGATTAAATAGCTCCCCCTCTTCCTGCCTGAGTAACAAGTTCTTAAAAACCTACAGACTAAAAAACTGGCTGCAATTTCTTCCTGCAGCCACCCTGTAACCTCCCAGAAGCCAAGCCTTCTGAGAGCCAAGCCATCCAACCTAGGGAACTGGGAGATTTCCTTTTCCTCAGTAGAGTTTGGATTGGGAGGCACTGACTGGCTACACCAGCACAACAGGCCATTCTACCCAGAGCTCCCCAACGTGCTGCAGATGGGTTTGAGAGAATGACACTGTGAAATGCCACAGACCCTAATTATAAAATCAAAGAAACAATTAAATACATGCATTTCACTGAAGGATCATTCTGGATTCATGACAACCCAATTGATCCCCCTTTCCCTAACAAAGCTATGCTTTATTTGGACTCTTAAATCATTTGGAGTTACCTTCTATCTAGCCAGTAATCTATTTCCCAGAAGCCATAAAAACATCTAATTCAGTCACACTATTAGGTCAATTTCTATTGAAGTTTTATCCAACCCCTCCTCAAAGAAATCTCTCAAGGGGATTATGAATGCAAGAATTTACTTAAGTGGGAGGCAATATAGGGCAGTCAGATAAAATCAGTCATTGGACTGGGAGTGAGAGTAGCTGAGGTCCAACACTGGCTCAGCCACTCACACCTTGGGAAGTGGTTTAGCCTCTCTGAACCTTGGTTTCCTCATCTGCTCAATGAGGGGATTGGATCTCTAAGGGGACTAGGATCTCTTCAAGCTTTAAATCTCTACTCTATAATTTGTGCATAATTTTAAAAATGGATCTCACAAGTAATTGGTAGCTTCAAATAGAAGTTACAGGTTCAAAACATCATCTTTCCATTTGGGGCTATGAAGGAAATAGCCCATGGAGAAGAAGGAACAGAAGACCTTGGGTTTTGCTCACATAGATCATAGAACTTCAGAGTTTAAAAGGGCTTTGGATGTTATTTAGTCAAGACACCTTCATTTTACAGATGAAGAAACACTTTCCAAAATGGGAGAAGATGAGCCTAAGTCATATTGCAAGATGGTGCAAGAGCTGGGATTTTAGCACAGGAATTCTTCCCTTCTCCAAAATGTCCTTCCCAATTCTGCATCTTTCACTAACATCTGCCATGTCCTGGATCCTGGCCCTTCTCTTGGCCTAGTCCTCTGATCTGTTTGCTTCATACCTTCTGGCCTCCATACACATAAGGTAGGTAAGAGAAGGTGGCAATCATACCACAACCTGGGGCTGGGGCTAAGGCACAGGGGCATAGTTAATATTTTCTGCAGTTTACCCAGCAAAGTCTAGCCTGCATCATTTGTTGTCCCTTCTCTCATTCTGACATAGCATATTGCTCACTTCTTTCCTCTTCCTATTCATGTGCATAGGGAAGGAGGGGACAGGACAGGAGTAGGAACCACACTCACGATTTCCTTGGCATAGGCTGTGGAACCTCAATGATGAAACTCCCTCTTCCACTGCACAGTGACATTTGTTCTGCCACCTATAGTCTTAGGGAGCCACGTAGTTAGAGGTAGGGAGGAAATAGACATTTATTAAGCACCTCTGATATACCAAGCACTGTCATGAGAGCTTTACATGTATCTCATTTGATCCTTACAACAACGTTGGGGGGCAGATTCTAGTATTATCCCTATTTTACAGGTGAGGAAACTGAGGGAAAAAGAGTGAGGCAAAAAATGATTTGTCCAGCGTCACACAGCTAGTTAGTGTCTGAGACCAGATTGAAACTCAGATCTTCCTGACTCTAGGCCAAGTACTCTAACTACCATACTACCTAGCTGCCTAAAGTGACTTACTTTACTAGAGTCAGAAAATCAAAATGTATTATTCAGCCAACAAGAGTGTATTAAGTACCTACTATGTGCCAGGCCCTTAGTATCAGAGGCAGGCTTTGAACTCAGGTTTTTCCAGCCCTGAAATAAACTCTCTATCCACTATACTATTCTTCCTTTATGGATAGGGAAAGCACCTGTAAATGAAAGTGGGACCAATATCAATGCTAATCTTCCAGATAACAGAAAGAAAGATAGGCTCATTCATTTGCCTGAGCTGTATCCTATGCCTGGAATTTCCTCCCTCTTCAACTCCATGTGCTGTAATCCTTAGCTTCCCTCAAGTCTTAGCTCAAGTACCACCTCACTCTGGAAGCTTTTCATGATTTTCCTAGTTATTAAAGTTCACTATGTCTTATCCTCAAATTATCTGATATTTACTTAGCTTTTGTCTTGTAGTATTCTCTGTCCCCCAAGAGAAAGTAAACTCCTTTGGGGCAGGGACTGATTTTCAGATTATTCCTTCATATTAGACTCACTGCTTCGCTCCTAATGCTATGGCTTGTGAGCCCCCACTAGTGGGTTTCCTATTAATAGTCAGAAAATAAATTCAATTAGCTCTTAGCAAAGGCATTTATTTAAGCAGCATAGCAAAAATAGTAGTTTTGGATCATAAACAAGGCTCACATACCACCATAAATATGCAGCACATCCATGAGGATAGTGGGCAAACTTAAAATAAAGTGTTAATGAGACACACGGGGAACACCTATGGCTACAGCAACTCCAAACTCTAGCTGTGTACAGTCACGGGTTTAGGTTCAGCTGTGACCCTTAGTTGGAATACCACTGTGATCTTCTAAAAAGAGCTGACTACATCTCCTTAGAATTCACATAAGCCTCTCCAGTTCTCATCCCTTATGTCCTAGGCTCTTCAGCTTCCTATTTGCCATGTAGGAAATAGAAGAACCAAGTCCTCTTCTTTCCTTTCAATATTCCCAGTTGAAGGCTGGCTGCCCTTAGAGACTTCACGTTAACATCTGGTAACAATGCAGTTCATTTCCCAAATTACCATCTCTGCATGCTAAACCACAGCTAGGAAATACCCATTAATCACCAAACAGTTCTGGGGCTTAGAATTCTTCAGTTATTAAAAAAAATTCTATAGTTCTCCCGTTGGCTACATATATTCTATGCAAATGGGTGGAAGGGAAAATTATTCTGATCCAGTATATGACCTGGGGTGGGGAGTGGGAGGTGGGGGAGTAGTTTGTTGTTTTAGCCTTTTTCATCTACAAATAACCTATTCAATGTCTCAGGGCCCTAATCTTATGTAGCCTCACCATTAGCTCCTTAGGACATACAGATTTCCTTAATCTTTTCCAAGGAAAACAAGAGCAAGAAAGAGAAATTACTGTCTGAAGAAGCTTTGCAAATACTGAGGAAGGAAGAAAATCAAAAAGTAAAACAGAAGGGAAAGATATGCCCAAATGAATACAGAATTCCAGAGAATAGCAAGGATAGAAAAGAAGGGTTTCTTAAATAGCCAATGCAAAGAAGTGGAAGAAAACAACAGAATGGGAAAGACAAGACATCTCTGCAAGAAAATTAGAGATATCTAGGAAATGTTTCATGAAAAAGTGGGCAGGATGAAAGACAAAAATGATGGGGACTTAAAAGAAGCAGAAGAGACTAAGAAGAGATGTAGGAATACGCAAAAGAACTATATAAGAAAGATCACAGGGAACCATGATGGTGTGGTTACTGATGTCTGGGGGGACTGAAAACTTCTCAGACAGTTTTGGATTGTTAACTTCCCTCTTCCTCCTCCATTTCTGCTGTCAATCAGCAGCAAGCCCTTTCAGGAGTCTTTCGACTCCCCACCTTCAGTTCTTTGTCTGTTTTCCCACCTCTGTGAGCCCCTCCTCCTGGTCAGTGGCAGTCAGGGACAGCCCAAGCTCACTCCCCCAACCAATGGGAGTGAGGGACAATGGGAGAAATATGACTTTGATGTGTTAGGGTTTAAAAACTTTGTTCACCACCCCCTGTGTGCCTCTTCTTCATGATCAGTCATGGGGAAGATCGCCCTCTTGTCCCAGGGAAGAGAATAAATTCCTGTTTTTATCCTAAGAGATCTCCATGTTCTTGATTAAATTTTGGATGAAGTTTTTTTTTTTTTTATCCCAAATACTGATCTAGAGTTAGACATCTTGGAGAAGTCAAGTCTTAGGGATCATTGCTAACAATAAGGGTAGTGGAGGTGATAGAATTCCAACTGAGCTATTTAAAATCCTAAAAGATGATACTGTTAAAGTGCTACACTCAGTATGCCAGCAATTTGGAAAACTCAACAGTGGCCACTGGATTAAAAAAATATCAGGTTACATCCCAATCATAAAGAAAGGCAATGCCAAGGGATGTTCAAATTACTGAACAGTTGCACTCATCTCACATGCCAGCAAGGTTATACTTAAAATTTTGCAAGCTAGGTTTCAGCAATATGCAATCTAAGAATTACCAGAAGAGCAGACTGGGTTTCGAAGAGGCAGAGGAGCTAGAGACTCAAATTGTCCACATTCACTGGATTATGGACAAAGCAAGGGAATTCCAGAAGAACATCTACTTCTGCTTCATTGACTACACTAAAGTTTTTGACTGTGTGGATCACAAAAAATGTGGCGAGTCCTCAAAGAGATGGGAGGACCAGATCATCTTACATGTCTCCTAAGAAACCTGTATATAGGCCAAGAAGCAACAGTTAGCAACAAACATAGAATAACAGATTGGTTTAGGATTGAAAAAGGAATATGACAAGGCTGTATATTGTCAACTTGTTTATTTACCTCATATGCAGAGTACATAATGTGAAATGCCAGACTGGATGAATCAAAAATTGAATTAAGGTTTCTGGGAGAAATATCAACAATCTGAGATATGCAAATGGTACCACTCTGATGGCAGAAAGTGAAGAAGGATTAATAAGCCTCTGGATGAAGGTGAAAGAGCAGAGTGTAAAAGCCGCCTTAAAGCTTACCATCAAAAAACCTCTAAGGTCCTGGCAACTGGACCCATCACTTCCTGGAAAATAGAGGGAGAAGAAATGGAAGTAGTGTCAGATTTTGTATTCTTGGACTCAAAGATCACCGCAGATGACAATGGCAGCCACGAAATTAAAAGATGCTTGCTCCTTGGAAGGAAAGCTATGACCAATTGGGGGATCAGACTAATAAGCAGAGACATCATCTTGCCAACCAAGACCCTTACAGTCAAAGCTAGAGTTTTTTGTTTATTTGTTTGTTTGTTATTTGTTTTTTCCCAGTAGCAATGTATGGCCGTGAGAGTAGGAGTATAAGGCAAGCTGAGCACTGCAGAATCGATGCTTTCAAGAAGACTTTGGAGAGCCCCTTGGACAGCAAAGGGATCAAATCAGTCAATACTTAAAGAAATTAATTGAGGCTAAAAAAGAAAAAGGAAAGACAAATACAGAAGCTGAAGCTTAAATTCTTTGGTTATGTAATGAGAAGATGGGGCTCATTGGGAAAGACTTTGATGTTGGGAAAGTTTGAAGGCAAAAGGAAACAAGAGTGGCAGAGGGTGAGATTAATAGATAATGTCACCGAAACAATGAACATGAACTTGGTCAGACTTGGAGAGATTGTGCAGGATAGAAGGGCCTGATATGTTATGGTCCATGCGGCTGTGAAGAGTCAAACATCATTGAATGGCTGAACAGCAAAAAGAGCCATACTGTTTCATCTCTGCCTTTGGAGCCCCAGCACCTATCTAGGTACCTTATGCACAGTAAATACCTGTTGATTTGAAATGTATTGGAATGAATGAAAGAATAGGTACTCTGCTGAGTTAGCCTTGGGCAGCATGATGGTAGTAATGAACCCTTTTAAAAGAATATTCCCAGCAACTGAATCGAGTTGTTGCTGTATTTAGCAAGCCACAAAAGGGTGGGAGCTTTGTTCCTTTTTGAAGAATATGGGCGATGAAAGAAAGAAGTTGGGTTTTTATTGGTTTTAATTTTGAGCTGTTCCATTGAATAGAAAGTGCTAGTGTGAGGGTTAGGGAATTCCACAATTAGAAGCAATTGGTAGCAGGGGCTATTGAAATATTTAATTATCTGGGCATTGCTCTGCTTCTGGGAAGTATTTAAATAAAGAAAAAGAGTACACAACAAGACTGACCTCCTCCAATGAAAGCATGGGAATCGGCAAGTATTCACAGTGGAAACAACATGCCCGTTGAGTAGCCCCCTCAACAGTAGCATGGGAATAATTAGGAATTTTAAAGTTAGACTGCTGAAGAGCCATTTGGCCAAAGGTGAGAAGCAGCATTCTGTGAATGTGAACAGGCAGGCTTAGTTATATACCTGCATGACATGTTCAAAAGAATGAACTAAATCAGGAATTTCAGGTAACTCAAGACTGGGCCTCAAGCAACTGACTGGCTTTTGTCCTTGTATAGGACTGTTTGTCGAATTCTGTTTTGCCTTGTGTAATTCATTGATCCAGTGCTATTCTAGTTTAAGGAATATAAGGACTATGCCAGGGGAGGGGAACCAGCAGCCTTGAGGCCACATGTGGTCCTTTAGGTCCTCAAGTGTTTCCCTTTGACTAAATCCAAACTTCACAGAACAAACCCCTTTAATAAAAGAATTTGTTCTGTAAAACTTGGACTGAGTCAAAAAGACCTTGACCAAGGACCTAGAAGGCCATATGTGGCCTCAAAGCCTCAGGTCCCCCACCCCTGGACTATGCCAAAAGCACTCATTGTCCCATTTCCTTATGTTCTCTCTGTCTCTTCAGCCTCTCCCAATTATTGAATAATGTAACAGTGGCCTTGACCAGAAATACTCCCCACCCCCAATCAATGTGGATTGGAATTTTAGTGATGATGTGAATGTCCTTATGACAGAATGTCATACTTCCCCCAACATATACACACATGCCCCCCCCCCCGCCAGGTTAACTACCACAGATTCAGAGTACTCTGAGGGTAAACATGCCTTTAAAATCATGGCTCAGGAGTCCTCAGCAGCTTTAATTTTACTTTCCTAGTCAGCCAGAGGACACAGTTCCTGGCAAACAAAAACATTGAATGAAATAGCACCAGAAGAACGGCAATAACCACACATTTCCCCCATAAGTCTGGGGAATAGTTCTCCCAAATACACATATCATCAGTGGGAAGGGCTGACAGAGAAGAGAAAATGCGGATAGGTAAGGGTGCATGTGTGGAAGGGAATCCCATATGGAATATATGTCATGGGAACACAAAGATAGAGGGCAACACAGATAGAGAAGATGGAAGAAAGGAAAGGAGGAGAGAAGTCAGGAAGGACAGAAAGAAGGGAAGGGGGAAAATGAAGGAAAGAGAGAAAGGAGGGAAGGAAAGGGGGCAAAGGAAGGAAGGAGGAAAGTGGAAATGAGGAAGAAAGTGAACATTTATATGCTTACTATGTGCCAGACACTGTGTAATGAGCTTACCAAGTAAGAGAGTAAAGATCAAAAAGAGAAGAGGGCCCGGGACAGAGCCTTGTGGGAAATCCACTTGGTGAATATGATCTGGATGAAGATCCAGTAAAGGAGATGGAGATGCATTTGCTTCTGTAGGGCAAAGATGGAGAAAGGATGCTTTCCAGTCACAGGGGCAGCCTAGATAGAGCTAGAAGCTAGAAAATGGAAGCTGAGTTTGGGAAATAGCCAATTGACTAAGTCTGACAGATTTGAGAATGTGATTGGAAGGGGGATTGGAGCTGGATTATGAAGCCCCTTAAAAGCTGGACATTTGGGGAGTCTGGAGTTGAGCCCAGAGGCAATAGTCATGGACAGCTTCTTGAGCAGGAAAGTGATATGTCCAGATCTGTGCCTTGGCATCTATTGGGAGGGGAAAGACTAGAAGCCCAGAGAATGTCTTCAATTCAAATAGCACTAGTTACATGCCTGCTGCTTACCAAGCACTGTTTTGGGCTCTGAAGGACAGGAAGACCAAGACAATTAAAATTAGCCCTGACTTCAAGGAGTTTGTATTTTTATTTTGTGAGAGACATGTACATATAAAAGTATATTCAAAATATATAAATAAATACAATGGAATGGTGGGGAGAGGGGTGCCACCATAGGGATCAGAGAAAGGTGTGGCACCTGACCTTTGTTTTGAAGAAAGGATAATTTCTTAGAGTTTGGGGGGAAAGCATTACAGGTATGAGGACAGCAGATGTAAATGCACCAACATGGGAGATGAGACATCATGCATGAGGAACAGTGAAAAGGCCAGTTTGGCTGGCCCAATGAGTATATGGAGATGAAGCACATATAACAAATCTGGAATAGTACCAGGTTGTGAAGGGTTCAATGCCCTACAGAGACATTTCTACTTGATGCTAAGGGCAGCTATCACAATAGTTCAGGTGAGAGGCGATAAGGGACTGAACTAGGGTAGCAGGTAGAGAGGGGGGTGTATAGAAAGGATGTGCTGAACAAATGAAAAGTTCCACAATTGGTTTGCTATGTGAGGGGAGACTGAAGAATCAGGAAGGATGCCAAAGGCAAAAACCTTGGAGGCTGGAGGGATGGTGGTGTCCGGGACAGGCCAGGGCTGCTCATTATACCCATGGGAGCAGATGAAATGTAGCAAGAGAGAAGGAGAAGAGACAAAAGAGATGAGGCTCCAGGAAAGAGCCAAGTGCCAGAGGAGGCTTGTGGGTAGAGAGGTTGCTATCTTCCCATGTCTCTGGGGAGCAATGATCTTGTCACCTGATTAGCCTCTCTGGGTTCATCTAGCTTCCTTCACCTAATCAACTCCCACATGACATTGATCCCTTAGATCTACAATCTAACAGAAAGATCTACCTAGGTCATTCATGGCATGGATGTTACTGGTCACAACCTCATGTGATGGTGAATGGAGATGGAAAGAGTATGAGAGGAAGAAGTCTGAGCCGAGCTAGAAATTGTGAATCATAGAGCACCTACTATGTGCCAGGCACTATGCTAAGTGCTGGATCAAATGAGATAAGAATTATACATTGCTTAGTACATAGTAAATCATGTACAAATGTTAGCCTCAGCAGCATCGTTCTAGTCCTTAGGTCTAGGGATAGAGGAGGGAAGAGGAGGTTCTGGGACAGTGGCCTGAGTATAAGTGGCAACCCCCAGGTTCCCAAGCACTCAGTGTTTTCAGAAGACTGAAATGCTGCTATTTTCTTTGAGTGATTTTAGGCACAGAGTAGGTCAGGTTCTTCCTCTGCCTATGGCAACTCATGGCCACCTTCCCGGCCCCCTATCAGGATATTCCTTGATTATGAGGGGATGAAGCAGGTGATTTGGGTGGTACAGCGTCAAGTAGCATTGCCACTCATTTAGTCTATTGGCTTGTGGACAAGGACCCTTTAAAACTGCTTTCTACGAAGACTTAGGGTGGAGACCAGAATCTAGGTCTGTACTAGAGTTGGTTTAAGCTAGCTTTGGAGAGAATGGCAAATGGCAAATTTTCAGTGAAAACATTTATACCTCAGAAAAAGCAAAAGCTACACAGCAGGGCTTGATTGATTGGTTTGTTGAGTTTTTGACTTAAGAAAGTGATAGAGAAAATATTAATAACTCAGATTAAACTTGAAAATATGTCTCAAGTAGAATTTTTTTTGGAAAGCATTCAGGAGCACAGTGCTACATGGGCTAGTGATGGAGAAGCATGGATACTCAGGAAGGAGCCTTGGGCTCCCCTCCCAGCCCCCTCCCCAGGGTTTTGCATGCAGGTGGTGCTACATAAACATTCTTCAGTCTCATTTTAGATATACCAATACTCACATGGAAGTCTGCCCAGGCGGCCACATTGGCCAGGCCATATAGCTTGGCAACTGACTGGCCGATGAAGCCAAGGGAGAAGGCAGAGCTAAGGATTTGGAGCACAGGGCTGTCTGCGAGGATGGTGAGTTTCTCAACAGAAATAGGGAGAATTCTGGAAAAAACTTGCATCCTCTTAGTCCAGACATGAGTGCAAGAGACTGTGGTGTGGGCCCCAAAAGTGACACCCTGCTGCTGCTTAATCAAGTCTGGGTCTTGAAAGACACAGCATAGCTGGTTCCATGGAGACAAAAAAAGTCCAGGGACAGAGAAGGAGGAAGAGAGGGACGGGGGAGGGGGAGACAGAGAGAGAGAGACAGAGAGAGAAAGACAGAGAGAAAGAAAGACAGACACAGACCCAAAGTTTGGTCTATTTGGGGAGTTCACAAAGTTCTATATGACTCAGTTTGGCATTCTGACTTGGAAAGACTGCAAAGGGAGGTGGAGAGAAGCTGTCTTTTATTATCTGCCTGCCCTGAGCAAAAGATGAGCTGTCCTTGGTATTTCCAAGACCCAGCAATTTAGACATATTAGGTGGGCTGTGAATCACAGGCTCATAAGATCCCGGGTTCAGAGCTGGAGGGGACCTTAGAGGTCATCTAGTCCAATCCCCTCATCTCATCAGAGGAGGATGAATCAAAATAGCCTCAATAAAGTGCTGGGAGGCAGTCTTCAGGATGTGGATATAAAGTTCTAGGTCAGTCGATACTGAAAAAACCAATCTCCCACTTCCTCACCCACTCACCCTTTAGATTGGGTTTTAACCACAAGAATTGAAAATGAATGATGGCCTTGGTTGGGGGAGGGAGGGGGAACTGTCTTTTGTGCCCAGGTTTCTCATAAAAACAGAATCCAAAGAAGGGGGAGATCAATGTGGGCTATTACAGAGAAGGAGGAGGAGGAGAGACTTAGAGCCTAGCTTTGAAGAAAGTGGAAGAAATAGATAGGTATAGAGAAGGGAAGGGGAAGAAAGGAGCTGGGCTCTTTTCTCAGCCATTCTTCATAACTTCTCCACAGTTTTTATACTATTGATCATCCCTAGATAACTCTCTCTTCCCTCTGCTTCTGTGACATTACTTGTTCCTGATTTTCTTCCTACCTCTTAACATTTCTGACTGCTCCTCTCCGCATCCCAATGTCAAATTTGGGGTGCCTATCCATGACTCTCTTCTCTCTATATACCTTTCTCTTGGTTAGAAGCCCTTGCAAGTTCTCTCAGAGTTCTATCATTGGGCACTGGAGGTCTCTGCTGGTGAGCTCATTTCACATGGGCTCAGTGATGCAGATGGCTCCCAGATGCACATATCCAACCCTCATTTCTTTTCTGAATTCCAGCCCTGTCAGCATCTGCTTGCTGGACAATTCTATCAGGACGTCCTCTAGGCCTCTCAAACCTAAGCTATGTGAAATCAGCTGATTGTCTTCCCCTTCTAGACTCCACCTCCACACGACTTTATTACTGTCAGGGTCATCACTATCCTCCCAGTCATCCACTTTATAGCCATCCCTTGACTTTTTACTTTCCGTTTCTCCCATACCTAATCAGTTGACAAGTCTTGTCCATCTGCAGCATCTGTTAACAATTTGACATCTGTAACATCCATTGTATCCATCATTCACTTTACTCCATATGTGGATATCTAGTTTAAACCCTTCCCACTATATACCTGAACTGTTACTTCTTCATTAGTCTTCCTTTCTCTGGTCCCCCTCCTTCTCCCAATCCTTTCTTCATTTGACTATCCAGATAATCTTCCTAAAACCCAAGTCTTCATATGGCACTCCATTGTTCCAAACTCTTTAGTAGCTCCCCATGGTCATAGGATAAAACACAAAATCTTTTCCCTGGCATTTAAGCCAACCCCCCCACACACACATGCCAGTTGCAGCCTAGGTTTCTAGAGTGATTTCCCTCTGCTTCCTTTTCCACACTCTAGGTTCCAGATGCAAGTATGTGCTACCCTAAGTCGGTTTTCCCTTTCCCTCCTCTGAAGCTTTGTATAGGCTATCCCAGTGCCTCCAAGGCTCATGGAAGGCATCTTTCTTTATTCCTCTCATTCTAAATGTTCTTTCTTTCCTCCAATCCACCTTGATTTACTTCTCTGGTTACATATCATATTCCTCTGGTAAAGAATAAGTTTCTTGATGGTAGGAACTATCTGTTCTGTGCATACTCAGCTGCATGCACAGTGCTGAAAAAAATGTCTGTTGGATAAGTTTGAAATCACAGAGGCCAAGCCCTACAATTGAGAATGCCTCTCTAGTCTATTGGAGGCCTAAACTGAGAAGAGTCATCTGCTTAGGGTAAAGGGTTCCAAGTGGGGAGGAAGTGAAAAGAAGAGTGACTAAGGCACAGGGGAGGCCTTGAATCACACACTAAGGAGTTTGACTTTGGTTTGTAAGAAATAAGAAGTTCTTAGAGGCTTCTGCCAAAGGAGCACAGTGACAAAAGAGGCGTTGGGAATATTGGTGTGTACCATTGTGAGTAGTGACCAAAAGGAGAGAGGCTATATGTGTTAAAAACCCCATTTCATTCTTCTCGTCTTCTGAGCAAATATTCTGTGTCCTGTGATTCTGCCTGGTGTGTTTATTGATCAAAACACTCTGTGAGTTGTTGTGCAAATGGATTCCCTCAAGAAACTAATAACCTAGCTGCCTGGCCATGGCTGTGCCTTATGGTTGCCCAGTGGGCTTATTATGACCCCAAAGACCTGTAACTCAGTTGGAGCATTAGGGCTTTGCTTCCTGACCTATACTGGAGGTGGGATATGCTTCTCGTGGTCTGGAGACTAGCATCCCTTTGCCCCCTGCTCTTCTATCCTATGTTCTTCTAGGGGCTAAAGGAGAAGGCCCTGCTAAGAAAGGATGAGAGAGCAGAGCCACAAGTAGGCAGAGGATGGGGGCAACTGCCCCTTCATCTGGCCTTTCTGCTCCCCCCCATCTTCTTAGTTGGCTGGTATTTCCTCCAGGCAGATGCTGACCACCCTGTCCCCCTCATTCTTCATTCTTTTTTTGCCTCAGGTGCAAGAATTTCAAGTTCTGACAGCCTCCTAGCATTTGCAAAGCTCTTAGAATGTCTCAGGGAGACCTGGTTAACTCATTTCCAAGGATACGAGAATTCTTTTCTCACCAAGAACCTTAGCAAGTGGGCGTTCTGACCTCTAAGCCTTTCTCCTTTCACTCCCCCTTCCTTCCACAAGAGACTTTCCACTGTCAGACAGATAGTGGTGAATGGAAGGAATACTTTTAAAGGGCCCCAGGAATTTGAATAGATTGAAATTGCCAAGAGGGAATTTTCTGAATGTTTTTTTTTTTAATTTTTTATGTGTCTACAGAAGAATGGAGCCAGGCCCCTAAATGCTTCTCCATACAAACACACACAGATTTCCAGATATGGCTACTGACCTTGGTGTAAAGGACACAGAAGTAACAGAATGAAAAAAAGCAGAAAGACTAAGACTCAGGGGAGCCCTACTGGGCCTGGCCAGCACTATGACTGTCCACATATCCCTACTTTTGTTCCAGATTAAGTACCAGTAGAGGTCATGCATCTGTACCCCCTGACATTTCAGAATATTCATGAATTCAGAGAATGGCTCTTGCTCCTTCTCCTTCCCCTGGGATGACAAAGCCATCTCTCTTGGGGGAAGATAAGGGGCTCACTGCTTTTGCTTTTGCACCACAGTCACGTTGGCATTCTTATGGCCCTGGGCACAGCAACGAAATGAAATGCTCTTCCAGGGGTCCACTTGTTCTAGCTCACCATTCCCCAGAGCTAAAGGGGGCCTTGGAGAGAGGAGGAAACTGAGGCACAGACAGGGGAAGGGCTTTATCCTTGGTTAAAGAGTGAGTAAGGGAAAGAACTGTGCTTCTTGCCAAAGCTTTCTGCTTCTAAATACAACACTGGGCACTGCCCTGTGCTTCCTCATTGACATATGGAAGGTGTATTAAGTCAGTCCTCGAACTGATGTTGGCTAATGGCTCTCCCACCTTCAGTCTCTTGTCTCTTAGAAATTCCCAAAATTCCAGATTTCTAGGCTGAAGAAGAAGGCAAGTTGGTGTGGCACAATGCTTCAGAGAAGCTGGCTTCCAACATTGATTCTTGCACTTCTGCTTAGGGAAGATTGGCCCTTCTCCTCTCTGGGCCTCAGTTTCTTCATTAGATGATCTTTGAGGTTCTTCCTTCCCCAAGCCATAACACCTCAAGGATTTCTTTGGGCAGAGATAGGAAAATCCATCTAGCATCTGCCAATAAAAATGAGGAGAAAGACTTTAGAAACTTGTTTTTGGCAAGGAAAGATGACACTTCCAGCAGGTTTGTCTCAGTTTGCCTGAGGCTGAAGTGGGATGGGAGGAGGTAGAGTGTGGTATTCCTACTGTGCTGTTCACTTTCCCAGGCTCCAGTACTGATCAGATCTCTCTTTATGGGAATCAAGGCAATGCTCATCAATTGAATATCAATTGAATCATTTGTATGCCCTGAGTAAGCATCTGAACTCAGCTGATCAAGTGCCTTGCTTTCCTCTTTCTAGGTACTTCAGGAATGACTACTTTCAAGACACAGTAAGCTTTTCTTTTCTTCCTCAGGAGCAGCCTAGTATCTGCTCCTTTGGCCTATTATACAATGTAGCTCATTTTTTTCCCATAACTGCCCCTTCTTGACATTCAAAGAAGGCAATGCAGTTAGAAGCTGAGAAACAATATGGAAAGAACCTTGGGAGTCATTGGGTACAACCCCCTCATTGTACAAAGGGGAAAACTGAGATTTAGAGCAGGGAAATGACTGGTCCAAGGTTAGGCAATTAGTAAGTGCCAGAGCTGGGATTTGAACTCACCCCTTCTGATTCCAACATTCTTTCTCCTTTCTGTAATTCTCACTAGAAGGCCTCCCCATCTGGGTTATTTTCATTGCACCAAATGAAGAGGCATGGATGGAGCTAATATCCCCCATATTACCAGCACTCTCCTCCCAGTTCTTGGGCCTGGCAGAATGGTAAGCCAACGGGAATTTCTTCCCCTGCTTGGAGCCTGGCACACACCCTTTCCTCTCTTCCCCTCTTTGACTCGGGTCCTCCTGGTTGTCTTTGGCATTTCAAGAGGCAATCTCTCTGAGCTTCTCACTCTGCAGAGAACCCTAGCATCCTGTCTCCAGGCTGAGCCCACGTCCCTTTCCTCTCATCCAGTACATCCTACTGTACAACCTGTAAAGAGTTAGTTTGGGGCTCTGATTGGAAGTTGCTGTGCTTCTGATACTTCAGTGAAGCTTCAGGACCTCTGAAGGACCTGGAATGTGGGTGGGGTATCTTTGGGTCTGTCTCCCCACCATAATTCCAAGCTTTTTCTGCCTACTCATCAGGAACCAATTGCACCTGAAGGTGCCCACTCAAAGTTGGCCATTATCACTTGAGATTCCCAAAATACTCCCTTGTTCTCACCCCATGGATAAGATGCAGGACTCACCCCCATGTAAAGAAATGGGAAATACGTGACAGCTGTAGGTTTCCCACTTATACACGGGGCCCTTTAGGCATCAAGTGGGGAAGCCTGCATTGTGGGCTAAAAAGCTCATAGTTACTCACGCTCTTCTTGCCATGTTCCCCTTCTATTAGTGAAAAATAGGGGCGCCATCTAGTGGCAGACTTGATACTTCACCTTTTCATTGACTAGGCACCCAATTTGTTCTTAGCTGGTACCCTCTGTCCCTCCCTTCCTACCAGCCCAACAAGAAGCAATCTTGCCCTCTTGGCCCCAGGATGGAATTCATTTAATGGACCACCCCCTTCCCCATCCCAAGAACTTTATTCTTTTTACTTTGCTACCTACTCCCTGGGAATGATGGCAATCAATGTGGTAGTTAGCATTCACTTTGTTATTTTGGGGAGGGTCGGGGGAATTGTGGAGAATATCTATCTAACCCCTACTTTTTCTTTGAGTTGTTATGTTTCTTCAGGATGGTTGTATTCTTTTGTGTCCAGGCACCTATTTCTGTGATGGCCATAAGTTTCTAAGTGTGAGTTGAAACGGATAAACCAAACAACAGGTAGATAGCCTCATGTGTGCGCCACTGATGTCCATACAATGCTAATAGAAAGCAGGGAGGGTCCCTGTATCTTAGGTAGACCCTCTGTGGTCAATTTATGGGAGGATGTAGACCAGAGTGGTCCAGGATGGGTAGCCATGGATGGCGTGTGGTCTGTAAGATTGTAGGTGATATAACAATGATATCTCAGATCATAAGATCATAGATTTTGAGCTGGTAAGGACCTTGCCAATTCCCTATTTTACACATGAAGAAACTGAGACCTAGAGAAGTTGTGATTTCCCAAAGTTCACATAGGAAATATAAAAAGAGGATTTGAACTCATGTTCACTGGCAAATTTGAATATCAGGCAATAAATTGACCCTGACCACAAGCACTTGCCCAAGACCTAAAGGAAATCAGGCAATGGCTTAATGAGATACTGCCAAAGTAGTAACATGGTTTGAGAAAAAAACCTAACCTATGAGCCAAGAGACCTCAGATTATATTCTGACTCACTTGCTGCCTGTGTCACCTGCCCTCTCTGGATTTGGGGCCCCTCCTCTGAAAAAATGCAGAGTCTCTCAAAGACCCAGAGACATTATGACTTCTATGAAACATAGTTCATCTGAGTGTCCTTCACTTCAGCTGTCACTTCTTGTGCTCGTCATTTGGGTTTGAGGAATTGGGGGCACCAAGGCTGCTGTGAGCCCCAGTCTACCTCTCAAACATTTAAACATCAGCCATAGAGTTGTACAGCCAAAACAGCTCCACCCCTCTGGTTCTCTGTCCATCCTGCACCTGTAAGAAACTAAGGCTGAAGTCTTTTCTGGGAGTCAGGCTCAAGCTAGGTTTAGGCTCATTCTAGATGCCTCAGAGATATCTCAAACTCATGTGTCCAACACAGAACTCTCCCCACAAACCTTCCAGTCTCCTGGGTTTGGAATCTCTATCTTCTCCTTAAATCCTCTGTCTTCCCCACCCTATATCTCCATTTAGTTGTCCAGTTTGGCCATTTCTACCTCCACAACATCTCTCACATTCATCCTCACTTCCCCTACTCACAAAGTTACCACCTTAGCTAAGGTTCTCCTCATCTCTTACCTGACCTATTGCAATAAACACCTAGTGTTTTCCCCTGCCTCCAGTCTCTTATCTTGGCTCCATCTTCCACAGAGCTACCAGAGTGACACAGATCTGAGTCTGACACTCCCTTACCCAAGTCACTCCAGTGGTTACCTAGAATCAAATAGAAACTCCTGTGCTTGGCTTCTAAAGTCCTACATAATCCCACAAGACACCTCAAGCACCACTTTCTTTATGAAGCCTTTCCCAATCCCTTCATTTACTCATGCACTCCCTCCCAAATTACCCTATATTAACTACTTTGGCTCAAGGGTGTGCTGAAGATAAATTGAACCTGCTGGAAAGCTGATTGTGAAATTTTGCACCTAGGAAGTTAGCAAACAGTCAAATCAGTGGCTTGATATATTGTCTTGTCTATTGTCTAGACTTAAGAAAGTGATGGGAGAAATGTCAGTAATGCAAAATTTTATCATCCATAAATGTAAATGTAAAAGTTTATCACCCATACATTTTTTCTCAGAGATCTGGTTATTAAACATTTACTAAGTATACTTCCTATTGTATTTATTCTCATTATATTGATTAGGATGCTTGCAGTTGTCCTAGTGATGGCAAATATGGACAAGATTTAGTGTTCCATTTCAGGCCCCATTTAGACTTTTAGGAGACTGGGGCATTTTACCCAAAGGCATCATCAAAGGCCTTTAGAACCAGGTTTTGAAATGATTAGATTCCTTTTTGAAAGCTTTTTCTTCTTTTTCCCCCTGCCCAAAGGAACTCCACCCACGTCCATCTTCCTGAATGAGAAAAGGTTTTACACTTGTGTTATTTAACAATGCAATTCTGGCCTAGGTGCAGGTAACAAGGCATTTCATAGGTCACTCATTATTGTGACCTTCAAACTGTGTTTAAGATCTTGTTCTCGAAATTTCACAGTAATGAAATGTTACTAAAAAGAAATTCCACTTAATGATGATCAAGAATGGCTAATTTGCTCCATGCAGTCATTTTCAAATGAATTTACAAACCTTTATTAAACTTCTTCTATGTGCATAAGATGGAGTGTTAAGCTAGGTGAGTTACCGACTTTAATTAAGTTCCGATCTTCTCTTTCTCGGGATGCTCACACCAATAGGAGGATATAATGCACAGATGAAGAACTCCACATTTCCCCTGTAGGTTCCAGTTTCCCAAGCACATTCTTCACAAAAGTTCTGTGAGGTAGGGAGAACAAATGTCTGAGGTTAGCGTAGTCAGAGTGAGCTCGATGTGTGTCTGTGTGTGTCTGTGTCCATGTGTGTGTGAGAGAGGAGAGGAGAGGAGAGCAGAGAAGGAGAGGAGAGGAGAGGAGAGGAGAGGAGAGGAGAGGAGAGGAGAGGAGAGGAGAGGAGAGGAGAGGAGAGGAGAGGAGAGGAGAGGAGAGAATGAATATGGTGGTTCAACAGCTGCTGGATTGGGAGTTAGAACCCTGGGTAAATCACCCAGCCTCCCTAGACTTCACTTGCCTCTTCTGTAAAATGAAGGGGTTTGACCACTTCTCTGGGTACCATTCCAGCTCAAAAGCTAGGATACTATGACTGTGATTTTTTTCTGGTCCAAATCAACTGTTTATTTGATTTTACAGTTTCTAGCAGAGATGGACTGCATTATCCCTGGGAGGAAACCTCAGTATAGCTATTGAAAATTGATTTGCTATATTCTGTTTTTTCTTAATGGGTTTTACAATGTTCAGGAGGGAAAAAGGCAAAGCCCCTTTAAGAAGAGACTGGGCGGCGAGGGGGAAGAAGCTAGAAGAGCTAGTTGCTAGCCTAGTTAATAGATAGCATTAAGCAATTATATGCAAAATAACTTTCATATTACCAAAGAATTTCAAAAGTAAGTGAAAGAACAGCTAACATCAGTTGCTATGGTAACAACTGTAAACTTGATCCTGATTGGGAAAAAAAAGAAAGAAAAGGCAGTGAGAAATGGGCCCTGTATTACCCTGTTCCATGTACTAGCTTTTAGTGTTGTGTCCATGCAGAAAGGAAGAGAAGTGAATGTAACCTGGGATACCAGCCAGGTCCCCAGCTCTGCCAAGGAGAAATAAGCCTTTGTTACTGCTCCCCTGCAAAAGAGAAATGCATGCTGGGGTTGAAGCCTTAGACCCTCTCAGGCCCTCAGAACAAATCAATGGAGTCCAACCCACAGGCTCCATCCTCAGCATGGATTTCTTCTTGGCAGGGGAGCAGTAACAAAGACTTATTTCTCCTTGGCAGAGATCAGTACCTGGGTGGTATCCATGGTTACGTGAAGATCATCCCATCACTCAAAAGCAGTCTTAGAAGGGACCTTAGTTAGAAACCATGGAGCCCCAGCCCCTCATGTTCCAGGTGGGAAAAAAAGAATGACCCTAAAGTAGAAAGGGCTTATCCCAGATCACATAGCAAGAGCTAGATTTGGGGGACAATGTCCTCCAACTGCAAATTGAGTACTCTAGGAAGAGCCCAACCACATAAACTGGCCTGTTTTGTTCTTTTTGGGTGAGAAAAAAGGATGGGAGCCTCTGTGGTGAACAAAAAAATGTTTCATTCATTCATTCACAAACATCCATTAAGCATCTGGTATAGAAACTGAACTATGCTAAGAATGGGGAGAAGAAGGTGGTGAGGAAATATGAAGTTTTAATAATATCTCCTGTTCTTGCCCACGTGAAATAGACAGTATAGTAACAGGGGTGGGACAGAAATACAAATATATGTGATTCAAACAGCACACAATAACAATCCAACCTTAACCTATCACTGCAAAGTTTCCATAGGCATTTTCCTTGAAAATCATCCGATAGGGGCAGAGCCAAGATGGCTGAATGGAAGCAGGAGCTTTTCTAAGCTCCTCCATGAATTCTGTCACTAAACTTTAAAAAGTTAATCTGAAAAGATTTTAGAGTGACAAAATACATTGGGAGACAGAGCATGGTAGATTCCCAGCCCAGGAAAGTGCCCATGTAGGTCTGGACAGGGGGAGTACAGAGCACTTGGGGGTTTCACCAGTGCGGACCTGAGAGCAGACTACAGTGGAGTGAGAAGAAGCCCTAGCCATCAGACTCACCCACCTCAAGAGTGATTCATAGCCATCTCATGGCAGGATGGAGGAACGGTCAGAGCTGGGTAAGAGAAAGCACAGGGCCCACAGCAGTGACAGAAGCTTCTCCTGGGGCTATCAGCCCATAGCCTGGATGTTTAAAAATCACCTAACAGAACTTCCAGGAGCCAAGATGGCGGAGTAAACCCTAGCTGCTGATTCCCCCTCCCTGACCCAGAAAACCCAGAGATAAATGCCATACCCAGTGTAAAATCCTGAAATACTGGAAACAGCCTCAGGCTTAGAAGTCAGTGAAGAAGGGTGTAACTAAAGCAGTAAGGAGTCTGAAGCAAAGGGCAGGAGGGGTCCCAACAAGCCCAACCTTAGTTGATCTGTTGGAGCTCCCTAAGCCCAGGGGGGTAGAGCCAGTGAACATTAACAACACAAGCCTAGGTGTGCCTTAGCACCACCAGGGAAATATGCAGACACCAGCAGTGCAATATTTAAAAGGGATCTACATAGATAGAGGGCATGGGTATAAATGAACTAATCTGATGATAAAAAAAATTTTATAAGGGAGTTGCAAAGGGATTGTAATGGGAAAAAAGGAAAGGATGAGGCAGAAAAAGGTAAATTATGCCACACAAAGAGGCATAAAAACATACTATAGTAGAAGGGAAGGAGGGAGGGAGATAAACATCATATGAACTTTATTCTCATTGGTTCTGGTTTAAAGAGGGATCAACATAATCAGTTAAGTTTAGGATTCTAATGTGAAAAGACACAAAAACATAATAGATGGAAAGGAGAGAGGGAGAGGAGCACTGTATGAAATTTACTCTCATCAATTTGGGTTCAAGGAGGGAATAACATACTCCATTATGTATAAAAATCCATCGTGCCCTACAGGCAGTAGGAGGGATATGGGAGACAAAAGAGGGGTGGTTAGAAGGGAAATAGTAGTAAGGGGAAAGGGTAGGAAAAGGGGGGCACAGGGAGAGAATACTGAGTGAGGCAGTGGTCAAGAGGAAAATTCTTAAGGAGGGCAAGAGAGAAGGAAAAAACAAAAACATAAACAGGGAGAGAATAGGATGGAGGGAAAGACACAAATAGTAATCATAACTGTGAATATGAAGGGGATGAACTCTCCCATAAAACAGAGGCTGATAGAATGGATTAAAAACCACAATCCTACAATATGCTGTCTACAAGAAGTACATTTGAAAAAAGGGTATAAGCACAGGGTAAAGGCTGGAGTAGAATATATTATGCTTCAGCTAAAGTAAAAAAAAAGCAGGGTTAGCGATCCTTATCTCAGATAAAGCAAAAGCAAAAATAGATCTAATTAAAAGAAATAAGGAAGGAAACTATATCCTGCTAAAAGGCACCATTGAGAATGAAGCAATATCATTACTTAACATATATGCACCAAGTGGTATAGCATCCAGATTCCTAGAGGAGAATTTAAGGGAATTAGAGCAAGAAATAGATGGCAAAACTATAGTAGTGGTAGACCTCAATCTCCCCCTCTCTGAACTTGATGAATCTAACCTCAAAATAAACAAGAAAGAAGGAGGAGAATAGAATTTTAGAGAAGGTAAATGTGATAGACCTCTGGAGAAAACTGAATGGATATAAAAAGGAATATACATTCTCCTCCACAGTACATGGCACATACACAAAAAATGACCATGTACTAGGGCATAAAACCTCACAATTCAGTGCAGAAAGGCAGAAATATTAAATGCATCCTTCTCAGAACATGATGCAATAAAAATCATATGCAATAAAGGGTCATGGAAAGATAGGCCAAATACTAATTGGAAACTAAATAATTTAATCCTAAAGAATGAGTGGGTCAAACAAGAAATTATAGAAACAATCAGTAACTTCATTCAAGAGAATGACAATAATAAGACAACATATCAGCACTTGTGGGATGCAGCAAAAGCAGTTCTTAGGGAAAGTTTTATATCCCTAAATGTATACATGAATAAATTAGAGAAAATGGAGGTCAAAAAAAGAAAAAGAACAAATTGAAAATCCCCAATTGAATACTAAATTAGAAATAATGAAAACCAAAAGAGAGATTAATAAAATTAAAATTTAAAAAAACTATTGAATTAATAAATAAAACTAAGAGTTGGTTTTATGGAAAAAAATCAATAAAATTGATAGTCAATATGATAAAAATAAAATAGAAAGAAGGCAGAATCAAAAAGGTAGAGTAGAAATAGGACTTCCACTGGGCTCTGGCTCCCACCACCTCCAATTCATGGAAAAGGTGATTCTGAACAAACTTTGGAGCTACAGAACCCACAAAATGACACAGAGAAGCTAACTTCCCACTTAGGACAGCTTGGCAGGCCAGCAGGGAGAGGCCAGCACAGCACACTGGGAGCCGACCCCAGCCCTGCGAAAGCCTGAGGTTTTAGCCCCAGGGTGGGCCTGACCAGCCACCAGTTGGAGGGACTTCAGATCACCTGTGGTGGTTTCCAGATATATCAACCCATAGATGCTAAGGACGAAGTGAGAGGTCACTGCAGTGTGGACTTTGGGATCTGGTATTTTGGGAGTGTGGTCGGCGTTTATCCCCTGGAGGGAGAAGCTGCCGAGGTGCCACATCCCTGCAGCCACCACCACATGGCAGCTTCAGCTTCTGGCCTACAGACTGTGGGGGGACCAAGCAACCAGTCTGAGGGATAATCACTCTTGCTTTAACCTGCTTGGATCTGGATTGCTATTTAGGGTGGAGGTCCTGGGCTGTGTGATGACCTTGCCAGAGTGTGTGGAGGCTTCAAAGAGGGTACCCAACTAATACCTTTGGCAGCTGAGAAAACCCCAGCATTTGGTACAAAGCTCCCCTGTCTGGTAGCAGTGTCCTACTGTGGCAAAAATCCCAAAAGTCAAGTAATTGAATGGCAACATGAGCAAAGGAGGGAAGCAAAGCAAACAGAGAAATCCAACATTAGACTCCTATTTTGGGGACAAAAAGGATCAAAGCATGGAACAGGAGGAAGACAATAAAGTCAGAACTCCTGCCCCAAAAGCTTCCAAGAAAAATATGAGATGGTTACAGGCCATAGAGGAGCTTAAAAAGGATTTTGAAAACCAAATAAGAGAAGTGGAGGAAAAATTGGGAAGAGAAATGAGAATGATGCAAGAAAATTATGAAATGAGAGTCAATAACCTGACTCAAGAAAAAACACCTTAAAAATAGACTAACTCAAATGGCAAAAGAGGTTCAAAAAGGCAATGAGGAGAAGAATGACTTAAAAAGCCAAATTTGCCAGATGGAAAAAAGAATTTCAAAAGCTCACTGAAGAGAATCATTCCTTCAGAATTAGATTGGAGCAAACGGAAGCTAGTCACTTTATGAGAAATCAAGATACTTTTAAACAGATCCAAACAAATGAAAAAATAAGAAGCAATGTGAAAAAAAGAAAGAAAACCAATTTACAAGTATCAAAAATGGAAATGGTGAATTTACCTCCAATGAAGAGAAAATTAGAACAATAATTAGGAATTCTTTTGACCAACTGTATGCACATAAATTTGACAATTTTAGGATAATGGATGAATATTTACAAAAATATAAGTTGCCCAGATTAACTGAAGAGGAAGTAAATTACTTAAATAAATCCATCTCAGAAAAAAATCAATCAAGCCATCAGCTAACTCCCTAGGAAAAAATCTCAAGGGCCAGATGGATTTAGAAGCAAATTCTATCAAACATTTAAAGTACAATTGATACCAATACTCTACAAACTATTTGGGAAAATTGGTGAAGAAGGACTCCTACCAAATTCTTTTTATGACACAAATATGGTAATGATGCCTAAATCACGAAGAGATAAAACAGGGAAAGAAAATTATAGACCAATTTCCCTCATGAATATAGGTGCAAAAATTTTAAATAAAAATTTAGGAAAAAAAACTACAGCAACTTATCACGAGAATAATACACTTTGATCAGGTAGGATTTATTCCAGGAATGCAAGGGTGATTCAATATTAGGAAAACCATCAGTATAATTGATCATATCAACAATAAAACTAGCAGAAAGAATATGATTATCTCAATAGATGCAGAAAAGGCTTTTGACAAAATACAATATCCATTCCTATTAAAAACACTATGAAGTATAGGAATAAATGGAATCTTCCTTGAAATATTAGGTAGTATCTATTTAAAGTCACCAGCAAGTATTATATGTAATGGGGATAAGCTAGAAGCATTTCCAATAAGATTAGGGGTGAAAAAAGGATGTCCACTGTCACCCCTCTAATTGATTCTGTTACTAGAAATGTTAGCAGTAGCAATTAGAGAAGAAAAAGAAATCGAAGGAATCAAATTAGGCAAAGAAGAGACTAAGCTATCACTCTTTGCAGATGATATGATGATATACTTAGAGAATCCTAAGCAATCAAGTAAAAAACTATTTTAGACAATAAATAAACTTGTCAAAGTTGCAGGATATATAATAAACCCACATAAATCCTCAGCATTCATATATATTTCTAACGAAATCCAACAGCAAGAGATATAAAAAGAAATCCCATTTAAAGTTACTGTAGATATTATAAAATATTTGGAAAGATGGCGGAGTAGAAACAGCTTGTCCAAGCCTCTCTGCCCCCAGATTCCCCACAAACTAAGTAAAAAAGGACTCTGAACAACTTCTGGAGCCCCAGCACCCACAGAACGACACAGAGAAGCTAACCTCCCGCTGAGGACAGCCCAGCAGCCCTGCAGGAAGGACCAGCGCAGCAGTCTGGGAGCCGGCAGCACGCAGAGCGCAGAGCGCAGGAGCCGAGCCGAGCCCAGGTCCTCGTGAGCCGAGGTTTTAGCCCCAGGGCGACAGGGCCAGCAGCCAGCTGGACGAACCCCAGAACACCAGGAGCAGTGGCGACTCCAGAATTATCAACATAGACATGCCTAGGACAAAGTAAGAGGTTAGTGTCCTATGGACTTTGGGACCTGTATTTGGGGAATGCGTCAGCTCCCTCCCCTGGGGGCTAGAAGCCATTGAGGAGACACGCCATTTTGTAGTTTTCAGAGGCAGCTCGGGCTCCCAGCCTACAAATCGTGGGGAGATCCAGCGATCAGTCTTGGGGGGTAATCGCTCTTGCTTTAACCTCCCTGGATCTGGATTGTGATCTAGGGTGGGTGGGTTTACAGCTTGCCAGAAACGGAAGTTGCCCCCCCACACGTTCGGGACGAAAATTCCTCTAGCTGGCCTTAAAGCCATAGTGTGGCAACAAGCCCAAAAGTCAAGTAATTAAGTGGCAACATGCCAAGGCAAAGGAAACAGAAAATGCAACCCTAGACTCCTATTTTGGGGGCATAGAGAGGGAAAAGGACTGTGAGGTCAGAAGTCCTGCTCCAAAAGCCCCAGGGGAAAACATGAGTGGGTTGCAGGCCATAGAGGACCTTAAGAAGGACTTTAAAAATCAAATAAGAGAAGTGGAGGAAAAATTAGAAAGAGAAATGAGAAGGATGCAGGAAAGTATGAAATGAGGGTCAACAGCCTGACTGAGGAAAACAACACCTTAAAAAATAGACTGACTCAAATGGCAAAGGAGGCCCAAAAGGGCAATGAAGAGAAGAATGCCTTAAAAAGTTGAATTTGCCAGATGGAAAAAGAATCTCAAAAGCTCACTGAGGAGATTCATTCCTTCAAAGTTAGACTGGAGCAAATGGAAGCTAATGACTTTATGAGAAATCAAGATGCTGTTAAGCAGATCCAAACAAATGAAAGATTAGAAGGCAATGTGAAATATCTCATGGGAAAAACCACTGACCTGGAGAATAGATTCAGGAGAGACAATTTAAAAATTATTGGACTACCTGAAAGCCATGATCAAGGAAAGAACCTAGAAAGCACCCTTCAAGAAATTCTCAAGGAAAACTGCCCTGATGTTTTAGATCCAGAGGGCAAAATAGAGGTTGAAAGAATCCACCAATCACCTCCTGAAAAAGATCCCAAAAGAAAACTCCCAGAAATATTATAGCCAGGTTCCAGAATCCCCAGATCAAGGAGAAAATACTACAAGCAGCCAGGAAGAAACAATTTCAATATTGTGGAAACACAATCACAATAGCCCAGGACCTGGCAGCTTCTACACTGAGGGATTGAAGGGCATGGAATATGATATTCCAGAGGGCAAAAGAACTGGGAATGAACCCAAGGGTCACCTACCCAGCAAAACTGAGTATTTTGTTTCAGGGGAAAATATGGTCATTTAGTGGAATAGAGGACTTTCAAGCATTCTTGAGGAAAAAACCAGAATTGAATAGAAAATTTGAGATCCAGACACAAGAAGCAAGAGATGCCTGAGAAGGTAATCAGGGAAAAGAAATCAAAAGGAACTTATCAAAGTTGAACTATTTACATTCCTATATGGAAAAGTAATATCTGTGACTGATGATATCTTTCTCACTATGAAAATAATGGAAGGAGGGGGTGTGGTCATATGAATACATATGTGAATGTGTGTGTATATGGTTACAGTTATATATGGATAGAGGGCATAGATTGATTTTGTTGGGAAGGGAGAGTACTCAAGGGATGAAATTATGAGGTGAGAGAGGAAAGTGGCAAGAGGAGATGGGGAGAGACATGGTAGGGTAAACTATCTCATGTAGGGGAAGTGGGTGCAAAGGAGGGGGAGAATAAGGAAGGCTAAAAAGGCAAAACCACATTCACATTGAATTTGGTTCAGGGAGAAAATGACAGACATACTAAATGGGATATCTCAACCTGCAGCAGGATAGGGGGAAGGGGGATGAGAGGAGGGATGATGGATGGGAGGGCTTCCTTGGGGTGAGGGGAGGTTGGAAGTACCCACTATAGAAGAGGGACAGGATCATGTAGGGAATGGACCAGGTGGGGGGTGGGATGAGTGGGAGGGAATTATAAGCAGCCTTGTACAATATATCTACTATGATAATGTTTGCATAGCTAGACATGTACAACATATACTGAATTACTTATCTCCCAAGAAGGAATGGGTGACAAGGGAGGAAGGAAATGGATCTGAAATTTGAGTTCGTAACATTAGATGTTTCAAATATATATAAATACTATTATTAATACTCTTTTGCCTATAATTGGGAGATAAGATGTGCAGGCATTGGGACACAAAGATTCATCTTCCTCTAATGGAAAAGTCGATGGGGGTATGGGAGAAGGCATGGGAGAGAGCAGATTGGAGGAAGCGATATCTTGTGGGACTGCTATTCTGGGAGGTTGGGTAGGGGAATAATGGGGGGAAAATGATTGTAACTCAAAATCTGGCGGAAATGAATGATGTAAAACAGAAGTTAATAAAACATTTGTTTAAAAAAAAATAAAATAAAATATTTGGAAATCTACCTGCCAAAACAAACCCAGGACCTATATGAACACAACACTTTTCATACAAATGAAGTAAGATATAACTAATTAGAAAAACATCAATTACTCATGGCTGGGTCAAGCTAATATAATAAAAATTATAATATTACCTAAATTATATTACATATTTAGTTCCATACCAATCAATTTACCAAAAACTTACTTTATAGAGCTAGAAAAAATAGTAACAAAATTCATTTGGAAAAACAAAAGGTCCAGAACATCAAGGGAATTAATAAAAGCAATGCTAGGAAAGGTGGCCTAGCCATACCAGATTTTAATCTGTATTATAAAGCTGAAGTCATCACAACTACTTGGTATTGGCTGAGGAACAGAGTAGTAGATCAATGGAATATATTGGGTATATGAGACTCAGCAGTCAATGACTGGAGTAACCTACTGTTTGATAAACCCAAACACCCCAGTTTTGGGGATAAGAACTCACTATTTGCCAAAAACTGCTGGGAAAACTGGTATATAATATGGCAGAAACTGGGCATAGACCAATATCTTATACTGTATACCAAAAACAAGTCTAAATGGGTGCATGATCTAGGTATAAAGGCTGATACTGTAAGCAATCTAGGAAAGCAAGGAATAGTTTACTTCTCAGATTTATGGAGATGGGAAGACTTTATGACCAAATAAGAGTTAAAGAGCATTATAAAATGCAAAATGGATTATCTTGAATACATTAAATTGAAAAGTTTCTGTACAAATAAAACTAATGTAACCAAGATTAAGAGGAAGTGGGAAACTGGGAAAGAATTTTTACAACCAATGTCTCTGATAAAGGACTCATTTCCAAAATATACAGAGAATTGATTCAAATCTATAAGAATGCAAATCATTCCCCAATTGATAAATGGTCAAAGGATATGAACAGGCAGTTTTCAGAGGAAGAAATTAAAGATATCTATAAGCCTATGAAAAAATGCTCTAAATCACTATTGATTAGAGAAAGGTAAATCAAAACAACTCTGAGGTACCACATCTCACCAGCCAGATTGGCTAAGATGACAAAACAGGAAAATGGCAAAGGCTGGAGAGGATGTGGAAAAATTGGAATACTAATGCATTGCTGGTGGAGTTGTGAACTGATTCAACCATTCTGGAGAGCAATCTGGAATTATGCCCAAAGGGCTATAAATAATTGCATATCCTTTGACCCAGCAATACCACTTCTAGGGTTGTATCCCAAAGGGATCATACAAGTGGGAGGAAGACCCATATGTAAAAAATATTTATAGCAACTCTTTTTGTGGTAGCAAAGAAATGGAAATTAAGGGGATTCCTTTCAATTGGGGAATGGCTAAACAAGTTGTTTTTGTGAAATATGCACAATATTATTGTGCTATCAGAAATTAGGAGCAGATGGATTTCATATTTACCTGGAGAGACTTATACAAACTTATGCTGAGTGAGAAGAGCAGAACCAGGAGGAATTTGTACACAATTACAGGCACAACATATTTGTGACAACCAACTTTGATAGACTGGACTCTTCTCAGCAATTTAAGGTTATAAGACAATTCCAAAAGACTCATGATAGAAGGAGATGTCTACATTCAAAGAACTAGAAAGAACAGAGTTTGAATGCAGACTGAAGCAAACTACCTGCTCTTTTTCTTTTTCTTGTTTGGTTTTATTTCCTCTTTCCCTTTGTTCATTCCATCAGTTATAATCCTTCTTTGCAATGTGACTAATGTCTGATGTGAAAGTATTTGCAGATACTTGATTGCATGTGGCCATGGGGGATTGGGGAGAGAAGGGAAGGGGAGAAAATTTGAAATTCAAGGGATTTTAGAACTGAATTTTGCAAACTAAAATCAAACAAACAAATTAATAAAGAGAAAAAAAATTATCCCATAAAATGGTTCATGAAAGTTTTCATATCCCCATTTTCCAGAGGAAGAAAATAAGGCTCAGGAAAGGAAAAATGACTTGTCCATAGTATCACAGCTAAAACATATAGGAGCAAGAACTGAATCTTAGTTTTCCTGACTCTGAGTCTAGTTTTCTGTGCACTATACCATGAGGCCTAATGTAGGTAAGGTTTCTACTGACTCTGGTGAGGAGGAATCTGGGAAAGCTTCATGGAGGAGGTAATATTTGAACTAGCCCTTAAAGGACAGGAAGAATTTAATTTTTGCTTTTTGGAGGGGGCAAGGCATGGCAATTGGTGTTAAGTGACTTGTCCAAGGTCATACAGCTAGTAAGTATTGAGTGTCTGAGGCCATATTTGAACTTGGGTCCTCCTAACTCTAGGGCCAGTGTTCTATTCACTGAACCAACAACCACCCCCAGGAAGAATTTCAATAGCTAACTTTGAGGGGTGTGCATTGTAGATATCAGAAATAGGGAACAGAATGAATAAAGACTTGGAAGTGGAAAGGTCTAGTACATTCATGGGGGATGGTAAGTCTCATTTGGATGGAACCTCAAGTGTGGGATGGAGGAAAGGTAACATCAGATTGTGGAGAATCTGAAGTGTTAGGCTAAAAAGTTAGAACTTTGGTGAGTAGGCACTGTGGAGCCAAAAAAAAGTTCTGGGCAGAGGAATGACATAATTAGATCTGTGCATAAGGGAGGCTAATGTGGCCATGGCATGAAGGATGGATTGGAGGTGGGAAGAGAGTAGAGGCAAGAATGCCAATGCCAAGGTACTCAGCTGGTCCATGCCTTCCCTCAAGGAGCTCATGGTCTAGTTGAAGTGACCTAACACTTGAGGGGACATTCTGAGGGAATAGCTAAGCTAGTCAGGTGGCATGTGATCAGCACCCAGGGAGCAGAGATGCCAGAGCATGCTTTGGAGGTTCAGATGGTGAAAAACAGACAAAAAGCTAGGCTATATGTAAAGCACTTTGCAAACAAACATCCAAGTGTTGTCTAGCTTTGAGCTCCAACTATTAGCATCACAATTATTGTTATTGCTATCATCATGGACACTAGGGCTGCCCGGCCAGCAGCACAACTCTTTGGGGACAGTCATTGGAGGGGTAGGCATGCTATAAAGCCACTGAGCCCCACCTCTGTCCAGCCCTTGTTGGAAGCCACCCATCTGCCTTGAGCTTGAAGTTTCCTGTTCTTTAAAGTAACTCACAACTCCGAGTTGCAAATTATGTCTGTTGAATTTCCTTTACACCAAGAATACTCATAGTGAGGGGAAATCAATGATCATTAAAATAAAGAAACCAGTTCACTAAGCAAAGCAAAACATGCTGAGGGGCAGCTAGGTGGAGCAGTGAATAGAACCCTGGCCCTGGAGTCAGGAGGACCTGAATTCAAATGTAGCCTCAGACACTTAACACTTACTAGCTGTGTGACTTTGGACAAGTCACATTACCCTGCCTTCCCCCTTAAAAAAATTAAAAAAAAAAAACGCATGCCTAGAAAAAGCATGATTTAGGGATGAATTGGAGCAAACTTTTCCCGAGCAGTTTATTCAACACTCCCACCTACTTGATTTGGCCCAATGAGTAAAACCATTTCAGTGCTGGATCCTCTTTCTCATGCAGATGGAAGGTTCTCCACTATGTTAGTATATGAGTCATCCAGGAGAGTAATACGTTTACCTAAATTCCCACTCTCCCTCCTCTGTAGACAGTTGTGACTTCTAGAAATTCCAACTTTTCCATTGACAGTCACAACAAACTCCTCTTGAGCATTCAGGGGGATAGCAGAGTAGAAGCACAAACTTGTCAGGAGCATATGTGAGTGTGTGTTTATATATGTACTGGTATACATAGACAGAGGGCAAAGGACCAATTGAATAGGAAGGGATGATACTTAAAAGGTGAAATTAAGAGGTGAGAGAGGAATATAATGAGAGGAGATGGGGAGAGACAGAATGGGGTAAACTATCTCATATAGAAGAGGCAAGGGAAATGGTTACAATGGAGGGGAAGAACAGGAAGGCAAAAGGGAATGGGTCTACCTTATTCTCATTGAATTTGGCTTAGGAAGGGAATGACATACACACTAAATATGGTATCTCACCCTACAGAAGAGTAGGGGGGAAGGGGACAAGATGGGGGATGATGGAAGGAAGGGCAGGTTGGGGGGGGAGGGAATTTGGAAGGGCCCACTTTTTGTTTTTTTACTTTTTTCGATTTTTATTTTTTTGTTGCCATAAAAAATGTTACTATGAATATTTTGGTATACATGAAACTTTTCCCTCTATCTTTAACTTCTTTTTTTGGTTGTTTTTTTTATTAATTTGTTTGTTTACTTTTAGTTTACAAGATTCAATTCCATAGTTTCTTGAGTTTCAAATTTCCCTTCCCTCCCTCCCCCCACTCCTCACGACGGCATATAGTCCAGTCTAGGATCTGCAAATACTTTCACATTAGACATTAGTCAAGTTACAAAGGTGGATTGTACTAGATGGGATGGAAAATGGTGAAGAGGAAATAAAACCAAACAATGAAAATAAAAAGATCAATTAGTTTTCTTCCATCTGGATTCAAGCTCACTTCTTTCTAGTCCTTTCTCTGGATGTTGCATCTCTCTCCATGATGAGTCTTTCGGGATTGACTTATATCACTGCATTGCTGAGAAGAGTCCAGTCTGTCATAGTTGGTCATCACACATATGTTGTGTCGGTGATTGTGTACAAATTTCTCCTGGTTCTACTCTTCTCACTCAGCATCAATTTGTATAAGTCTCTCCAGGTAAATATAAAATCCGTCTGCTCCTCGTTTCTTATAGCACAATAGTATTCCATTACATGCATATATCATAACTTGTTCAGCCATTCCCCAATCGATGGGCACCCCCTTAATTTCCAATTCTTTGCCACCACAAAAAGAGATGCTATAAATATTTTATACATATGGGTCTTCCTCCCACTTCTATGATCTCTTTGGGATATAACCCTAGAACTGGTATCGGAAGCGCCCACTTTAGTAAAGGGACAGGATCAAAGTAGAGAATAGAACAAGTGGGAGGTGGGATAGGAGGAAGGGAAATACAGTCAGTCTTTTACAATATACCCACTATGGAGATGTTTTGAGTAGCTACACATGTACAATCTATACTGAATTGCTTATCATCCCAGTGAGGGTGGGTAACAAGGGAGGAAGGGAATGAATCTGGAATTCAAAGTCTTAAAATCAAATGTTTAAAGTATATACATATATAATTTTTTACATGCAACTGGGAAATAAGATATTCAGGTGCTGGGGCACAGAGTTACATCTTGCCCTACTGTAAAGTTTTCCTGGTTTTAGTTTATTTTTTTACTTCATCAAGTTTTAATTAGGGCACAAACTTGAGAAATGTCTTTTGGCCATGTTGTCCAGCTAAGGAACAGTGAGAACCATGTAGCTACAGACTGAATTGAGAAGAGAGAATGGTCTAATCTGAGGGGAAAGACATAACGAAGACAACACCTGACGTCAGAAATTTCCAGTGGGGATAGAGACCCTCAAGGAAACTCCTATCTTTACTCAGCCAGCTTATTCTTATGGGAAGAATAAGCCTAGATACTTTCATTAATGAGTAAATACATAATAGTGGGGGGAGAAGACATATTTCTGAAACACCTACTATGTGCCAGACCCTCTACCAAATGCCAAAGATACAGATAGAAAACAGAAACAAATCCTGTTTTCAGAGACCTCCCATTCTAACGAGCAGAGACAACATATAAGGGGGTTCAGCTACAAAGCACATGGCAAAGCCGAGTTGTCCTTCAGGTGCAGCAGCAGGTTGGATGGTAATGAGTGTTCTTTAATGTCATTTCCATTTATACAAGCATGCCTGTTTTTGATGTTGAGCCATGTGAAAGTGGTAGCCTCTGTAATGGGGACTATTGAGGAGACCCAAGAAGAAGGAGGAGCTCTCCAGGGTAGTTGCCCATCAGAGCTGAACTAGAAACAGGGCTGGCACCTGGGCCTTGAGATTGGGAAGGGTGCTGTTACCAGCGCTCTTAACTATAGGGTTGTGTACTCTTTCCATTAGGGTGCGAGGGGAGCTGCTACTTACATGATACATAAGGTGCTTCATTTATACTCACTCATTTACAAAATTATACAAAAGCACAGATCTGACTCTCCTGCTCAGGAATCTTTAGGGGCTCCCTATTGCCTCTAGGCTCCAATCCCAACTCCTGGGCCTCGAATTTCAAGCCCAACTCCTCTTTACAGAGGGAACTCCTGTTGTTCTGACACACTCTACATTCAAGCCAATCAGACCTTTTTGTCATTCCTTCAACCCATTTTCCCTTTATGGACTGTTAAGCTTTCTTAGAGGCTCATGTCACCACCCACTTCCTTTAAGAAGCCCTTCTGGATCCCCTCACCCAGTGATTCCTTTGGATTTCCTTTGGATGTCTGTTTTGTACCAATTGACTTGAGCATATCTTGTGTCTTCTTTTCTCCCCTTCTCAGTAAAACAGTAGCCTGTTGAGGGCAGTCACCATGTCATTTCATCTTTGTATCCCCCACTCCTAACACAGTGTTTGGCATATAGGAGGTGCTTAATAAGTGCACTGAATATAATGTCATGGCTGACAGCTTTGACTGTTACCTCTGCTCAATCTGATTGCAGAGTAGCAGGGATCTAAGTTTTGAACTACAGAGATGATACTCTGATGGTGGAATTGCAGGCAGGGAATGAAAGATTGTTGGGGGCCCCTGTAATCACCCCATGTAGGCCGTGGTATGGGTGTAAAGCCATCTGTGCCACCCCACAAGTTTCTTCTGCTACTCGAATTTGAATCCTGTCATCTTCTGTCTGTTTCTTACCTGGAAAAACCTTCTTTGATTTCTGTTTCTGAAAGGCATTGTTGATCAGTGAGAAGTGTGGAACTGGACTAGAAGTCAGGAATCCTAGGCAGCTACCCTATCTATCAGTATTAATGTGTAACCTTAGGCAAGTCACTTTACATTTCCGTGCTTCTGATTCCTCACTCCTGTAAAATGAAAATATTTTCCGCCCTGCTAAACTCATGAGATTATTTTAAGGTCCTGATGAGATGGTGACTGAAAATGCTTTGAAAGGGTCGAACTCCATCACAATCAGCAGGATTTGAGAAAAGAGGAGGAATGGGTGGAGCGCTAGGTATAGTATCATTCAGCTAGACTTCTCCTGAGGCCCCCAAGGCCATGGGGCTGCTCACATGCTCCCCTTGGGAAGCTTCTACCCTACTAGGGGCAAACTACATGTCCAAAGATAAATAAGCATCAACTCTCAGTCAAAGGAACTGCTGCATTTTTTTTTCTTCCTGGCAGCTGCAGGGCATCTGAGAACTAGAAGACCTCCCAGCATTCCTCCAAACTGTCTGGGCCTCCTCCTTGTCCTCATAAGATTGAGATTGAGTCTGTACCATATAAAGATCAGTTAACTGGGGATGTTTGGCCCAGTGAAGATGAAGATTAAGGGACTGGACCAGGGTTGGGGCAGGGGAGACACATGACAGTTGTCTCCAGATGTTTGAAGTGAAAAAGAGATTGCCACTTGGTTTGCCTGGCCTCAGAGGAAATATCTAGGGAGAAGGTGGGGATTCAAAGGTAACCTTAATGCCAGGACATATTTCCTAGCCATCAGAGCTATCTCAAGTGGAATGGGCTCCCTCAGGTATACTGGCTTTCCTTTCCCTAGGGGGTCTTCAAGCAGAGATTGCCAGACTGAATGCTTGGTGGGTATGGGGATGATTCCTGCCTAGAGATGGGTTGGACTAAGTGGCCACTGAAATTTCTCCCCCAGCTCTGACATTCTGGGATTCTATGAGCCGCTTGTGTGAGGGAAGGACCCCAAAAGGGAAGGATAATCCTGGCCACCGAGAGTAAACTTTGTACTTTATCTCTTTTTTTTTTTTTTTTTTTTTTTTTACCCTACGGCAAAATTTTATTATCATCAATTCTAAGGGACTATTCAATTTATTTTTAAAATTAAAATCTATTGGTTGGAGTTTAGAAATGTTTAAGTGGATATATTTGTAGAAACAATATTTTACCCATATAAAGAAATGAGTACCATATAAAATATTAGAATACACTGTAACAAGTTAGCTATGTTTTACATATTCCAAGTTGTTTGTGGGGGAGGATAGTTAAGATTTTATCTATAACCAATTTTTACAATAAACTTATTAAAAACTGCTCAATGGTTTCTACTTTGGACATCAAAATTATTTTAAGATTCAACTGAAGAATTCTGTTTCACACCACACTATTCAGATGTTTTGCTAAGACCAAAATTAGTACAATAAAATTATTAAAAATAATGTACAATTTATATACTATTTTTTATTTACATTTTAAAATTTAAACAGTTTTCTGGGAACAAACTCTGTGAGGTAATGATGGTTCTTTTTTATTAGACTTGAACCTATTTAAAAACCTCCAGAAAGTTTCAATGCTTGTTTTTTAAGGGGAAGCCACAAGCTCATTTTAGTTGAAAGCAGACTGATTATTAGTTATTTTGCAACATCAAAGTGATTCCATGAGTCTACACAGCCTCCCCACCTCTGTCTTCGAAGTCTCTCAGACCTTCTATGTGGAGGTTCCACTGAATTCATTACAATAGAGATGGACATTTTATACTCATAATGATCCAACATCTGTGCAATCTTTTCACGAGACACCCCATGTTTATTCCTCTTTTCTAATTCATCAGGATCAAATTTCCACCATGTTTCAGGTTCGTGGAACTCCACTTGGTATCCTTTGCCTATAGCCATTTCCACATAAGGTTTCATTTCCCAAGCTTGGGTATTAGTGTTATCTATTATAACTGGAGATCTTCCCTGATCAATAGCTTTCTTTGCTCTGCTCTGGTTCCAGTCATGGGCATCACCAAGTTGTCTAACATTATATGTATACCCATTTCGATGACGAAAATAATCATCCGTGCTGAAGACGATGCCACCACGATTCTGACCAAGCAGAACACGAGACAATGTCGTTTTCCCTGAACCAGGTAGACCTCTTAAAAGGATAAGTAGCCTCTTTAGCTTTTCTTCTTGGAACTGCTGATTTATAAGCCTGTCTGTTTTCTCCATCTGGAATAGAGAAGGGTCTTCCCAAGATTCTTCTCTCGTTTCACAGAAACCATTATTTTCTCGCCCATCTTGTTCATTGTGGCCATTTCTAGAGGTCTGTATGATACTGTTCTTCCCATCACAATCAGAATATCTGTTAGTCTGATCAAATGTCGGGCAATTCCAATTTGTGGTGACACCGTTTATGTTATATCCATTGTACATTTCACATAATTTAACATCTTGAGCATGGAAAACATTTGGCGGTGGAGATGGAGAGGGATTAAATCTTTGAAAATTTAAATGATAATTGAACCCAGAAAGAAAAAGACCATGAGGAACTAAAGAGGATTCCACTGGTTGCCATTCAGGCCTAAAAGAAGGAACTGGATTGTTAAAAAATGTGGGTTCCACTTGTCCATTAACTGGATATTCAGTGTTCCAACCAACTGGCTCATTACTAAAATACTGCTCATCACCAGGGGGTGAATATATAGTATCACACCAAGTATCTTTCTTTTCTTCATCAGATTTTAAATTGTCATTGTAATGGTCTTGATAACATAAGCTAAATTGTTCCTGAGGGGGTTTAAATTCCTGACAATTGCCTTCCAAATCTTCTTTTTCACTCTCTAACTCCTGAATTTCTTTGTAAAACTGAGATAATTCATCGTCTATATTCAGTCTATTAGAAGAAGGGTTCTGTTTGTTTTCCACTCCACCAGTGACTTGTGTGTGATATTTTCTTTTATTTCATTTATTTTCCTCAGGACTTTTGTAAATAGGTCCTATGAATGCTTTGCTTGTGCTATATTCCACTTCCTCTCCACTAACTGGGATATCTACCTTGTGATTTCTTTCCATTCTAATTTCTTTAATATTTCCAGAGACATAAGTACAGTTATTTCTAGATACTTCACTGATGTTCATGGATACTACTGTAGGATTTGCATGCTGTAAGCCTTCTGAAAGAAATGATTCAATATTATCTGGTCTATTATAAGAGATTACATCCCCCAAAAGTTTCAACAAAACTGTAGTTTCAGTCTTGCTCTCCTGAGTTTTTCCATTTTTCTTGTCATCAAAGATGGATAAAGGTATCCAGTTGTTCTCTGTTTTCTCTTAGGAGGTGTGAAAATGGTCACCACCATCATGGAATACAGTATAAGTCACTTCTGTTGATTTCAGTTTTTTACCGAATGTTTTACTTGCTAGGGTTTTTTTTTTTAACCCATGGTCTCCCAAAGAATTAGCTTAATTTTCATAATAACGCATCTGTGAAAAATGAGAAAAGCCAGCCAGGGAGGTCTCCGCTCTCGGAGCTGCCGGCTCCGGAGGAGGCCGTGGGGCTCAGTCCACAGCCCGCAGCGTCGGCCCTCTCTCGCAAGATGGCGACTGCTCTGTACTTTATACTCTTGAAGCCAATTCTGTACTGAGCCCACGTGAGACTAGCCCACAGCTTTAGAAAAATGCAATTCTAATCTTCTGCACAAATCTTTATTTTTCCCCTCAGAAGTAAGAAGAAATTTAATTTAGAGTTTCATGATAGAAAATCTTTCTTCCTTTCCTATTTGTGAGGTTCAGCTGCTGAGAGCTGTGACCCTTCTCTCCCCTACTATTTTATACAAAGTAATATGCTTTCTGCCATTGTCTTTTTAATATCTGCCACCATAGCCTTTCTCATCCTCCAACTCTGCTCTTTGCTGGGGATGTACAGAAGTTGCTTTGCTGAATATAGTATCTGTTGCCCACATTTGCCAATATCCTTGTATGGATTACATATATGTAAATATATATTTGCATGTATATCACTATATCTGAATAGGTTTGGCTGTTCAGTAGGGAAACCAATGAAATTTAAGAAAATGTTATAAGATGTATTTGTTTTATGGGAAAATTGGGAAAAAGAAAGAAAAGCAGAAAGCCCGCTTTGACTCCATGTGCATTCTCAGAGAATGATCAGACACCAAAGAAATCCTCTGAATGATTGATCGTCTCCTCTCCCCTCGAACACCCCTCCTTAGTGGGATTCTGTCAGGATGACTGCTCCAGGCCCTGGGACCTCAATGCCTTTCTTTTCAGGAAGCATTTCTAGCTGCATTCAGAACCATCTCTGCCCCCTTTTAATCACTAACGAGACTCAAACCATAAGTGTCTTCTTTCCGTGCCCCCTTTTGATAGATTCTCTAATAAAAACTTAGCTAATTAGATAGGCAGTAAGAAAAGGCTTCCATCCTCCCTCTGCAGATAAGACTATCTGAACTTTTTGAAAGAGCTAGCTTTGGTGGATAGCTTTCAATTGTACTTGCAATTTGAAAATGTCCTACATTGTCAAGAAAAGGCTCTGTTATCAGCCAGAACTGGAGAACTGTACATGAAAATGGGCCTGATTAATTTCATTATCCTATGACCCTTCCTAAAGGGAGTTAGACATTTGGATTTCAGAGAGGGAATGATAAGTTTCTGCCCAACTGCTATCACAAGGTACTATGGAGAATTGGGCAGACTTGGTACAGGGGACATTGGATAAGCCTCAGTTAAACAGTTCGATAGCTCTTACATGCTATAATGGGAAGGCTGGGATCCCAAAGTGCCTTTGACTTGGGAATCTCTTCATAGTGTAATCTCATTTGAGCTGGGAATCTTCAAGTAAAGCCAGACACTGCAATGATTTTCAAATGCCCAGTGAGGTCTATTCCATTAGCATTTCAATTTTGAAATGAGTTGAGGCAATCCTTCACCAAATCCTGCACTTGTATGTGGCCTTCTTAAAACAACACATAGTAGGCAACCAGAAGATTGAGGTTCAACTCAGTTTGAGGTCCACCAGTGACTGGCTGTGTGACTTTACCCAAGTGAATTTCTCTCCCTGAGTCCCAATTCCCCGACCAGCCTCAGGCAAATGATAATGCCTGCTATGCTTACCTCCCAGGACTGCAGTAAGGAACAAATGAGAGAAGCTATTGGAGGAGCTGAGAAAGATGAATCCCACCTCTTGTTTGGACCCAGACCCTGAAGCATGTCTGGGCTGCAGGAAAGCCTGTGAGGAAGGGAAGCATTTATTAGGTCAGGCTCATTTACTGTCTTGATGTGTGGATACCCATCTCCTAAAGTGGGATCCTTCCCCTTTTCTGTGGTACAGTCCTACTTGACCATCTGGTGAAGCCTATGGACCCCTTTGCTAAATTGTAACTTTAAATGCTTAAGATAAAATACAAAGGATTACAAAAGAAACCAGTTTTATTGAAATAGTTTTCAAAATGATTTCCTCCAAGTCCACAGAATCCTTAGCCCTCAATGATCTCCAGGATTGTGTGATCTCTGCGAATGTGAGGATCATATTGGATTCTTTGTCAACTCAACAAATTTATTAAATGGCTCCTACGTACCAGGTGCCACCCTGCCAGGCAGTAACGATACAAAGACAAAAAGGAAAACACTCCTACCCATTGCTTCTTCCCTCTCTCCTTCTTCTCTAACGTTCATATAGAGCTTCCAAAAAATTGACCTGAACCAATGATATTACTAGAGCAGGAAGCCTTTTGGTTCCTAGGCCTCATTGCCTTCACATTAATTAGCTCATTTCAGCTTCAGTATAGCCCTTGTAAGTAGGGGCCATAGGCATTGTTCATTCTATTTAACAGATAAGGACACTGGAGCTCAGAAAGGTGAAGGGACTTATCCATGACCTCACAGCTAGTAACTGGCAGAGGCAGGATTTGTACTGCCAGTCCAGCAGTGTCCCCCTGGCACCATGCTTAAGGCTTATATCAAATGAGATTATGTGTGTGTGTGTGTGCACGTGCGCGTGCATGTTTTACAAACCTTAAAGCACTACCTAAGTGAGATTAACAATAATAATAATGTTTAGAGCATTATTTGTTTATTAAGACAGGTAAATGCTAGACTGAGAAGGACATTATTCTGTCTGATTATCCCCAAAGTCAGTTGGCTACCTGTAGCAGCCTATGAGCCTGTGCCCTTCTCCATGGTCAGTGCTCCTTTGGGGTCAAATGGGCTAGTTAATAATGGTATACTGAGCTCTGTTCTGCCTCTGCATATCAGCCAATGGCCCCACATCCAGCCAGTACCAGGCAGAATAGTCATCATTGCAACTGAGCATCTTCAAAGGATCAGTCCAGCCTTTTCAGAAAACAGTATCCTGATTTCCCCTTGACATTTCTGTAGCTACAGGAGACCATTATTCTGTGACAATACTTCTATTTCCCTACTATTATCTTTTAAAGAAAAGCCTCTCTGACCCCGGTACTTTTGTATTTTTAGAGGTCATGATTCAGCTTTCTTCCTATTATAGGCAATCTGTTAGATCTTCTTGGCTAGAGAGTTTTAACTTCCCCAGATGTGTTTTATGTAGTCTGCCCCTCCTTCCAAAAATGTGATTTCCACAGATGCATGGTCTGCTTCTAGCCTCCAGCCATCAAGCACTTGCCTCAAGCTGGAGGAGGCAATCAGAGAGGTGCTAGGGTCTGCCACTGTGGCCAGCATAAGCTAGTATGGCCTGCTTTATGGCAGCCATATCCACATCAAGTTTTCAGAACCCCCAAGGAAGCTTTAGGCCCTTAGCATCTGGCCTAACTGGCTCACAGTAAATGCAAGTTTCGGTAGCTTTCCCAGACAAAAGCCCACAAATTAAATTCCCAGCACCAGGAGGTTTTCACACATGCTGCCTGGCTGGTCTTTGGAAGATTAAAGAGATTTAGGTGTTGTCTGAAGTTAAGTTCGTCAGAAACTTGATAACTTTTGGGGGTGAAAGAAATCCGATAATTATTGATTTACTTTGTTATTGTACTCAACTGAATGTGAACTCTGCACCAAAGAGAAAAGTCAAATAGGCAAGGCTCCTCGTTAGCATACCAGACTATGAAAGTGCTGAATTCACAGCCCAGCTAACCCAATTGGAAAATTAATTCTCACTCAGCAAATGGATGTGGTCATTTGTCCCCACGTTGGATACTTTGCTATAACCAGGAGGAGGGGGTGGAAGGATGATACATCATCTGGGGGGGGCCTCTCTCTCCCTCTCTCCCTCTCTTTTCTTCTCTCTCCTTCCCTCCCTCCTTCCCCCTCCTTCCATCTCCCTTCATCTCTCTCCCTCCGCTCTTCTCATCCATTTCTCCAGTAGTCTGTTTCTGAGGCCCCTCTCACTCTAGTTTCAGTACCATGTCAAGCTTGATGGACAAAGAAGATGGTTTTTGTCACCTTCCCCATGGCCTCCTTCTGGTAAGATTCCTGGGACAACACAACACAGTAGGTAGGAAAATGAACATCTGGGTTAGAATCTAGTTTTGTTTACACATTGACAAAAATTAATTTGTCAGATTTGGGCCCTAACCTTCGGAGTGGTTTCTTGGTCAACATTAGGTGCCCAACCTAAGAACTTGAGATGGAAATGTGACTGCCCATCAGTCTTCTCTGCATCCTTCCTCAGATCTTGTTTCTCCAACCCCATAGCCAAGCTCCCCATCCTGCCATTTGCTACCTATGGTCTTGTCTTCAGTAGCCTCCTTGCCTCCAGTGCCTTCAGTTCCTCGTACTCTTTTGTTCTTGTCATCTCCTTCCTCATTCCCCTCTGCCCTCAGTGCCTGAGCACCAGGCCTTGCTCCAGGCCTCTAGCTGCTGGGTCACTGCATGATCCCGTTGCTTCAGTCACATCCATCTTGTTCTTCTCTTCATCTGATTGGCCTGGATTGAGCTTGTGCTATACCACAAAAAATCCTTCCCTTAGCAGAGCAATTTATGACCCACTCTTGCCTTCCAATATTCGCTTTACCCATAGTAGGTGCTTAATACATTTTTGTCCCAATTGAATCATGAAAATGCTACTTTATAAAATTGTTTTCAAACAGAGCTTATGCCAAGAGATTTCCTTACTTCTTTTGCCCAACCTCAGTGATCAACTGCCAATCCTCATTGAATCTGAACAGGATAATTTATCTTCCTGAGTGCACACTTATAGTCTGTATACCTGCACATGGGAGCTCAGGGCTTGCTTTGAAACAATTTATTTTAGACTAGAGGTTGCCAGGAAAAACCTGAGTATATTCAGTGTCTAATATATGTGCTAGTACCTTGTGCAGTATCCTAAGGAAGTATGCAAACTGTTATTTTCTTCCAACAGACCTTTTACTGACTGGCTCCTGCAGACACAGATGAAAAAGACACTGTTCTCATGGCACCCAGCATCTAGAATGGAAGATGGCAGGGGTGCTTCCCCTTTTCAGTGCCTCAGACCCTTTTGGGTGCCAATCTTGTGGAGCCTTATGGACCCCACACAGAATCATCTTGTTAAATATTTACAATGAAACACACAGAATTAACAAAGGAAAGCAATGCTATTGAAATTGATATAGATATAGAGATAGAGTTAGAGATAGAGATACATATACTACATAGTCAGAGCCATAATAGCTCTGTGTGTGTATTTTTCTATAAACAAATTCTCAGACCCCCAGTTAAGAACCTCTTACCTAATGCAAATCCAGGATATATTCACAAATACATGTGATAGAAAGCAGAAAGTGTTAAGTGTATCAAAGAGTTGCCAGAAAAGTTTTGTGAGAGTTTGGAGCCAATGTGGGTGTTATACAACAGAGTTAGTCAGGCGGCTTTACTGGCTCACTGCCATGTTATTGCTCAGATTTTGCTCCCAATGACTTTTGGCCAATTCATCCAATCACACCTAACCATAAAAGGATAGAGATTTGACATCTGTAAGGAGATGCAAAACAACATGCACTATCCACTGAGGGGCCACCCCCAAAGAAGAATTCAGGAAGCATATGGAACAATTCCAGCCTGGTGGGAATGAGTGCACACCCCCCTCCCCACCCAAGGCAATGGAGGAAACAGCAGCCATTCAGCTCCAGGTGTTGAGTCATGTTGTTCTCCATTCTCACCTTGTGTGTTTTTAACAGCAACTTCACTACCCTGCTGTCTGTGCTTGGATCTCCCACTGGCTTCCTGCCTTTCTCCTTTGCCATTGTGAGCCACATCTGAAAACACCAAAATGTTCATGACAAAAGCATGCAGGTGACATGTTGTGGGTGGCTGGAATTAAGGGAAATTACACGTGTGCATTAGGAATGGCGCACTGCCTTATTTTTGCATTAATGGTGTGTTGCTTAGCTTCAGAAAGAATAGTATTTATTGAGTAATTAGCAAGTATTGTGCTTTTCAGTACTAGCTGTCAAATGCCAAAGATAGACTCCATTAGGAAAGGAATTCTCACATTAGGGTCACCAAGTACAGCTTTCTTCATTACATTGGAAATATGCCAGCAGCCCTGTGACCAAGCGCTCCTGTTATTTTCTTCTGAACTAAGTTAGTTTCTTGTCATACTTTGAGACTTCAGGTGATATATAACCCATCCCTACTTTCCCCCCAGTATACAGTGCTTGAGTCATCTCAAATGCAGCAATCATGCCCACATTTGGATTGTGAGACATAGAAAGGGCACTGGCCCACCACACATTTGCCAGCCATGGAAAGTTGCCATAATGGCTAGGGAACGAGCTGACTGGCTAACATTGAGAAGGAAATGGTTTTTATCTATGCAACAATTTATAAATAAGATACTACATGGGTGAGAATGTGCCCTTCCATTAAGTTTTCTGTTTCATTAGGGAAGTGGCTTGATAAGGGTGAATAGAGGCAAAACTATAAAGTAGGCAAAGCATTTCTTTGGTTCTCTCTTACCTCCATCCATATCTGTGCCCACTGCTCGTCCTTCATGGCACATTTTTCCACCTAAGTACCAAAAGTCCTGCACTAAGCACTCTACTGTAATATGTCATGTGGATCCTACACCCTGGGCAGTAATAGAAACACAGTGCTTTTCATTGAAATGAATTTTGGGGGGAAAAGTTCTCAAAGTTGACTTCAAGGCCAGTTATAGCAAAATTTAAAAGCAAATAAGTTGTTTTTCTACATTTCACCATTTCTGTTTTTTCTCTTTTGCCACTGTCAAGTTGTCCAATGCCCCCATGGTGTCTCATGTCTCTACTGCAGCAGACTTTCAGGCCCAGGAAGGGTCCCATGCTCCTCCATGTTCTTACTTCTTTCACGCACCAAACAGTACCTATCCCAAGTCCCACTCCCCAATCTCTAGAATGTGACATTGTGGTAATCAGTGAGAATGATTGCTTTGAATGTGTTGCTAGCTAAAGAACTGCCTCACTGACATTCTCCTTGCCTCCTCATTCTACTCTACTTCCCAACCTTTTGTCATCTGGCTTCCATCCTCATCATTCAAATGAAACTGTTTTTTCCAAAGTTACCAATGATCTCTTAATTGGCAAATCTGATGACCTCTCTTTAGTTATCATCCTCCTTCACCTCTCCATCTCATTGGGCATTGTTGACCACTTTTTGATCTTGGATAGTTTCTCCTCTCTAGTTTTCCTTACACTGCTCTCTCGGGTCTCTTCTCCCTGTGTGCTTGCCTCTTCTCTGTCACACCCTCCAAGGTTTATTATCTGTCACACCCTCCAAGGCTCTCTCTTCTCTTCCTTCTCTTGATAACCTCATAAACTCCCAGACTTAATAATTAGGACTCCTCAATGGCTCTCCCATCTCTATAGCTGACCACAGTCTCTCCTATGAGTTCCAACTCCACATCAACTGCTTTTTGGGCATCTAGAGCCAAGGATCCTAGAGAGATCTTAACCCTAGTATTGCCCAGATGCCATTGCCTTGGCAAACTTTCATCTTTCTGCTGAGAGCATGACCACTATTCTACTCCTCCAAGTTCAGAACTCCAGTCGTCCTCTCCTCCTCACTCTTCTAATCATCCCAGTTCAGAACTTCACAGTCTTCCTCTCCTCCTTGCCTTCCCTTACGCCACTCATCCAATGAACTCTTGCCATTTAAGTCTTGACTCATTTCTAACTTCAAAACATCTTCCATGTGCTTCCCCTTTTCTACACACACACACACACACACACACACACACACACACACACACCCTACTTCAGGTCTTCATCACCTCTCATAGCATCCTAATGGGTCTCTCTGCCTCAAAGCTCTCTCCTCTCCAATATATCTTCCACATAGCTACCAGAATGAGCTTCCTAAAGCCTTCTTTTCTCAATCAATTCCAATGACCCTTCTATGATGGAATGCCTATCCCTTGGCTTGGACCCTTCTGAGCCTCCCATTCACACACTCTTGTGGCCAGCTGTACCAGCCTTACTGCTGTTCCTCACATATGATACCCCATCTCTCATTTCCATGCCTTTTCCCAGGCCACCATCTCATAGCTGAAAGGAACATACCCCTCATCTTTGCCTCTCAGAATCCCTTTGAAGTTTAATTTAAACACTGGAATCTTCTGTAAAAGTCCTTTCCTGGCATGCACATATGGACTCACCCTAAGGACTGTAAGGTCCATGAGGGTATCATCTCTTCATCTCTTTCCAACCCAGTACCCAACACAGAGCAGGCATGTAATAAATGACTAGGAGAACAGGATGCCTTAATCCTCCCTTAAGAAGACTTTTTTTGTGGGGGTGGAGCCAAGATGGCAGAGTAGAAACAGCACTTCCACTGCGCTGTGGCCCACACCACTTCAAAATCATGTAAAAGGGGGCTCTGAATGACCTCTGGAGCTCTAGAACCCACAGAACAACACAGAGAAGCTAACCTCCCGCTGAGGACAGCCCGGCAGCCTGGCAGGGAGCAGCCAGCTCGGCTCTCTGGGAGCCGAGCCCAGGACCACTTGAGTCAGAGGTTTTAGCCCCAGGGTGGCCAGACCATCAGTCGGCTGGAGGAACCCCAGAACACCAGCAGCTGTGGCTTTTCCAGAATTACCAGCACATAGATGCCTAGGATAAAGTGAGAGTTTAGTGCCTTATGTACTTTGGGAGCGCTATTTGGGAATGTGTCAGCTTCTTCCCCTGGGGGTGAGAAGCCTCTGAGGAGCCATAGCACAGCACAGCCGCCATTTTGTAGCTTCAGTTGCAGCTTCAGCTACTAGCCTGCAAACTGTAGGGGGTTCTGGCGATCAGTCTTGGGGTAATTGCTCTTGCTTTAACCTCCCTGGATCTGGATTGCAGTCTGGGGTTTTGGGGTGTGTGTCTAGCTTGCCAGAATGTGTGGAGGCTTTAGGGAGGGCACCCAACTAATACCTCCAGCAGTTGAGAAGACCCCAACATTTAGGACTGAAGCTCACCTGTCTAGTGGCAGAGTCCTACTGTGGCAACAAGCCCAAAAGTCAAGTAATTCAGTGACAACATGCCTAGGCAAAGGAAACAAAATAAACAGAAAAATGCAACATTAAACTCCTATTTTGGGGGCAAAGAGGATCAAAGCATGGAACAGGAGGAGGACTGGGAGGTCAGAACTCTTGGACCAAAAGCCTCAAATGAAAATACGAGCAGATTACTGGCCATAGAGGACCTTAAGAAGGATTTTAAAAACCAAGTAAGAGAAGTGGAGGAAAAATTGGGAAGAGAAATGAGAAGGATGCAGGAAAAGTATGAAATGAGGGTCAACAGCCTGACTGAGGAAAATAACACCTTAAAAAATAGATTAACTCAAATGGCAAAAGAGGCTCAAAAAGGCAATGAGGAGAAGAATGCCTTCAAAAGCCAAATCTGCCAGATGGAAAAATAATCTCAAAAGCTCACTGAGGAGATTCATTCCTTCAGAATTAGACTGGAGCAAATGGAAGCTAGTGACTTTATGAGAAATCAAGATGCTGTTAAACAGATCCAAGCAACTGAAAGAATAGAAGGCAATGTGAAATATATCATGGGAAAAACCACTGACCTGGAAAATATATCCAGGAAAGATAATTTTAAAATTATTGGACTACCTGAAAGCCATGATCAAAGAAAGAACCTAGAAATCATCCTTAAAGAAATTCTCAAGGAAAACTGACCTGATGTTTTAGAACCAGAGGGTAAAATAGAGGTTGAAAGAATCCACCCATCACCTCCTGAAAAAGATCTCAAAAAAAAAAAAACTTCTAGGAATATTATAGCCAGGTTCCAGAATTCCCAGATCAAGGAGAAAATAGTACAAGCAGCCAGAAAGAAACAATTTCAATATTGTGGAACCACAATCAGGATAACACAGGATCTGGCAGCTTCTACAGTGAGGGAGTGAACGGAATGGAATATGATATTCCTGAGGGCAAAGGAGCTGGGATTAAAACCAAGAATCACCTAACCAGCAAAACTGAGTATCATGTTTCAGGGGAAAATATGGTTATTCAGTGGAATATAGGTCTTTCAAGCATTCTTGAGGAAAAAAACAGAGTTGAATAGAAAATTTGACATTCAGACACAAGAAGTAAGAGATGCTTGAGAAGGTAAATGGGGAAAAGAAGTCACTATGAACTTATCAAAGTTGAACTATTTACATTCCTACAGGGAAAAACAATAACTGTGACTGATGAAACCTTTCTCGTTATGAAAATAATTGAAGAAGGGTATATGGTCATATGAATACATATGTGAATGTGTGTATATATGTTTACAGGTATACATGGAGAGAGCGCACATGTTGAATGTGGTGGGAAGGGCTGATACTTAAGGGGTGAAGTTAAGAGGTGAGAGAGGAATGTGGCAAGAGGAGATGGGGAGAGACAGGGTGGGGTAAACTATCTCATGTAGAAGAGGCAAGGGGAAGTAGTCACAGGGGAGCAGAAGAACAGGAAGGCAAAAAGGCAAAACTGTATTCTCATTGAATTTGACTCAAGGAGAGATTGACATACATACTAAATGGGATATCTCACCCTGTAGGAGTATAGGGGGAGGCATATGAGAGGGGGGATGATGGGAGAGCTTGCTGGGGGGAGGGGAGGTTGGAGGCACCCACTTTCAAAGTGGGACAGGATCAAAGTATGGAATGCACCAGGTTGGGGTGGGATGGGTGGGAGGGAAATGCTAGCAATCTTTTACAATATATATACTATGGTAATATTTTGCATAGCTATACATGTACAACATATACAGAATTGCTTATCTTCCCAGAGGGAATGGGTGACAAGGGAGGAAGGAAATGGATCTGAAATTAGAGGTCTTAAAATTAAATGTCTCAAATATATATAAATACTATTATTAATACTCTTTTGCTTGTAATTGGGAGATAAGATGTGCAGGCATTGGGACACCAAGATTCACCTTCCTCTAATGGAAAAGTCGAAGGGGGTATGGGAGAAGATATGGGAGAGAGCAGATTGGAGGAAGCGATATCTTGTGGGACTGCTATTGTGGGGTGGTGGGTAGGGGAAAAAATTGTAACTCAAAATTTGGTGGAAATGAATGATGTAAACCAGAAGTTAATAAAGCATTCAGGGGGGAAAAGACTTTTAAGGTCCCTTCTATGATCCTGTGGTTATCAGAAGTCATGGAATTCTAAGGCCTACTGGGGCAGAAAATATTCTTGTTCTTTTTCAATGTGCCAGACATGGAGAGAGAGAGAGAGAGAGAGAGAGAGAGAGAGAGAGAGAGAGAGAGAGAGAGAGAGAGAGTGTGTGTGTGTGTGTGTGTGTGTGGACATACATGCAGATTGTGAGCTTCTTGAGGGCAGGGACTGTCTTTTGCTTCTTTTTGTATCCCCAGCACTTAGCACAATGCCTGACAGATAGTAGATACTTAATACTTATTCACTGATTAATATATATGCACATATAAAAGCACATAGACCCTGATATAATATATGTATAGTATATATAGGGTATATTAATATATACATACATATATGTATAAAATATAATCTAGAAATATGTTATCTGTGTGCATGTATGTATGCATAATTTTCTATAAATTACTGATGAGGCACTTGCTCTGTCAGCATCAATCAGTACTTACTCTAGAATTTATAGTCTTAGAGAGCTGTCTAGGGTAGTGAGAGGTTTGCCCTAGGGTGGCACTGCCAGAATGTGGATAATTCTAGCCCCCAGCTTATGTCTTGTGAGCTATTTGGTAGCTGCTAAATGTTGACTGCCTGCAGTGCTATGTTGCACAGTTAATTTCCCTCACAGTATAATTTGCATGGGTCAGTGAGACTGAGCTCCTTAATGGTTGCCCCTCAGTAATTTCAAAGGGCTCTGATCCGATCCCAAATGACTATCATAAATGCTTTTTTTGCTATAAACAAATCTGTGTTATTTAGTCTTTTGTTCACCATTTTATTGTCCCCATATTCTCTTGCTGCCAGAGAAGCCCAGTAAGGTCCTTTTAATTCTGCCTCTGGATCTTACCTGTGTCATAGACTTTATCTGTTGGTAAACCACTTTCAGTTACATTAGACAAATCCAGGGCCGTGTCCCAATTGTCAGCCATGACTTTTGCTCAGCAAAATGTTGCCCTCTTGTTCTAAAAGAATCTCTTTGCATTTGTAACATGCTTTCAAATGTTCTGAGAATGTCTATCAGTTCTTTCTTTCCTTTGAGAAAGGAAGTGTTAGTCTTTCTATAGCTGCCTTAGGATGATGGGTCTTCTGTTTTGTTAATGTTCAATGGATTTTCATTAGGCTAATTTCCAACTCTTATTTTACAATTTCCAAGTCCTAATTTTACAATTAGGAAAGTGCATGTTAAGACTGGTATTGTTTGGTTGTTAATTTCTTTGAATGTGTTCTTTCTATTGAAATTCAATTTCAGAATGTTAGTAGATTTGGGGTGAGATACTCAGTTTCAACTTTCTCCTTGATTGCTTTTTTTTTGTTTTTGTTTTTGTTTTTTTTATGGTGCCAATTTTAAATAGATTTTATTCTCCAAGACAATTGCATTTCCACTTGTTTACAGTACTGATAAAGTGCAATGTTGTTCACTTCTCTCCCTCTGCACACATTCAAGTATTCAGAATGCCCAGATTTTACACAGTAGCTTAAATGTTAACTTCTAAACTGCTACTGCCTTGGCTACAAATTTGAGTCCTTCAATTTTTGGAAAGCTGTGTGGAATGCTCTTTCATCTGGTCTGTTTAGTCGACCTCTTCAATGGTGGGTCCAGAAGAAGCACCTCCAGATGGGGCTGCTCCACCCCCTGGGAACCCACCAGGCATACCTCCTGGCATGCCCCCTGCACTCTGGTACAGCTTAGTAATAATGGGATTGCAGACCTTCTCCAATTCTTTCTGCTGATGCTCAAATTTTTCCTTCTCAGCAGTCTGGTTCTTATCCAGCCAGTTGATTATCTCATTACATTTGTCAAGGAGCTTCTGTTTGTCTTCATCACCAATTTTGCCTTGTAGTTTTTCATCCTCCATGGTTGCTTTCATGTTGAAAGCATAGGATTCAAGAGAATTCTTAGAAGACACCTTGTCTCTCTGCTTTTCACCCTCAGCCTTGTATTTCTCAGCCTCCTGGACCATACGTTCATTGTCTTCTTTGCTGAGACGTCCTTTGTCATTGGTGATGGTGATCTTGTTCTCCTTGCCTGTGCTCTTATCCACAGGAGAAACATTGAGGATACCATTTGCATCAATGTCAAATGTTACTTCGATCTGAGGAACACCCCTGGGTGCTGGAGGAATTCCTGTGAGCTCAAATTTGCCAAGCAGGTTGTTATCCTTTGTCATTGCTCTCTCTCCTTCATAAACCTGAATAAGCACACCAGGCTGGTTGTCCGAATAGGTGGTAAAGGTCTGTGTCTGCTTGGTGGGGATGGTGGCATTACGTTTGATCAGAATGGTCATAACTCCTCCAGCAGTTTCAATTCCAAGGGAAAGAGGAGTGACATCCAACAACAGCAAGTCCTGCACATTCTCAGATTTATCTCCAGACAAAACGGCAGCCTGGACAGCTGCACCATAAGCAACAGCCTCATCAGGGTTGATACTCTTGTTGAGCTCCTTGCCATCAAAGAAGTCTTGCAGAAGCTTCTGGATTTGAGGGATTCAAGTAGAACCACCCACCAGGACGATGTCATGAATCTGAGACTCATCTAGCTTGGCCTCTCTTAAGGCCTTCTCCACAGGGCCCAGGGTGCCACGGAAGAGATCAGCATTCAGCTCTTCGAAACGGGCCCTGGTGATTGATGTATAAAAGTCAATACCTTCATAGTCAATCTCAATACTGGCCTGGGTACTGGAAGAGAGGGTACGCTTTGCACGTTCACAAGCAGTGCAGAGACGGCGAACAGCCCTTTTGTTCTCACTGATGTCTTTCTTGTGCTTTCGCTTGAACTCGGCGATGAAATGGTTGACCATTCAGTTGTCAAAGTCCTCCCCACCCAAGTGGGTGTCCCCAGCTATGGACTTGACCTCAAAGAGGCCATCTTCAATGGTGAGAATGGAGACATCGAAAGTACCACCTCCAAGGTCAAAGATCAACACATTTCTCTCGGCACCAACCTTTTTATCCAAGCCGTAAGCAATAGCAGCAGCAGTTGGCTCATTGATGATTTGGAGTACATTGAGACCAGCTTTGGTTCCAGCATCTTTGGTGGCCTGACGTTGGGAATCGTTGAAATAGGCTGGTACTGTGACCACAGCATTTGTGACAGTCTTCCCAAGGTAAGCTTCAGCAATTTCTTTCATCTTAGTCAAGACCATAGAAGATACTTCTTCTGGATAGAGACTTTTGGTCTCCCCTTTGTACTCCACTTGGACCTTAGGCCTGCCTGCGTCATTCACCACCGTAAAAGGCCAATGCTTCATATCTGATTGTACAACTGCATCATCAAATCTTCGACCAATCAGACGTTTGGCATCAAAAACCGTGTTGGTGCGGTTCATTGCAACTTGATTCTTTGCAGCATCACCGATTAAACGTTCTGTGTCGGTGAAGGCGACATAGCTTGGGGTGGTCCTGTTTCCTTGGTCATTAGCAATGATCTCCACTTTCCCATGTTGGAAGACTCCCACACATGAGTAAGTGGTGCCAAGATCAATGCCAACTGCGGGTCCCTTTGACATGGTTGCCGGGGTGTCGAGGGTCGTAACTGACCACTGTGGAGAGAGAAAGGCTGCTGCTGCGCTGAGTAGACCCTCCTTGATTGCTTTTAATTCTAAAGCTTTCCCTCTATTGATTATTCCCTATTTATCATATATATTTATATATACATATATGTATATATGATACCATGTATAGAGCCTATTTATACACATTGGTTTACATGTTGTCTCTCCCATTAGATTGTGAGCTCCTTAAGGGCAAGAGCTGGCTTTTTGTCTCTTTTTTGTATCCTCAGCATTTGGCACATAGCAGATGCTTAAGAAATGTTTATCAATTGATTGTTTAATGTGTCTTGCATGGAGGCAACCAAGGTTTGTCTATTGGTTCAATTAGACCTCAGGATGTAAGCCCGAGGTCTTCATTCTCTATCTCTGCTTAATGTACATTTCAAATATTATATTTATTGAGCTCAAAGGACATTTTAAAGCATTTGAAATCCAAATTGGAGCTAATTTGGAAGCCATTCAATGTGTTGTGTTGTTGTTTTTGTTTCTTGGTGGAGTCATAATTTGCTGTCATCCATGTGTATAGCAGGTGATTAATAAGGTTTTGTATCACCTCCCGTGTACCTTGGAAGGCATAGTCATGTCTACTTAGGAGACAATGGTAAGGAGTTGAAAGCTAGGTAGAACCATAAAGGCCTTAGCCGATCTCCCTGGAAGGAGTCATGTTTTAGAGAAAATCTTCTTTATGCCATTGTGTGCATGGCATGTTTTAGATACAGAAGTTTTCCATGTGGACATCAAGTATACTAGCAATCTCGCTATACCTGGGTCTGTTTTCGAAGCACACTGTACTTAAATAAGCATGAGTATGGAACTGAATCAAAGACTCTGATAATAAAGGCAATTTAAATGTTGAACTTTGAGGCAGCACGTTCAATAACTGGTGAATAGCTAAGAAGTGATTTTTTATACCCCTGGGAATTTGGGGCACATCTATTTTGCTTCTCAGTAAGTAGATTGCTTTTTTGCAAGTGTATAGTTTGTTTTTTTTTTTATTTAATAGGGAATGTTTTGTATAAATTGTGACAATATGAGATTTGCCGTATTTGGAGGGAGGGGTCACTGTTTTTCTCCTCTCTGGGTAGTGCCTATGTGATGTGTTCTGTCCAGAAAGCTGGGATCAGGCTGATGTCTGAGAGAAAGCTGGTAAACTATTTGCTGGTAATTCACGGACCCCTATGAAATGGCTGAACGCCTTATTATGGCTCTTCTATGTCCCTGCTGTGCTCTCCTTTTGAAGAGAATCCAGACTTGTTCACATCCTTTGACATAACTGGTTTGTTACTCTTTGTATTAATTACATAATTATAATAATTATATTAAGGGTGCACACATGTGGTTTCTCGGTTGATCCCACTTGAATTTTCCTTGTGTTGAGCTCCCTGCAACCATATAGATGACTAGAAATTTTCCACATTCTCCTTTAGGGATAGTCTCTGTCTATTGACTTGTTTGCTTCTCAAGCATCTGCAAAAAAAGATTTCATCTGTTGAATTTTTTATTTTGTTCTGTGAACAGCTCAGGCTCTTTGTACCCCCTTAACTTTTTGTCTTTTGCTTCAAATCCACCAGATGAGGGAATCTAAGAGGTTTTGTCATTTTGTTTCCCAGATTCCGTTCTGTGTGCTTCTTTTTTTGCGGTCTCTAACTGGGTAATTGGAGCCCAAGTTTTCTATCACATGTCATGTAAGAAATGCCTTCCTGTTCATCTCCAGTAGCTTTCTCAAGTTGCTCTGCCATGATAGTATTTGATGCCCAGTCTTAGGCATATTCCTTGATACTTCTATCTTTATTTCTATGGTTTGGACCCTGGCAACAGCTACAGCATATACTGTTTATTTCCAGGTCCTGTACTAACATTTGGTCATGACTGTCACAGTAAATTCTACTTTGGTGGGTGGGAGGAGATTACTCTGGTTTAGTCTCCTAGGGGGAGTCTTGCCATCACACTAAAGGGGGAGGGGTGCCCTTGTTCAAGTACTATTCTAAACCTCTCCATCTCTTCAAAATCATTTAAGATATTGGGTTTTGTTGGGTTTTTTCATCTCCCTGTTTGTAATTAGGTAGGATTCATGGTGTTTCCTTTAAGCAAAGATTTTCAAGGATCTTCATTTTTTAATCTTTCCCTATTCAGAATTTTGGAACACTTCAAACCCGAGCTCTTTTTCTTTCTAATCTGCACTTAGTTGTACAATTATTTCTTCTGATTCCCCTCCATTGCTGTGTGACTTGAAGGTAAAGAGTCTTGTGGCTAAAAGACTGGATCAAGCTCTTGCCTGTAACTGCTGAGATCTCTTCTAGACTTGTTCCAGTACTGGTGTATGAAGGACGTATTTCCTATCTTCTGGCCCTTCCATAACTACTTGTAGTTGGTCCACATTAGTGGTCAGCACCAACTACATTGAAACATTGCTATGGTCACATCTTACTCCTCCTCCCCTAAGCTTATCTCCTGGACCTCTAGTGTCCCCAGGAACTCACCTACCAGCAGGATGGAATCACCTCTGAAACTGTGGCTTCTTATGGAAGATGGTGGAGGCAGACAGCAGAGAGCTTCTCCCAGCTTCTGCAGCCACCCCCTCCGCTTCCACCCTGTTACAGTGCTCTTGGACAGCCTGGATCTGGCTGCCCTCTCTCCCTCTGCCTCCCCAGTTTTCAGCTTTTTTTAATGTGTTGTCACCCTCCATTCAATTCTAAGCTCCTTGACAGCAGGCATTGTCTTTTGCCTTTCCTTGTATCCCTAGCATTTAGCACAATGGCTGGCACACAGTAGATGCTTAATCAATATTTACTGACTGGGGAGATGAAGTAGCATCACTTGTTCTGCTACCTTTCCAGTGCTACTGATCGTCCTGATGCTTTTGAATGGCTCAGCTTGCACCTCCCCTCCCTTCCCATATGATTCAGTGACTTGTGGTAGAAGCTGCATACACAGACTGGGAAACTAGGCTAATCTGTGGGATAACCAAGAGCCCAATTTGCCAATGTATCTGAGAACAAGGTTGGCCTTTATAGGTATCAGAGACTGGACTGAAGGACTGAACAGGACCTGGGCTCTGTCATGTCTCCCCACCCTCAGGATGAATCATGGGTATGATTTTGTTGTGGCTGCTTCTGCTATTATGATTCCTTATGTCAGGAGTAGCCTGTACAAGTGTTGGAGGATGCCCACCAGATTCACAGTCTTCCTTCTGAATTCCCAGAGAAAAGGAGTTCCTTGCTTTCTCAGGGCTGCACTTTCCCATGAAGACCCTGCAGTCCTTGGGGAGTCAATTGAGGAGGGTCATATCCCTGCAAGGGCATTTCTATCGTATGCCAATGTCACATGGCTAAACTGACCCGCCAAAGGGTTTTCAGCTAGGCTGACACCAAGGCTTCCCAACACTTTTTAGTCTCTCTTAGAGCTTAGTCACAAATCCATCCATCCCATGCTCAAGGCCAGCATCGACCAGTTTACCATCACCCTGCCCAAAAGGGATAGAGAAAATGTATCTATTCACCTTGCACTGTGGGTACAAGTGTAACATTTTTCAGAACTCAGGTGAAGAAATAGTGAATAGTTGATTACATTTCTATAAATAATGGCACGAGCTCCACAGTTGAAGAGAAGCTGAACTTTCTTCCTCTTTGGCATTTATGAAAAATGAATGACTTCCCTTCCCTATAGGCTGATATTGTTTTTCAGTTTACCTGCTGCCATCCACTGATGTCTAATTGGACTGTTGTTGATAAACCCTTTGTCATTGGCTCCTGTGTTATTATGTTCTATCTGGCAGAGATATAATGCTAATACTCTAAAATAATAGCACTCTCTATTTGCATGGTGCTTTAAACTTTTTCAAAACAGTCACCCATGAATTATTTAAGCTTCACAACCACCACCATGCTGTGAGAAAGACAAGGCAACTATTATCACCAGCTGATAACTGAAGAAACTGAAGTGCAATGGTAAAATGACTTACCCAAGGTCATTGTGGCAAATTACTGGCAGAGCTCTGATAAGAAGCCTGGGATCCTCTGACTTCCAAGTCAGTGCTGTTTATATTCACAGTGCTCCTTCTAAGAAAGGTAGAATCATTTTCCACAGCTGTTACAGGAAGGAACTATTGCTTTCCCTTCCTGTACCTTGCTAGTTTTAGATATTATTAATCATAGTTTCTGTCTTCTTTACCATTGCCAAGACCCCAAGATTCTCTCAAAAACAAGGCTCATCTGCTTAACACCCGTATTCATTCCATGAAAAGAAATTTTGAAATCCCATGGCCTCTGAAGGTTGAGAACTGAGATCACCAAAAGAGCAATGGAGAGACCCCCACCACTGTTGGAGATACCCCAGAACCCCATGCCACTCTAACCTCAACCTACTATCCTTTGGCTAGAGGACCAACCATGTGCCCTGCCCTTGTATTCTACAGAAGCATGGATGCCTTCCAAACTAGCCCTGACAAGTGGTTCTCTGCATAAAAATTTCAAGTCTTCAAGGGAAGAGAAGTCTTACCTTGCAAGGAAAACTAACATGAACATCTCTAAGGGTGGGGAACTTGTTCTGTCACAATAGTCATGTGATTCCTTGATTCGGGTGTTCCCTTTAATTAGACCTGTCCATCAAAGGTGACTCTGGCCCTTAGCCTCTAACAGGGGCCCACCCTACATTTTGGGGGCCTTATTTGATTTCTCTTGTCATCATAGGGGATGAATGTAGCCCAGATTTCTAGACCCTCGTGTGTGCCAGAGAATTAGCTTGTCTGTTTTTTTTCAATAATGTCACCCTTACCTGTTTCATCTTCGTATTTCCTTGTATGTGCTCACTCTCACCACATGCCTAGCCATTGTCCTCTGTATAATACTCATTTTCAATTCTTCCATGGCTCACAACCACAAAATTTCCTCATTAAATCAAAATTCATTTCACTGTAATTTATATCCTTTGGTAGATTAGTCAATGGGTCAATCAATTAACAATTATTTGTCAAGTCAATATATGACTATTAGGTGCCCAGAGGATACAAAGCCAAGAGTAGTGTTGTATAATCCCTCAGGAAGCTTGCATTCTATTGGAATGTAGCAAACATATACCAAACCAATGGGAGGTCACTAGTGATGAAGGGTAAGGGGCCAGCAAACAGAAGAGTTCTCGGGGAGGGAGTGGTGCTGCTGGGATTGAGGACAGATTGCCTTCCCAGAAGGGAGAACAAGCTGTGCAACCGCACAGAGATGGAAGATACATATGTGATGTATGAGGGACAGCAAGAGGATTCATTTGCCTACACTGAAGAGTCTCTGAATGGGAATAATCAGTAATAACCCTTGAAAGGCAGGGGAGAGCCAGGTTGCAGAGTTCTTTCCTCACCAAATGAAAGAGTTTGCATTTGATCCTGGAGGTGATAAAGAACCACTGCAGTTTATTAAACAGAAGAGTAACATGGTCAGCCCTGGGTATTAGGAAAACCACTTTGACAGCTGTGTGGTGGTGGAAGACTTGGAGTACAGAGACTGTAAGCAGGGGTACCAGATGGGAGGCTGCTGTGGATACAAATGGTGCCCTAAGGGTTAAAAAGAATAGTAAGGGTTGCCTTCCCAGTACTTTGTGAAGACCCTCCTGAGGATCCTATAACTTGAGGCATCCTCCCCCCTTATCTTGAATTTCCTTAAGACTTCTCCTTATCTTGTAAGACCAAAAAACTTGATTTTTCTTCCTTATCCTGTGTCCCCCTGTCCTTCTTATCTTGCCAACCATCTCCCTCATCCTGTGTCATAAAATTCTTCCTTAATTTTCAATCATCATAAAACCCTAAAACTACATCATCTTCCTGGATATCTACAGGTCTTCTGTCTATATAAGCCTAGTCCTCCAAATATCAGGACCTTTTCACTCAGCCCCATGGCTACAATAAAAAAGTCCATGTGCTTCATGTACTAAAGCTCCCATTGACTACAGAGAAGGTCTAAGTGAATTCTTGCATACCCAAACCTCTCTCCCAACTCTGACCTCAACAAGGCTATTGCAATAAACAGGGTTAAAAGTGATAGGGTGAGCTAGCGTGGTGGCCATGTGAGTGGAGAGAAAGGGGCAAGGCTGAGAAAAGTCGGAAAGGAGAGTTGATTGAACATGGGAGGTGAAGGTGACAGGGGAGTCAAGGGTGTCACTGGGCTTGGCAATCTGAGCGTTTAGAAGAGCGGAGCTATTAGAATTTAGCAAAGTCCTTCCCCCAGGCCCTGCTTTTGGGCTGAGGCCCATGGGATTGGCAGTTTCCTCATCCTAGGCACTCAACTTTAGTTCATGCAGCCTGAGGTTATGTTAGCTTTTATGGGCTACCAGTGCTGTCTTTGAAGGATGGTGACAGGCAATCCAGGACAAGGTAATAGCATGAACAATAGGGTAGAGAGAATAATAGAGATGGTGTCCTGGGCGGAGGGAGAGGGGGAATGTGGGAGGTGGCAGAGAGCATTGCAAAACTCCCTTATCTAGAAGGACCTTTCCCAATAAGGAAAAGGACAAATAAAAACTTTTAAGTTAATAAGGAAAAATATCCCTCAGATTTTTCTTCAAGACATATTTACATTAGATCCCTCACATGTGATAATTATGTGCCTATTATCTTAAGCTGCTATTGGATACTGATATTTCAGCATCAGTGAAGATAATGACTCAATTCATTTCACCACACATCGTTTGGTATGATGAAGATTAACTATAGGGTCCAGAGCAGAAAGAAGCCCTGAAAAGTTAAAGAATAATAAAGATTGGCTAATGAAAAAGGCCTAATGCTTTCAGCAGTTGAGAATGAAGAACATTGGGAGGCCTTATCAGTTAAATTGACCTTAAAAGCAAAGTTTGCATTAGAGAGCCAAGTCTGGAATCTAATATCTACTTGGAGAATTTCTGTTTGAAGAGTATTTTGAGCAGAGGATCCTGGTGGGGACCAAAGAAGACAGAAACATCCTCCTTTCCTGACCTCAAAATGAATAAATGGATGAATAAATGGAAAACCATCATTAAGTGCCTACTATTTACCAAGCATTCTGCTAGTAACTAGAGATGAAAATACAAAAGGGAGACAATCCCTGCCCATAAGGAATTCACATTCAAATAGAGGAAGTCACATGTATAAAGTAGGTTGGGCTGGAGAGAACTCTTTTGAGGGATGGAGATAACTCTTTAGACTCTCTGGAAAACAAAAACACTTGGGGATATAGAACATTTAAAATAATTTTAATATTCAAATGCTAATATAGTTCAGAGAAGCACATCTGCTAACTGGCTCCTTGGAAGAAATTGGAAGTTAAAGCCAAATGGACCTTCCCCAAATGATAATGCAATTGGAAAACACCAAGGCCTTTGAGAAAACCACTCGAGGAGTCTGAGAGAATACTCCTTCTTCCCAAAGGAGGCTCACCGCAAACCTTTCTTAGGTAACCACATTTATTGGCAAATGATTTATAGAAGAGTTCTTTAAAAAAATCAATTTTTTTCTAGGACTGTAGTTTGACGAATTGTGCATTTTTGCCTTTTTTTTAAATCTCCTGTTTTTAGAAGCCAGTATTATCACTCCCAGGAGTTCGGTGCTGGAGTACTTTGAAATAGGAATGAATTAGACCATTAAGAAAGCTTAAATCAATAGCTGAATAATGGGAAAACACTTTACTACTAAATATTAAGGTTTGTTCGATTCAATACATCCAAGATATGAAAACAGAGTGGTCAGAGGAAAGCACAGGGAAAATGAAACATGAACTTGAAATGTTCTCTCTTACATCTTCATAAGATGCTCCTTCTCATAAGGGAAAAAAACAGTCCCCTTCCTTGTAGACTGCACTGAAGCCCCCTTCCTCCAGTTGCAGTGACTGCTCTTCCCATGGTCCCAGGCAGCTGTGCTTGGAGAGGACTCACTCTTCCTGTGTATGGGAGACAGTAGAGTACAGAGGTGGGGGAAACTCTGCTCCTTAAAGTCAGCACAATCTTGGTCTCACCAGTGTTGAATTCCTTTAATTGTGAAGGGGAAGAATATACCCTTTTATATAGCACCTACTGTGTGCCAGGCACTGTGCTAAACTTTTGTAAATATCTCATCTGATGCTCACAATAACCCTGGCAAGTAGGTGCTATTATTAGCTTCATTTTGCAGTTGAAGAAACTGAGGCAGACAGAGGTTAAGTGACTTGCCCAAGTCACACAGCTACTAAGTGTCTGAGGCTGCATTTGAACTCAGATCTTCTCATTCAGTAAGTCACAATCCCCTCAATCAATATAGACTACCCAAGTCAACTCTTCTTTCATCTTGACTCCAGGCTAGCTTCCAATCATCCTTGAGCCAATCATCTTTAAGGGGTAGTGGAAAGTACAAAGGCCATTTGCCCCTAGGTCACAGTACTTTACAATCTCATCAATCAGCACTGAGTACCCAACTAAAGTCTTCTTTCATCTTAACTTGAGGCTGACTTTCAAACCCCATGTCTCCTCTTCTATGCTCCCAGTTCTTACCTGGATTCACAGGTAGGCAGCTCTCTCATGGGGACTGCTTCATGCCAAGCCCTTCACAGATTCTGTTTCTAGGAAAACAAAGCTCAACAGAACTAGAATATTTACACACATCCCCAGCACTATCATCTCAATTCACTTTCTGTCTAAGAAATCAACACAAATCAACAAACAGAATGCTTCTGTCTTACAAAGTAACATCAGCACAGACAGAACAGATGGACAGAGTACCAACACTCTCTCTCAGTTCTGCTTGGTCCCAGCTTGTGCTCAAGCTTTCTCTACTCTGCTCCTTCCTGTTCCACCCCTCTTGTTCCTCCCTTCCTGTTCCATTCTTTCAGCAAGCTCCTCCCACCATGGACTCCATGTGATGACATTAAGCGAATTAAGGGCAGGGAAAGTCTCCAAACTCCCTTAGGCCTATTAACAATGTACACTGTTTCCAACAAAGACTTGTCACAACCAAAGATGAAGCAAAACAAGAAGCAAAGCACTACTTTGCTTGCCATTACACATGTCATACCACATCACTCCCCTACTCAGTATCCCTCAATGCTAACTGGACTCTTGAATTCTCTCACCTATGCTCTGTAGCTAGATTCTCAAGCAGGTTTGACCCTTCCAGTATTGAATTTTCTCTTTCTTGGTACCCATCTCAGTGAGTGGTTAAGGAAAAGACCCTGGGCAGGCCCATTGTCTTTGTCTAGCCCAAGTGACTTATGACCTTTTTCTATGCAAGTGAACCATTCAAGGTATCATCCTTTTTAGTCTCTTTAGTGGAGTTAGCCTCAACCTCAGAAAAGTTTAAAATCTGCAAACAGCTTTCCCTTCATTCTTTTTTTTTAAATTCACTTTTAGTTTACAACATTCAGTTCCACAATCTCTTGAGTTCCAAATTTTCTCCCCCTCCCTCTCCTCTCCTTCCCCCTCCCCCCATGGTGGCATGCAATCAAATATAGGATCTACAAATACCTTCCAATTAAACATTAGTCAAGTGGTAAAGAAGGATTATAACCAATGGAGTGAACAACAAGAAAGAAGGAGCAAAACAAAACATAAAGTAGTTTGCTTCAATCTGCATCCAGACTCTGTAGTTCTTTCTCTGGATGAGGATATTTCCATCATGAGTGTTTTGGAGTTGTCTTCCTACCTTGCATTACTGAGAGGAGCCCAGTCTATCAGTTAGTCATCACACATACAATGTGTCTGTAACTGTGTACAAATTTCTCCTGATGCTGCTCTCCTCGCTCAGCATCAGTTTGTATAAGTCTCTCCAGGTTATCATGAAGTCTATCTGCTCCTGATTTCTTATAGCACAATAGTATTCCATTACATTCATATACCATAGCTTGTTTAGCCATTCCCCTATTAATGGGCATCACCTTGATTTCCAATTTTTACCACCACAAAAAGAGTTGCCATAAATATTTTTGTACATACACTTTCCCTAAATTCATACACTAAGATGTTGATAATGACTGGTTCCCAGTCAGGCCCACCTCCTCCAGATATATCTGAATGGCAGCTTTTCTTGCAATGATATTATTGAAAGATACAAGGAGATAGAAGTTAACAATCTCTTGATTATCCTAAAAAACAGCTCCTTGATGTAGTCTTCCCCAATGTAATATGTCCCAAAGACCAGGGATAGAACCAGCTAGCATCAGGTGCTAAGGTTTGACTATACACAGATCAGGACTTCTATTTAAGCCAAGGCACCCATTCCTTTGATAGTGGTAGTGAAGGGGGCATATCAGGACAATGGGCAGACTTGACTCAGATTGTGCCTAACACAGGGTTTCTAGGCAAAGAATTACTCAGAATAGATCTTGGCTAGAGCTCAGTGCAGTCAAGGTGGCATTTTCTCCACCCCGGGGCAAGTACTAGGCAGTTTTCCCTGGTTACTACATGATGATGGCTAGGAGCTTGCAATGGCTAATGGCTATAGGTCCCAATGTTTTTAAATAATAGAGCATATTCCTAGGACTCAGTTTACTGGCAAGGAAAGGAAGAAGTAAAAAGGTGGGTTGGTCTGGGAAGCATAGGTAGGGTTCTATTTGATCTGGCCCTGAATGATCCTTCTTTGGAGAGTAGCAGAGTCAAAGAGGATTTGCTTTTGAATGGCTTTTTGGATCTATAGGCACCACAGCCTGACATCAGTGTCATCTAACTTTGATGTCATTTAGTTCAATTCACATTAGAAGTGACTCATCCATGATTTCTTTTCTTCCTCCCTATGACCCTGGTTCAATAAACCTTCCTGCCTCAGAGCTCAGCTTTAGAACAATTTGGAATGCAAATGGAAATGGCTCAGTGTAAAGCCAAACATGAGCAGCTTTCCAGAAGACTGCTGTTATGAACAGCTTTAAGGTTCTGATTACATAGTATAGTAAACTCTCTCTTTATTCAGCAGTGAATTAAAGCAAAACATTCACAGAAACAAAAGTATAGCATTCACAATGTTATGACATAGCAAGTTATCTCTAAACTGGCCACATAGTTTTAGATTAAAAGATATCATTCAGTAAGTCCTTAATTCAATCATCCTTAAGGGGCAGGCCTCCTTAAGGGACACAAAGTACAAAGGTCAAAGTTCTCCACCCCTAGGTCACAGTAAATCATAATCTTCTCAGGCAGCATTAAGTACCCAAGAAGAGGCCTTTTCATCTTTGTGTGTGTGTGTGTGTTTCTCTCTCTCTCTCTCTCTCTCTCTCTCTCTCTCTCTCTCTCTCTCTCTCTTTTAGTTTACATCATTCATTTCCACAAGATTTTGAGTTACAATTTTCTCCCCAATTTCCCCTACCCATCACCCCAAAACAGAGTTCCCATGGAATATCCCCTCCCCCAATCTGCTCTCTCCCATATCTTCCCCCATTCCCCCTTCAACTTTCCAGTAGGGCATGGTGGATCTCTATACCCAGTGCCTGTATGTCTCATTTCCCAGTTACATGTAAAATAATTATAATAATGTGTGTATACACACATACACACACACACACACACACACACACACACACACACATATATATATATATATATATATATATACATACATATATATATTTAAACATTTGATTTTAAAACTTTGGATTCCAGATTCTTTCCCTTCCTCCCTCGTCACCCACCCTCACTGGGAAGATAAGCAATTCAATATAGGTTGTACATGTGTAGCTATGCAAAACATTTCCATGGTGGATATATTGTGAAAGACTGACTATATTTTCCTGTATCCTATCCCACCCCCCACTGGTTCTATTCTCTACTTTGATCCTGTCCCTTTTTGAAAGTGGGTGCTTCCAACTTCCCTCTCCCCCTGCCTGTTCTCCCTTCCATTATCACCCCTCTCTTCCCCTTCCCCTCTACTCTCTTGTAGGGTGAGATACCCTATTTAGTGTGTATATCATTCCCTACCTGAGCCAAATTCAATGAGACTAAGGTTGACTCATTCCCTTTTGCCTTCCTGTTCTTCCCCTCCATTGTAACAATTTTCCCTTGCCTCTTCTATATGATATAATTTACCCCATTCTGTCTCTCCCCATCTCCTCTCATTATATTCTACTCTCAACTCTCAATTTCACCTTTTAAGTATCATCCGTTCCTATTCAATTGGTCCTGTGCCCTCTGTCTATGTATACGTGTAGACATATATACATACTCACATATGTATTCATACACTCACATACCCTCCTATATAGACATATATATGTATGTATACATATACACACATATACACATACACACACACACATATATATACATACACACATCTCTCACTCTCTCTATATATATGTGTGTGTGTGTGTATGTGTGTGTGTGTGTGTGTATGTATATTTATATTCCCTTCAACTATTCTCATACTGAGAAAAGTTTCATGAATTACAATTATCATTTTTCCATGAAGGAAAATAAATAGTTCAACTTTGATAAGTTCTTAAGCTTCTCTTGCTTCTTATATCTGAATGTCAAATTTTCTATTCAACTCTGGCTTTTTCATCAAGAATGCTTGACAGTCCTCTATTCCACTGAATGACCATATTTTCCCCTGGAACATGACACTCAGTTTTGCTAGGTAGGTGTTTCTTGGTTTTAATCCCAGCTCCTTTGATCTCCAGAATATCATATTCCAAACCCTTTGATCCCTCAACGTAGAAGCTGCCAGGTCCTGAGTTATCCTGATGGTGTTTCCACAATACTGAAATTGTTTCTTCCTGGCTGCTTGTAATACTTTCTCTTTCATCTGGGAACTGAGGAACTTGGCTATATTATTCGTAGGAGTTTTCTTTTTGGGATCTTTTTCATGAGGTAGATTCTTTCAACCTCTGTTTCCCCCTCTGGTTCTAAAACATCAGGGATATTTTCCTTGAGAATTTCTTGGAGGATGATTTCTAGGTTCTTTTTTGATCATGGCTTTCAGGCAGTCCAATAATTTTTAAATTATCTCTCCTGGATCTGTTTTCCGGGTCAGTAGTTTTTCCAATGAGATATTTCACATTGCTTTCTATTTTTTCAGCTCACAGTGTCCAATCCACCTCAAGTCCTTCACAATTCCTGTTTCTGGGAAGACAAAGCTTAACAATAATATTCATACATATTGCTGGCACCATCATCATTTCATTATCTGCCTATGAAATCAACACAGACCCACAAACAAGGTCCAAGAGGTCAACACAAATCATCAGTAAAGTCTCTGGACCTCCAAAACCCTCCTCCAGGACTTCTGTAAACAGACAACCAGAAAATCCTCTTTCGGGGCTTCCAGTAAGGTCCCAGGGCTTCTGTACAAAGTATCACAACCAAAAATAAAAACATACAAACATAGAGTGCTGGGCTACCACAAGAGTTCTCTTCTCAATTCTGTTCAGTTCTGCTCTTTCCCAGACTGTGCTTCTCCTTATATGTGGTCATCAACTCCTCCCAACAGGGGTTCCCAAGTTCCGGGGTTCCCAATTTCTTTTTCTTAACAAATTCCTGATATAATCATAGGAAAGGCTTAAAAGAAACTTAAACTGGAACAAGGTGCCAAATAATTAAATAGCTGAAACAGGGTGTTAAGTACTTCATTGTTTGCTATTACACTCTGGGAAGAACCTTCTATTTGCTTATTACTGCCATGTCGTATGAAAGAGCCATGGTATATATGGGACAAAGTGCTAGCCAGGGAAGTTTCTTTGAGAAACTTGGAAATGCATAAAAATATATATAGCATAATATAAAATAGACATATTTTAATCTTTTAATACCATCATAATTCAGACTTCTCTGGTATGAAGGTAAAGCCAAAAATTTTATGCAGATTTTTTCCAGATGAGGAGGTTGCCACACTCTTATCTCCCTCCCCCTCCCCTCCCAGCCAATGTGGATATAGATATATGGATACACACACACATAAAAATACGAGGTGCTATGGGATAAAAGGAAATAGTTGTTGGGGGTCAGGAAGGGCTTCACATGTAAAGAGGTGCTTGATCTGCCTCTCAGACTGTAATGTTATGGGGTAGAGTTGAGGGATGGGAGGGGGGAGATGGAATATGTTATGAGGAACAGAGAGAAGGCCAACTTGACTAGATGAGACTGGAAAGTTAGCTTGGGGCTAGGTTGTAAAGGGTTTTCAAAGCTACAGAGATGAGTTGATATTTGATGCTGGAGGCAATAGGCAGCCATTTGAGTTGAATGAATAGAGGAGTGCTATGTTCAGATGTGCCCTTGAGGCCAATCACCTTGGCAAGAGCATGTAGTAGGGACTGGAGAGGGCAAAGATGAGACAGAGACCCTTGCCAAGAGGTAGGTAAGAGATGATGGGGGCCTGACCTAGGATGGTGTTTGTGGGAGCAGAGAGAAGGGGTCAGATACAGAGATGTTGTGAAGGTAAAACCAACTGGCTATGTGGGAGAGGGAGAGGATGGAGTGTCAGTGCCCAGAAGAGTAGCAGTGCCTTCAACAGGAATACTACCATTTGGAAGACAGGAGGGTTTGGAAGGGAGATACAGTTTTGTTTGGGACATGTTGAGTTTGAGATGTTAACAGGACATTTGGGAAAGCCCAAGTGCAGCTGAAGGAAGAGAATCCATTTATAAAGTCTATACTCAGTATTAAGACAATTGCTCTTGAGGATGGGGGGGACTTACAAAGACAAAACAAAGGACTCACCTCTCTCTTTGGAGCACATTAAAGTTGAAATATTGCTTGCAATATATTATGTTTGAGCCCAGAACAACCATGGGAATTTGGTACTACTGCTCCCATTTTACAGATGAAGAAACTGAGGTTTAGAGAGGGAAAGTACTTTTCTTATGGTCACATAGCTAACAGGACCCTGGAGATGGATTGGTACTCATTGGCTTTACCTTCATACCAGAGAAGTCTGAATTATTATGGTATTAAAAGATTAAAATATGTCTATTTTATATTATGCATTTCCAAGTTTCTCAGTTTTTTCCGTGTTACCTAGTGGTCTTTGTTTGTCATTCATGGTTTCTGAAAAACTCCCTCAGAATCTCCATTTAATTTCTTATGCTGACCTACAATACATCAAAACCATGATGGGAGAAAGCCACAATGTGGAAGGGACAGTTGTATGGGGGGAGGGGCATGGACTCAGGAAAGCTCATCTTCCTGAGTTCAAATCTGGCCTCAGACACCAGCTGTGTCACCCTGGCTGAGTCACTTCACCCTGTTTGCCTCAGTTTCCTCATGTGTAAAAGGAACTGTAGAAGGAAATGGCAAACCACTCCAGTACCTCTGCCAAGAAAGCCCCAAATGGGGTTAGGAAGAATCAGATATGCCTGAAAACAACTGAACAATGACAAACACACACACATTTGTATCTATTCTCTTTTCTATGGATGCTGTCTGTGCTCAGATATGTCTGGGTTGAAGTTCCTTGACATTTGTTTTATTTCTTGTCTTTGTATCTAAGTGCCTAGGAAGTGCAACGCCTGGGATACAGCAGGCACTTAATAAGTGCTTGTCCATTGCTGGAGTAAAAATACACTAAATACGGGTTATTGTTCCCCAGCAAGATGTAAACTTGATGTCGGGAATTATTTTTTGTTATCTTTATGTCTCCAAGGCCTGATAGTCCTTTAAATATCATCATCTGGCTTCATTAAATATTGCATTCTGCTTAGAGGCATAAGAATGAATGAATACAACATGTCCGACACACTTTGTATGTGTAGAGCACTGCAGCAAGCATTGGGTATACAACAGGAAAGTTCGCCAGTCCTTGCCCTCAGGGGGCTCACAATCTAAGGGGGGAAATGACTTAGGGAAGGTTTTAGCCGCAAGTCAGGTATAAAGGTCCCCTGGTCGAAAAGAAAAGCAGTTATCTTTCTTCAATGTAATTTCCCCTCATGGAACCCCATCAGCTTTCCTTAGTGATTGGCATGGGAGTCCTCACACAGGTGTCCCCAGTGTCCAGAATTCAGGCCCTTTGCTTCCCATAATCTAGGGCAAGGGAGGGCTGTACTCAGCCCCCAGGCCGTAGGTTCTCTACCCTTGATCTAGGACTTCCTGTGAACCATAGCTCTGATACCACCTCCCCCTTTAGGACTTCCTTAATCCTCCCAGTCCTTAGAGCTCTCAGCCTCTGGAAACCACATTATGTTACTTGGAGTTTCCTTATCTTTGTATATGCCATGACCCCACAGTAGAATGGGAAATGGATAAGGAATATTTAATTTTGTCTCTGTATCTCTGACTTCCTAGAGATGAGGGAAACCAGACATTCCAAGAATCAGTCAAGAATAGAGAACATATCATGTATAGAGGACAACCAGGGCAAAGGCTGGTAGAGGGGAAATGGAATGCCATGTGTAAGGATACAGCAGGGTAAGTACAGATGGATAGGAGAATACATGGAGGAAACTGAGGTGGACAGACTGGAAAGATAAGAAAGACCAGGTTGGGAAGAACATTGGAGACTAAGCAGAGAACTTTATGTTTGCTCTTAAAAATAGTAGGGAGCAACAGGAATTTAATGTGTGTGTGTGTGTGTGTGTGTGTGTGTGTGTGTATGTGTGTGTATGGCAGGGGGAAGTGGCATGATCTTACCTGAACTTTAGGAAAATAATGCGGATCATTATATGAAGGATGGATCAAAGTGGTGAGAAACTAATTAAGAGATTATTGCTAGAGTATTAAGAGACTGTGGTAATGCTGCTGCTGCTGGTGGCAGTGGTGGTGGTGCTGCTGCTGCTGCTGGCGCTGTTGCTGGTGGTGGCAGTGGTGATGCTGGTGCTGCTATTGTTGCTGCTGCTGCTGCTGCTGGTGGTGGCAGTGGTGGTGCTGGTGCTGCTGCTGGTGCTATTGCTGCTGCTGCTGCTGCTGCTGCTGCTGCTGCTGCTGCTGCTGCTGGTGGCAGTGGTGGTGCTGTTGTTGCTGCTGCTGGTTGTGGCAGTGGTGATGCTGGTGCTGCTGCTGGTGCTGTTGCTGCTGCTGCTGCTGGTGGCAGTGGTGGTGCTGGTGCTACTGCTGGCGCTGTTGCTGGTAAGAGGAGGAAGCATAAAAAAGGGGATGTATCAACAGATGTTAGAGAGATAGAAATGACAAGATTTGGCAAATGTTTGAGGATCTGAGATGAGGCGCTGTGAAGAGTTGCAGAGAACACTGAGGTGGCAAATTTGGGCAGCCATGGCCAATAGGGAATAGGGCTTTTGCATGATTTCAGGATAACTGATGCCACACTTCTTGCCTTCTCATAGGGGTGGGGGGAAGGAAGGAGGTAGGGAGAAAATTCAGACTTCAAATTTTTAAAGAAATATTAAAATAAATAATAATTGTTAAAAGCATTTGATAGACTGATGGTGCCTTCGACTATAGCAAGGAAACATGAAGAGATGTGCACACGGAGGACATGCTCATGAGTTATATTCTATTCTCTGATGAGTTGAAGATGCTGATGAAGCAGGACACTTTCCACAGGAATTTAGCTGCTTCTTTCTTATCACTTGCCTTAGTGTCCTTTATTCTTTCTCCACTCCTACCTTGGAATTAGACAATCAATGAAGGCCAAGGCTACCATAATAGCCTTTGTCTGGGGAGAGCACCAAAGTTTGATGCTGGGGCATTATGAGAGCTGATTACTTTGGGGGAGTCTGCGATCTCTGCATTCTACTCTTCTCCAACCAACTTCCAACAAGCCTTCTTTGCTCTTTTGTTCTCTCACACCTGATGCTGGGTCAGGGGCAGGTGGGGCACCATCCAAAGTGAGGTGGGGACAAGCTGATGTTCAGATGTAGATGGGCCACATTGTCATGCCCAGAAAATCTGAGGCCAGCAGATTCCAGGCAAGCATGAATCAGGAAGTACAGGAATCTGATAAGTATGGGAAGACAAACAGGGAATCAAAGCAAGCAGCCCTAGAGTGAGGAACCAAGGTAGCAGAAGGCAGGCAGCAAGCATGTACCAAATGGAGACCGCCAGGGAAGAGGGGACCAGAGGAGTGAGAAGTGGGACCTAGGGACCTAGTTAACAGGAGGTCAGATGCAGGCAGATAGTGTAGGCAATAGATCTTAGACAGCTGCAGCAAGGAAGGAGCTGAATACTGGTCCAATTTTGATCTCAGACCAAGACTTTGTATAGATTTTTGGGCATCGTTTCCCCAAATTAACTGGTCTTCAGCTTGCAGGTGGAGAAAAGTGGAATATATATGAGTATGTGTGGGAGGGAGAGAGAATAGGGCACAAAAAGCCAGATAACTCAATTCTGTTGGAGAAGTGCTTTGGCAGGACTGAGGCCTTGCTATTTCCTAATACCTTCCCCCACACCCAACCCTGTGTTATAGCAAAGAGAAACTCTTAAATAGAGCAAGCCAACAATTCAGGCATGTCTGACAGCAAAGGTAGCATTCTGTACCCACTCTGCACTGCCCCTCTTTGGACAGGGAGGAAATGTTTTATGATCTGGTCTCTGAAGTTAAGATACATCATTCCATTTATCTGAATTCTCATGCTTTCAGTGTTGTTTCCCTTTGTGTGATTGTGTCTAAACAAAATAGCTTCAAAACACACCAAGACTTTTGGGGAAGCCTGTATTGTTCTCTTAGCCCTATTTTCCTCACTCTACATCAGCTCATACAAGTCTCCTTGTGTTTCTCTGAATTTCTCACATTGGTTATCCCTTAAAAATTCCTTCATATTTCTACACCACAGTTTGTTCACAGAATACCTAAGAATATATCTTGAATAGCAAGCTTTTATAAGAAATATCTGTTGCAGTTTTTCTGCATTTCCCCATTCCCTCATTCCCTATTCATCCCCATTCAGTTGTTTTCCCTTCTTATTCTCATGCATTGATTTTGTTGGTGTAAAGCCTTTAAAATGTATGTAATCAGCTTTCTCTAGCTTTTCTTATGTGATCACCACAATCGACCACGACATATCTGAAAGGTATCACATTCCATTGTCCTCTTTGTTGTTATTGTTGTTGTTGTTGTTATTAATGATGTTACATGTTGTACTTAGATTGCTTATCCTTTTGGAGCTGATTGTGATACATTGTGTAAGGTGCTGGCCTAAAAGTGCAAAAATGAGTTTATGGAAAACTGAGATTTTGTGTTCAGTGCTATAGCTTATCAAATCATTTTTTCAAAACAAGCATTTCTTAAGTATCTACCATAAGGATTCTTGTCTGTTTTGTGTCATGGAACCCTTTGGTCAATCTGGAGAAGCCTATGGTCCCCTTCTCAGAATCATGGTTTTCAATGCATTAAATAAAATATGGAGGATTACAAAGGAAACCAATTATATTGAAATGCATTAATCAAAATATATATTTTTTAAAGTGAGTTCATAAACTCCAGATTAAGAATCCCTGATCATGAGGTAAGTATGAGGCACTGTGCTTTAAGAGAGCTGGGTAATCAATATTTACAGAATACTAGCCAGTGCTCTTCAAGGGACATGGGCCTTCAAAGAGTTAGGAGTTGGAGAAACAAATTAGGGAATAGGGATTAGCCTTGAACTAAAGTGATTAATCCTTAGCGACGGATTTTCAAGCACTAGTCAGCAAAGAGAGAATTTTTCTTTTTCTAAATCGTGGATCTTCCTAGAGTCCCCATATCATGCTTAATATGCCTGGCCTTCATATTGTCCTGATTAGAGAGTCAGGAAATTTATATTATAACCTCAGTTTTAGCAGTAATTTTATGTATAACCTTTGGCAAGCACCCATGCCTTGCTATGCCTTAGTTTCTCCCTCTGTAAAAATGAGGTTGAGGGAAATTATTTTATAGAAAAAATTAATAGATCAAGTAATGCAAATTTTTAAAATACATTTGCTGTAATTTCTTTTATCTGTGCAAATGCCATTTAAATATAAATAATTAAAAGTTATTATTTTAGAATTCTTATAGTTATTATTAAAGATATTATGACTTTCCTTTGAAATAAGGATTTTTATCCTTCTATTCTTTGTTTTCTTTGTTTTGTGGATAAAAATATGCATACTACATTGATTGCCACCTCTTGCTCCTTTATTAAACTTATGCTTCCTCTCAGCTCCAACACCCTATGCTTGACTCTATGATTCCTCGGTTAACAGGACATTTCCATACTGCCTGACTTTGTTTAAAAAAATTTCTTTTGATTTTCCATCTCACTATCATTTTCAAATATGCCATCCACCCCACAGGTCCCTCCCTTACAGCAAAGAAAAATAATTAATCAGTACTGACTGAGACAACAGACAATAGCTAATAGCACATGAAGTATTGGTAACCTATCACTTCTCTATTAAGAGGAGGGAAGGTTGTTTCATCATAGTTCCTCCAAAACAAGCATTGGTAATTGCATATAATCTGAATTCGGATGTCTTTTAGTTTTCTTTTCACTGATATTATTGTTGTCATTGTGTAATCCCGGTTTTACTTTCTTCACTCTGAATCAGTTCACACAGGTCTTCTCATAAATTCCTCATAGAAGCTGTTTTGTATAGCACAATGATATTCCTTCATGAGAGACAGTGTGGATTTCTAATGGTGGAGCCAATATAAAGAAGCACTCAGCAGAGCTCTCCCAACATTCCCTTCCAAACAACTTTAAAATAAAATTCAATTCTGGATTGATAGAGTCAGTAAAAGGTCACAGCGAGACATTCTTCTAGCCCAAGACAGCATAGGAAATCAAAAAGAGAGGTCTGTGACACAGGGGAGGAAACTGGCCTGGAGCCCACATGGATGAAAAACCAGTGTTGAAACTGAGTGGTGGTGACAGAAACAGCAGCAACTTTGGCTGAATAACAACATCTACCTAAAACCAAGAGCAGAAATTACATGTTGTAGGGATAAACCTGAAGCCTTTCCAGTAAAATCAAGAGTAAAACAATGATGCTCATTTTTACCACTATAATTCAATATTATGCTAGAAGTGATAGCTATAGCAATAAGACAAGAAAAAGAAATTGAAGGAATTAAAAACAGGCAATGAGGAAACAAAGCTATCACTCTTTGCAGATGATATGATATGATGGTATGCTTACAGAACCCTAGAGAATCTTCTAAAAACTAGTTGAAACAATTAGCAACTTCAACAAGATTGTAGGATATAAAATAAACCCACACAAATCATCAGTGTTTCTATCACTATCAGAAAAACCCAGCAGGAAGGGATAGAAAGAGAAATTCAATTTAAAATAATTGCATACAATATAAAACAATTGGGAGTCTACCTACCAAGAAAAAGCCAGGGATTATGTGAACACAATTACAAAATACTATTCACACAAATAAAGACAGATCCAAACAGTTGGAGAAACATTTATTGCTCATGGGTAGGCTAAGCCAATATAATAAAAATAACAATTCTACCTAAGTTAATTTGCTTACTCAGTGCCATACCAATCAAATTACCAAAGAATTATTTTAGAGAGCTAGAAAAAATGGTTAGAAAATTTATCTGGAAGAGCAAAAGGTCAAGAATATAAAGGGAACCAATGAAAAAAATGTTAAGGAAGGCAGCTTAACAGTTCCAGATTTCAAACTATATTACAAAGCAGTAATCATCAAAGCAATCTGGTACTGGCAGAGCAATAGAGTGATAGATCAGTGGAATGGATTAGGTATATAAGACACAGTAGGAAATGACTATCTATAGTAATCTAGTGTTTGAGAAACACAAAGATCCAGGTTTTGGACTCAACATTTGACAAAAATTGCTGGGACAACTAGAAAGCAATATAACAGAAACTAGGCGTGAACCAACATCTCACACCATATGTCAAGATAAGGTCAAAATGGATAAATGATTAAGACCAGAGGTGGGGAACCTGCAGCCTCAAGGCCACATATGATCTTACAGGTGCTTGGGTATGGCCTTTTAACTGAGTCCAAGTTCCACAGAACAAATACTTTTATTAAGGTGATGTGTTCTGCGAAGTTTGGATTCCATCAAAAGGCTGCACTTGAAGATGTATAGGGCCACATTTGGCCTCAAGGTTGAAGGTTCCCCACCCCTGATTTAAATCCAAGGAGTAATCTCAGTAAATTAGGGGAGCATGGAAAACAGACCTGTGAAATCTATGGTTACAGAAGGGTTTATGACCAAACAAGAGATAAAGGAGATTTACAGAAAGTAAAATGGATAATTTTAGTTACATAAAATTAGAAAGCTTTTGCATAAACAGGACTAATACAGTCAAAATTAGAAGGAAACTGAAGTAAAACATTTGCAACAACTTTCTCTGATAAAGACTTCATTTCTCAAATATATAGGGAACTGAGCCAAATTTATAAAAATAAGGACCACTATCCAGTTGATAAATGCTCAAAGGATATGAACAGGCATTCTTCAAAAGAAGAAATAAAAGCTATCACAAGTCCCATGAAAAATGCTCTAAATCATTACTGATTAGAGAAATGCAAATTAAAACAACTCTGAGATACCACCTTATACCAATCAGATTGGCTAACATGAAGTAGAAAAGGAAAATGACAAGTTCTGGAGGGGATATGAAAAAATTGGGACACTAATGCACTGTTTGGTGGAGTTGTGAACTAGTTCAGCCATTCTGGAGAACAATTTGAAACTATACCCAAAGGTCTATAAAACCGTGCATGCCCTTAGAGCCAGCAATACCATTACTAAATCTATATCCCAAAGAGACCAAAGAATAGGGAAAGGGAACTATCTGTGCAAAATTTTTTATAGCAGCCCTTTTTGTGGCTCAAAGAATTAGAAATAGAGGGAATGCCCATCAATTGGGGAATGGCTAAATAAGTTGTGGTATATGATTGTGATGGAAAACTGTAAGAATTGTGCTATAAGAAATGATAAGGATGGTTTCAGAAAAACCTGGGAATATTTATATGAACTCATGCAAAGGTATGTGAGCAGAACCAGAAGAAAATTGTACACAGTAACACCAATATTGTACCAATGATCAACTGTGAAAGACTTAGCTACTTTGATCAAGACAATGATCTGAGGTAATTCCAAAGGACCCATAAGGAAAAATGCTATCCACCTGTAGAGACAAAGCTGATGAACTCTGGGTACAGACTGAGGCATACTTTTTTGCTTTATTTATTTTTGTTGTTTTATTCTGTTTGTGTTTTCTTTGGCCACATGGCTAATATGGAAATGTTTGCCATGCTCTCACATGTATCATCAAAATCAAAGTGCTTGCCTTCCTAAAGGGGGAGGAGGAACTAGAGGGAGGGAGAGAAAAAACCTTGCTAGATTTGAAATCAGAACTGATTCTCCCTTTTTCTAGCTGGGTAAGCAGGTTATTTAGCAGCTCAGATCATCAGTTTCTCCCCCTATAAAATGAAGGGTTGGAGTAGATGACCTCTGATATCTCTTCAGTCTGGATTTATGATCCCAGGATCTATTAGATTCTCATTTGTTCAGTCACCATCTCATCAATAGGCACCCACTTGCTTTCTGACTCCTTGCTACTATGAAAAGTGGTACTTTTACTATTTTAACATGTAAGAGTCCTTGCCTTCCGGGGCGGCTAGGTGGCGCAGTGAGTAGAGCGTCGGCCCTGGAGTCAGAAGGACCTGAGTTCAGTTCTGGCCTCAGACACTTAACGCACACACAAATAAAAAACCTAGCCGTGTGACCTTGGGCAAGTTACTTAATCCCAATTGCCCTCCAAAAAAAAAAAAAAAAGCCAAGAGTCCTTGCCTTCCTTGAGGTATATACCCATCCACTAGTGAAACCCCTAAGTCAAAGTATGCCCTTTCTCACTAATCCCAAACTGTTTTCCAGAACAGTTAGAGCATTTTCCTTCTCTATCAGCTGGGTGCCTGACCTCCCAGAGCTCTTCCAACTTATGTGGCTTCTTTTAGATAAAGATGTCTTCCCTTGAAAAGGTCAGACAATATACTATCATGGCATAAAGGTAAAGAAGGAAAATGTGACTAGGATGTTTTTTGTATGCCTTCTTCTGAGCATTTATCCAAAGGACTAAACAAAAATCATATAAGTGGGGGCCATTGCTAAGCCACCTTGGAACTTCCCAGTTTGGTATACCATACAAACTACAAGCATAATTGGTATTCAGCAAGGAAACATCTTTCCTGTTAATTTTTTAAAATGTGAGAGAGAATTTTTTTTCCTCTTTAAATTATAATCTCCCTCACTACCTGAGGAATACATGTGCAGTCTCCCCAGCTGTTTCTTGATCACTTGCTTCTCATGAATATCCACGAAACAAATTACAAAATATTACAAAATGCAAGAGACAAATTACCCAGACTCTGAATACCCGTTGGGCTTTGAATACATTTGTCTCTTGCTCTTTGCATTGGGTTCGATCCACTTAACTGTCACATGTGGCAGGAGGCAGAATGCAGATGGGTAGGGTGCCAATTAAACCTAAACTGAAACCCAGAAGTCCAATTACATTGTCTAGAACTTTGTTCAAATCAAAATTTTGTAAGTTTGAAAAGTCAGTATCCAATCAGAATTCATTGTGCTCTGCTGAAACGGCAGTGAAGATGCTGATCTTTCAGTGGCTTCATATAGCATTACCTCATTTCTGACCTTAGTTAATGATATGCTTTTCTGATAACCTTTAATGGTTCCCTCTCAACCCAGTGGTGAGAAGATGATTCACTCGCTATTCTTTACATTTTGTATTTTTGTGTTAGTTCAATTCTTTTATTCTTTCATCAGTAGATATGTATTGTCTTCAGGGGTGCTGTTCCTAGAAGGTAGGGACCCTCACTGCACCAGCTCTGCACCAAGGAGGTGCAAAAAGAAAGCTGGGGAGTGAGATGTTGAAGATAATCACATCTTTCCCATACGGTCCCATTAGCATCATCCAGGTTCAAGATCTTCCTCCATTCTGCCTAACTAATTGAAGCAGTTTCCTTACTGGCCTCCTTGGCTTCCAGGCTCTCCCCTTCCAAAGCATTGCAGCCAGCATTGCCATATTCATCTTCCTTGAGTACAGCCCTATCAATCTCTTTGCAATTAGTGGCACCCTATTGCCTACCCATTATTTTCTAGCCTCCTTACTTAGCTTGGCATTTGAGTCCCTACAGAGTTTGGATCCAGCCACCTTTTCTGTTCCTACCCCCTGCTTCCTTTGTACTTGATCATACTGAGTGACCCTCTTTTCTAAACATATCCTATACTTTTCAGCTCTGTGACCTTGTTTGTGTATTCCAGTTGTCAGCAGATCATCCCTACCCATCTCTACTAGATGAATCCTATTCATTCCTCAAGGCCAGGTTGCAGGGCTGCCTCCTCCATTCAGTTCAATTCAGCAAGCATATATTTAGTGTCAAGCACTGTCATAGGTTCCTGGGATACAAAGACAAAATACAAACAACCATTTGCCTTCATGGAGCTTACTCTCTATGGTCATAAAATCTTCTTCTGGGATTTTTCCATCATGAAAACTGTTCTTTCCTACAACTTTGTATTCTAGATCCTTGTACACACAATACTCCTGCTGCAAATTTCTCAAGGGCAAAGATAGAGCCTTATCTTCCCTACTAGTGGGATTTTAGGGTAGAACATTGTTGAAAAGTCATATAGTTTTCATCATGTTTGGAGTCTCAGGGTAATCATTTTGCACATTCTCTTCATTGTTCACTTAGTTAGAATGCTAAAACATTCTCCCCTCTACTTACTCCAAAAACTCCACTTATTTTCTATGTGATTTTTGAATCTATTTATCTGTGTCCAAGACACCCCACCTCCACTAGAAGTAAGCTCTCTGAGGTCAAAGGGCTGTTGGTTTTAGAATTTTGTCCCTTTACCTACCACAGTACCTAACAGATAGTAGGTGCTCAAATGTCTGTTCAGTTGACTTGAATTTCAAACTACTTATGTGACACATTGAGTAGATCTTGGGAATTTGAGTGCCCCCAGGGTCCAGACTCTGCTGCTATGCAGGCTCCTTCAGTATTACTTCTACTGCTCCCTACTCTTTCTACTGCAGTGGCCTTGGCCTCCTTCTTATACAATGGTGGCCACTTTTTGATTGATCACTACATCGTGTAAGCAAAGTCATCCTGCACAAATGATAGAAGTTGGGATAGTTAGGTGACAACCCTTGATGAAATACCTACTATGTGCTAGGCGTGCTTCAAAACACTAGGGAAAGAGGGGAAAATATGATCCCCGTCTGTAAGAATTTCACATTCTATATAACTATAAAGATACAAGATCTATACATGTGTTGTGTGTGTATATATACATATATATATTTGTATGTATGTACATATATGTGTCATATGTGTGTATGTATATAGGCATATATATTGCATAATGTAAATGGAAGGTCATCTCACGGGGAAAGCACTACCATTGGGGAAAATATCAAAATATTAAAAATGGAATCAAGAATAGCTTTTTGTTGGTTTTGTTTTTAGCATGGGCATAATCATAAAGGACACTGCTTGTGGGAAATGAACAAAACATACAGCACTTATATATTCTGTGAAACCTGGCAGGCCAAAGAAATCTGCCCCTGGTACAGCCCATCCTGATTATTCTAGATCACTCCTATCCCCCCCCCCCCAATGCCTACACCCAAAGCCCAAGGTCACAATGGGTGTCCCAATTCAGGCTTGGAGAAGTATGATTGCCGTGGTGCATGGTGGGTAGCTGATTAGTAGCTCACCTTAGTCCCTTTCCTCTGGGGACCCTTCACCTCTTCAGATAACATACTCCTGAGCAATACCAAGTATAAAAGTAGTAACTTGTTTTCAGGCCATTTATTATCTTGACAACTTTTAAGATCTTGGGGGAATTAATCAGAGGCTGGCTGAATCCATAGATTTTTCACTACTTCTTTTTTTCAGTAGATAGTAATTTGGAGAAGTCTATATTAGCCAGAGCTTATGTGTTCTTCTGTGGGTAGATTATTGAATATATTTGTTATTTATCATTTTGGATATCTACTTTTGCTTTGGATGATTACTAGGCTTTAATAGGCTCTGGTGTAGGGTGAAATTTACGCATTTAGTCAAGGTGAAAAATTCTTTGGTAGATTCAAAGCCATAGTCATGGTCACGAGGCATGAGAGGTTCCTCTGAAAGACCTTAAACATTGCCCTCCAGAGTTTAAAAAGTCAAGTTAGCAGAATCTTCTACTGTTTATTTGGGTCTCCCCTGTCAGGTTTACCAAACACTCAGCAAACAAACGAAAGCATCTTGACTCCCTTGATGCTGTTGCTGGCTTGGGAAGTGGCCTGACTTCCCTCTATACATCCATGACTGAAACGCTGTTTCAGCAGAAAATGGCCTCCTGGTTGCCATCCTTCAAACTAATTGTGTGGCAAATCCTTTGTCTTAGAGAAACCTTGAAAGCAGTATCCCTAGAGGCCCTGCCTCTCCTGCTCAGTGGGAAGCAATGCACTGACCCCTTCCAGTGTGTAGGACACTGTTTGAGGTATTGCTTTCATATGTACACAGATACTCACTTTACCTCTAAAGTCCTCCCCGCTCTTCCACATGTGTCCAATGCTACTTCCATCAGGGAGAAGACTTTAGTTTGGGACTAAGATGTCTTCTTAGCACTTGAAAATCTGCCTGTTACAAATGGGGGTGGGGGATGCCCCAGGTCCCTGGAGCAGCCTCAGAAGATGGAAGAACGTGAGTGGGGTGGGAAGGGTGCTGGGAAAGTCCCAGACACAGAGGGGGTCCACAGGCTTCTCAGGACACCCAGCAATTATTCCAAACAAAATCATTCTTAGTCCTGTCTTTATATCCTCAACACCAAACAAGTGTCTGGCACATAGATGCTTAACAGATGTTTGCTGAATAGACTTTAATTGGACAATGAATGGTGAGCCAGGGTATCCAGAGGCTTTGCCCATATCCCTGCAAGATGAGATGCTCTGCAATGGTCTGGGTAATCTTGCTATGCTAGAATGATAAAACACAAAAGCTCATGAAAAACAACTTAGAGAATAATAGCTCACCTTTACATCATGGTTTAAGGTTTAGGGAGCCCTGGAAAGTTCAGAAAGCTTCTCACAAGAGGAGTGACTGAATGATGCCAAATGGCTGAGCTGCCATTACTAGCAGGAACTAATATTCCCCATTGCTGACTGTTCTAAGGTTTCAGGGTCCTTCAGCTCACTTCCTTCCCTCCTTTCCTTTCAGCAGCATAAAGGACTAAACTTTAGGGCCAGGTTCCTCATCATTTTTATTTGTATAAAAGAAAAAAGAAACAAGATGGACAGGAAAGTGTAGGGGATAGGGGTGAGACCTTCCAGTAACACTGAATCAGGTTCATGTACTTGCTCTGACACAGAAGATCTGTGTGACCATGGCTAGGTCACTTCCTTGGGGGAAGGTGTCCCAAGGCGGCTATGTAAGACCATCCATTACCAATGAGCTGTCAATTGGCATCTCTGTAGGAATTTTCCACTTTGGGAGTCCTCACACCATTAAAATAACTAACACACATATAAAATTAGAAACGAGTCTTAAAAACAAGCAAATGGCTTTACTAGGGAAGTTAGAGGCTTATTGGCCTTTACTGATTTTTCATAATTTTCATAATTAGTTTCCTAATTGATTTTTCCTTAACTAAAGGTCAGTCTTTGTTTTCAGTCCTTGTGACTAAATTTTTCTGAGATGCATAATTTCACCTTCCTCTCTTAGTAAGGTGGGCACCCCTGAGTCTTTCTTTGATGCCTTAAAGCCATTGGTTCTATTGCAAAGCATATAGACCTCTATAGTATGAAATATTAGGCTGAATGTGAACTGAGTCAAGGACAGAACAGAGAAGTTAGGATTTGGAAGACCAGTCAATGGTCTCAGCTTATTTATCTATGGAGTGCTACCCAGTTCCTGGGAAAAAGTCCAGTTATTTGAGTTTTTGTTAGTTGAGTTCTGATTTATATGGGTTTTATTGTAGCTTGAAAGACAGCAGTGTTAAGTCAGCTTTGACAAGTTTTCAAAAAGCATTAGGCCACATAAACAGAATTTGGCCCACTGATACATTGACCCTATCCATATTTATCAAACTCCTACTTATCAAACTGTCCCCCACTGAAGTCTGCTTTTTTTTTTCACTTTATATAGAGGTGACCCTGGGTTCTCAAAAGTTTTGTCAACAGAGTACAAGTTTTGGCAGGTCTGAAAATGTGAAAAAGTTTCAGATTTCTGCCTGGTGATGAACTCAGCTTCTGTTGTTCAAGGATCAGCTGAGCTAAGCTTATTGGGGCTTATCACCGGGTTGGTTGCAAGTCTCAAATACCACCTACCAATTTTCAGGGGAGTCTCATCTGTGTGGATATAAGGAACACAATTTAATAGTACTTTGGGTCTTTTAAAAATGAATACATAAATCTGTTCCCCATTGCCATATACTCCCTTTACCTATTCCAACTTATACCAATAGGCTAAGAATACACAAATACTGGGATAGCTTAGAGTTCTACCCCTTTCTCCTCTGTCCCTAGAGTCCAACAACAAAATATGGAAGTAAAAATGAAAAGGAGAAGATATTCAGTATCACATTAGATTGGTGACCTGATTTCATTTTCAAAAGCATTTATTAAGCCCTTACTGTGTGCCAGACACTGTGCTCAGCTGTATAAATACAAATAAGAAAGCAAGACTTTCCCTGCCCTTATGAAGCTTGAGTTCCACTGAATGAAGACAGCACATAAAGGAGATCTGAAGCGTTTGAGACAGAGCAGGAAGAAGGGGTGATCCTGCACATGGAACATCATGTGATGAGATGGCCTGAAAGTATGGCCCTGAGCCAGATGGGGTCAAAACTCCCCAATCACAACTCATGTACCCAAGCTTGGAATCTGAGTTCCCTTGGGATGAGGTAGATGGAGTAGAGGTGACATGACTGGGAAAGGCCAGGAAGCGCTATAATGGTCTGGTACGTACTATTTTACTGCAAAGGACTATTCAGAAAGATTTGTTGTTGTCCTTGTTGGCTCATTTCAGTCCTGTCCATCTCTTTGTCCTCCTTGTGGCATTTTCTTGGCAGAGATCCTAGAGTAGTTGGCCATTTCCTTTCCAGCTCATTTTACAGATGAGGAAACCAAGGCAGAGCAACTTGCCCAAGGTCTACCAAAGCTACCAAGTATCTGAGGCTATATTCATCTTCTTGACTGCAGGCGTGGACCCTAGATGCCTCCTAGCTGCCAACATCTTTAGAAAGATTTGATAGCTCTCAAACATTACCCCAGTGACATATATACAACTAGATATCAGTGTTTCACTTTTCTGATTTTTTTTAAAACATACAACATTGTTGCTTCTCAATCTTCTTCACTAATAGGAACATAACTTTTTTGAAAAATGGATTCATATTGGCATTTGCATTTAAACAGAAGTGGTGCCCATGGATTTCAGAATCCTATGAGCTAAATAATGAAGCCACACACCATGGAAGGCAGGATTCTAGTCCTGCATCTGCCACTAAGTAGCTGCGTATCTTGGGAAAGTCACTGCCCATCACTAAACACTGAGTTTTTTCATCAGTATGGTCAGGAGCATTGGTCCAGATCAGGGGTTCACAAAGTGTGGTCCACAGATTCCTGGGGATCCCCAAGGTCAATTATTTTCCTAACAAAACTAAGACATGATAGCCCGTTATATATTGTGGTGAGTGAAATCTTGAGTCGCTGAGGAAACAAAGGTGCAAACTTCTAAGCGTATAAATATAGCAAGCAATGCATGCCAGCTGGCCCACAAATGGGGACCTGGCCCCTTCCTCGGCTTTGGCACTGGACCCCAAACACAAGGGAGACAGACTTTTTTGTTTTTATTTTATTTATTTATTTTTAGTTTTCAACATTCACTTTGACAAGATTTTGAGTTCTAAATTTCCCCCTCCCCAAGAGAGTGGGAGACAGATTTTTATGCATTAAAAACAATTAATCAAATAAGACAAATTAATTAAAAAGAAACAATTAAGCAGGATACAAAATTAGATAATATGATTTACAAAAGAGGAAAGATGAGAACTTTCTGAGTCAGGAGGGGGAAGAACAAACAGGTATAATTCCCGAAATCAGAAAAAGGGGCATCCCACTCCCCCCAAGTGTCTGTTTTCAATCAAAGGAATGTGGAAACAATAACTGATTGATAGGTATGGGGCCAGTTTGCAGATAAGACATATGGGTTGCTTAAGATGGACAATTGTGAGAAAATTCCTTGCATCAATCTTTGGGTCAGCCCCAGGTCCTGGTCAGTATAACCAAGATCTTTGGTTAAGGGAGAGGTGGTCCAGCTGCACAACTACACGGGGCTAGGTTCTAACAATGCAATAAAGTTTTCTCACAATTTCCATAAATGAATAAAGTTCTCACAAGACAGAAACTAAACTAGCCCCATAATGACTAGAAAGGAACTGAGCTAGTCCTAGAATTGAGTCACAAGATAGAGTCAATGTGGGTCACTTGGTTGTTGTAATTTCCTCAATTATTTGTCTCATTGGTCTCCACAACAATCCTATAAAGTAGGTATTATTATCACTATTTTATAGCTGAGAAAACTGAGGATGACAATTAAGTGACTTAAGTCCACAGAGCTAGTGTTTGAAATGGGTTGAAAGTCTGTAAGAGCTGTGGTGAAGTGGAAGAGCGAGTTGATGAAGGTGTCAAAGGATTGCCGAGCAGCAGTGAAAGCCCAATTGACATCAATTTGGAGTGGACCCAGTTAGAAAGATTGTGTGGTTTTCTCCACCTTCATTCAGCAGAATATGTGTAGCAGAGAAGGCCATAAGTGGTGGGTATGATCTAAGATTGAGGCTAGGCAGAGTAAACTGGGTGAAATGATAAGGGGGTAAGGGATTCAGGAGAGGAAGACAGTGTAAAGTTGAACTGGTTCACCAAGGGGTTGAGATGTGAAGAAAGAGAGAGTGGTTACTGTGGGGGAGATTGCCTAAGAGAAAATTGAGAGGTAAGAGAGTCATGGTGCAGTTTAAGAGTAGGTTTTGTAAGGGACTACGGAAGGGGCAGTGAAAAGCCAATAGATTATAGTTGGATTTGGGAATTGTTGAACATAGAAGTGGTATATTTATGGGTAATGGCAAGATCAAGGGTCTGATCATTTTTGTATGAGGTTGAGGTAAGATGAAAAAGTAGATCATGGGAAATGAGTGAGTTGAGGAGCTGAGTGGTTAGGATATTTGAGGGAGAGCCAATGTGTATGTCAAAATCCGTTAGTAGGAGGGCAGGAATTGGGGAAGAAAGAAAAGTTGTGGACTCATTTAGAAAGAGAAGCTAATGACCTGGAGGTCTGTGGAATCAGTTATCAGGATTTTGATTGGGTGAAAGAAAAGAAAAACATTGATAAACCAGGGAGTATGCAGTAGACAGCAACCAGAATGATAGAGACTAGTGAACTGAGGCTCTTTCGTGTGGAGAAGAGAAGCCTTGGGGGGACATGATAGTAGATAACTAGTGAGGGCCCTTCCAACTCTCAAGTGCTTTGCTTCTGTGAAGAGAGTCACCATTCTTATTGGAGATGGGATACACACCAGGAGAGCAGGACTCTGTAGCTGTAGGGTCTAATCCAACCTTGCTACCATCTCTGCTGATTGGGAGTTAAAGGAAGGGGAAAAAAATTCCCAAACTTCAATGAACAGAAGGAAACAAACTTTAAGCTTCCCTTTCATGGTCCAGTAGTCATGTCCAATAATACTTTTCACAGCCAGGCCTCTAGCCACAATGAACTGGCAGATGCTGACAGAGTAACTCAAAAAGAGAAAAAATAGATTATAGAAAATGGAGTCTGTATTTTGCATTTTTCTTCCCTCCTCATTTGAATTATTTCACACTCAAAGCTCCCTGCATACCCTGGGATGGCCAAGAATCTAGAAACATTGAAGATGTTCAATATTTTATGAGTATTTTTTCAAGGTTGGCAGAGGAAGGCCACAGATGGGCATAAAGATTGGGAAAATATGCAGGTCTTCTCAAGATGTCCCCAGGAGGGACATGGTTGGTCTGTGAGCCATTTTCTTTCCATTCAAATTTCATAATTTTGAGAGCAGGAAGGGACCTTGGGGGATGGAGGGAGGGAAAAGAAAGTGAGAAAATAATTCAGGAAAATGCTGCCCCCCAAGGCCTTGGCATTTGGATCTCCCTTCCACCCCCAAACTTTATGTTGCTACAAAGAGAAAACCTGAAGGGAAACTACCCAAATGAAAATATTTATTCCCATTTCTCATTCCTTTCAAATGAACATAACCAAATGGAATGTCCATTTGATCAAAATGAGTCTTTAGAAATGACTAGCTTATGTCCATATGATTCTGTCGATGAACACTACTGAGATCCTAATTCTAACAGGGAACAGTATTTAATGAAGAAACCAAACTTACATGCACTCTAGCCAAAGCAAGACAATAAAACAAGCTGTCTGAAAGCAGGGCCTCCAAACTTTCTATACTTTTATGTATAGTACAGCTGCTGATTCTTTGATCTCCTTCAAAGGGTATAAGTAAAGGGATGCTAACCTCATGCTCTGTGTATGACTTTGGGCGAATCACTCTTGGAGGACAAGGTTGGACTAGATGGCCTCTGAGGTCTCTTGCAATATAGATCTCTGACTATGGAGTTCTTGAATGGGTATAAGGATGGAGCAGTGTCTGCCAACAGCTTCTAGCTGGGGACTACTGAGTTAATATCATGGTGATACAGGATGGAAAAAGTCTAGAGCAACCAATATTATTCATTCCAGGTTAGGGATTGAGTCACCATATGATTCATTTACTCCCTGAGAGTTGGTTCCACAATCCAAAAAAATCAGGATTTGTGAAGTTCCTCCATGTAGCAGGCACTGTGTTAGCCACTGGGGCTAATGTAAACAAAACAACTATCTCTGCCCTCAAGTAGTTTCCATTCTACTAGAGACACATTGGGTTCATCACCTGCCACCTTGGACTAACACAGGCCTGTAAAAGGCATATTAACTCCCTTCTAACTCTATGTTTCTGACCCCATGACATGGCATCTTGTTAACAAGCAATATTAATGATCCCTACCCTAAGGAGGGTGGAGTGGAAAGAGTCCCCTTGCCTTTTGCTCACCTTAGTGGTACTGACTGGTTTAGGTCGCACAGTCCTTCAAACAGCCATGGTTTCCTTGATGAATGTCCAACCTTCCTGGGTGTAGTCCCCAACCCTCTGTGCCTCTGGAGATGTTAGACAGTTGGAGATAAAAAAAATTCTCCCTCATCAGGCCACCCTTGTCATGAGCCTCCCCAAACTCAATGAAGATAATTTTCTGGGAAGGGGCAGCCTTCAGGTTCATTGTTGGTCCCCTACTTGAGCTGCCTACCTCTCTGCTGCTAGAGCTTTGGAGAACCCAGGACCACCTCCCCAGGAAGAACAAGGAAGCTAGACAAAGGCATTCAGTGCCTGGTTCTTCACTGAAGGAGCCCTGGGGACTCTTTCCTCCATAGTGGAGGGATTTGAAAGAGAAACTTTTCAAGGAAACTTCTGAGGATGGAAAGACATTTTTGTAGTTAGATTCCAAGCTGTTCAAATTTAAAGTACAAAGATGGTTCAAAAGGTTCATCAGCTTGAAATTAGTTTTGAAAGGATGGTGATGCATGTGGAGGTAATTTAAAGGGATTATGGGATAATGCGGATTTGGCCTGTGCCTCCAGCCACCAAGGAGCAGTGAGAGCATTTGGGGATTAGACTAGGGTTTTAACATTGTTATGGATGGTTTCTGACTTCTATATAATTGGATGTGCCCACTTTCACCCAGCTTGCCCACCTTCTTGAATGTGGTCCATAGTTGAACTTATCTTGGAAGTACCGTTATGAAATTGTCTTCCCCATCCACAGTGAAGAGCACATAGGTATCATGTGTGTCTGTGTGTGTATGTTTGTGCATGTGTGTGTTTGTGTATATATATGTATGTGTGTGTTTGTGCATATGTATATGTGTGTTTGTGCATATGTGTATGTGTGTGTTTGTGCATGTGTATATGTGTGTGTTTGTGCATATGTGTATGTATGTGTTTGTGCATATGTGTATGTGAATGGACAGGTGTGAGTCACTGAGGCAGACTCTTTTGCACACCATAGGGATATACTGAAGGATATCTTTCTACCTTGAAAGAGAACTATTTTTTTTGGCCTTCCCTGAGTGAGCTTTTCCCTTTTTGTCCAAGGATGAACAACTTGTCAAAATGAACCCATAATCCATTATACCTCCTGTTGTAACATTATGAGAGAGCTCCTGGAAAGCCCCACTGGACAGTGGATACAGTCCTGACCATGGAGTCTGGGAGGCCTGGGACCAAATCTCAGCTCTGCTACATCCTAGTTGGAGGATGATGGGAAAGGCACTTCACCTTGTTTAGTCTCAGTTTCCTCATCTACAAAATGGGCATAATAACTCTTTAGGCACCCACCTCACAGAGTTTTCATGAGCCTCAAAAGACCTATTGAGGGGGGTGTTTGCAGCTTTTAAGTGCTTAATATAAATGTCAGATATTATTGTTTTCATATCCCATGCAAAGACACAGGTGTTTTCTAGGTGTAAGCTTAAGTTTCTTAATCATTAAGGCAGGATTTAATATTTACTTGTGATTTACCATAAATATAGCTTGCAATATGAAAATATATTCGGCATGGTTTCATATGTATAATGGGCCTCATAATTCTTGTATTCTCAGTGGGGAGGGGAGGGGCTGGAGGAAGAAAGATAATTTGGAACTGACAAGAAAAACTGAAAAAACAATTTTTAAAAGCTAGCTTGGCATAGCATCTGGGTCCCTGGACTTAGAAAAAAGGAAGACCTAGTATCAGACCCTACAGGAGGAACCTACTAGCTGTAACCTTGGACAAGTCACCTAAGCACTCTGGGCCCCAGGTGCCTCCCCAGGAGTTAGCTTTTGAGTAGCTGTTACCCTTCATGTTTGATTTACCAAGGTTTCGTCCCCACCTGGGCAGCAATTTGACTACTATGACTTGCTAAATCGCCAAATGCTCTGACAGGATGTATGCTCCTTGAGGGCCACACAAAACTGAACTTGCTTTTCTCTTTATATCCCCCATGCCCAGCACAGTGCCTGAGACCTAGTGGGGGCCTACTCAATATTTGTTGGATTTGCTTAAAATAAAATTACTACAAGGATATGGTTTACTAATGAGCCAACTGGAATGCCTGACCACAGCCACATTTGGGATAGTAGCATGTGAGGCCTCAATTGTCTTTTCACTGGAACCTGGCCTGTTTGGATCACTTAAGAAATGGTGCTGGTAATCATAACTTAACCATGATTTAGTCATTGTTTCATTACAAATATCACTAGAACATGGCTACAAGCCCTAATTATTTGTCCCAGTTTGTATCCTGAGAGCTGAGAGATCCAGACTGTTTACAGGAGTGGGAATAAAACTGAGGCCCATCTCCCATTCCACAGGAAGGTGAAAATCATGTGACAGCAGATATCTTTGTATTGCTGGGATCTCAAGAATAATACTAACAAGCCACCAGAGGTAGAGAGGGCCAATTGTCTTTCTATTTCAATGAAAATTCAGGGACAAAGAGCTGCCTCTTCCTAATGAGATATTAACAAGATATCACATATTGATAATTCCTTTTGTCTGGTTTCTCTTACTTCCCAAGAATGAATTCTTGATTGGGTGAGAACATCTCCCCACTAGCTTTGCATTATACCACAGTGGGAGAGGGAGGAGTATGGGTTTCCAGGTCCCTCAACTGGTAACTTGAGAGCCAAGCACTTTAATTCAGTTCTACCCAATCCAATCTATTAAACACCCAGTGTGGACAAAGGACTGGGCTGGCTGCTGGTGATACAAAAGGAAAAACTAAAACAAAATACTTTTTGTTCTCATGAAGCCTACTTTGGGAGGCAGGGAAGACTTGGAGAAAAGTATCTCAATAAATAAAGAGAGAATATCAATGACTAGGAAGGGTTAGGACAGGCCACCTCCTGAGTCATCTTGAAAGAAGTTAAGTATCCTAGAAGGCAGGCCTAGGATCTAAGGTGCACAATTCCAAAGGTGAGATATAGAGTCTGGAAAAGTCAAAGTCTGGAAAGGATGACTACAATCAAATTAGGAAAGGCTTAAACGCCAGGCTGATGAGTTTGCAGTTTATCCTAGAGGCAATAGGGAGCCACTGAAAAGACTTTGACAAGGAAGTAACATGGTCCCATTTGTGTTTTTGTCAACTGTGTGGAGAATGAATTAGAGAGAGAGAGACAGACAGACAGACACACAGACTGGAAGGAGAGAAACCATTTAGGAGGGTCTGAAGTAGTGAGTATGGAAATGAGGAGAAGGAGACCCAGGTAAGAGACCCCGAGAAAGTACAATGGAGGATATTTGACAACTGATTGGATAGGGGGGTGAGGGAGAAGGAGAGTCTAGGATAGCTCTGGGACTCATAAGAATCACAAGGTCTAGAGCTGGAAGGGACCTCAGAGGCCATCTAGTTCAATGCCTTTCTTTTACAGATTAGGAAACTGAGGTCTAGAGAGGTTAAGTGGCTTGTCCAAGGTCATACTTGTAGTAGGCTATGACAGCTGGGACTTGAGCTGAGATTATGTGACTCCAGAGCCAGTGTTCTGTCCACCACATTTCACTGCTTTGTTCTTTGGTCCTCTCAACAGAAACAGGGAGGTATGGAGGAGGGGTGAGCTGGGCATGGGGAGAGGAAGAGGAGTTCAATTTGGGCCATGTTGCGTTTGAGGTGCCTATGGGACAGCCAAACAGAGATTTCCAACTGGCAATTGGTCAGGTGGAACTGAAGAAGAGGAAAGAGATATTTGAATGCAGAACATTCTTCATCCTCTGGTCCCAGAGACACATCCAGATTCAACCTTAGGCCCTGCCTACTTTGGTCACATATCTCCTTCTTACCCAGAAGTTCTAGAACTAGGCAGGATATTGTTCCACCTTGATTGACCCTATGTGCCTCCATTCATGGGTTGGCAGCGGTAATAGAGCTGACAGGTACCAGAGTCACACAGATAGCAGTGCTCTCCACTATCAGGACAGGCACCATTTTCTCATGAAATCACTCTTCCTTAACTAGATTTTCCCCCTTTGATCTTTTATGAAAGTTCCTAGCACACAGATGCTATGCCTTACATGTAGTAGGCACTCCAGAAAATGAGTTGAATTGGTAGCACAAAGCCTTGTTGCAATAAATGAGCCGATATCAATCATGAAAGCAGTTCAGTTTCAGCAGCATTATTTACTGGCATTCTCCTCTGGACGCCCTTTTCATTAACATCCACGTTCAGCTTGGCTGTCGAGGTTACAAATACACCCTTAAGTCTTGACACATTTCCACATCTATCAAAAAGGAAAAAAAAAAACAAAAAAATTGGGATATGTTTTGTCGCCTCTCGAACCCATGTCACATTCAATTGCCAGATTAGCCATCAGAAAATCGAATTTCCCCTATTGAGTTTTTCACTTTCTCCTGTATTGATCCTATGGGCCTAATATTATTCATTTATTCACCAAGGTTTCATGAGTCGGTAATGCATTTGAGTGGTGCTGCAAGGGCAAGGAAGAGAGAGCTGGGGAGCTACATACATCAAATCTTTGTATTCCATCTCCATGGGGAGACTCGTGCTACTCATGATGAGTTACTTAACCCCATTCCTACTACCAGACTCCTCAAGTCTGCTACACTTGTTGCTTTCACTTTATTTCCCATGCACTTTCACCTCCATTCCCAACATCTGGCTTCTGTTTTCACCATTGGACTTCAACTGCTTTCTCCATTGTTACAAAGAGTGATCTTTTTTTTTTCTTTTTAATTAATTAATTTATTTTTTAGTTTTCAACATTCATTTCTACAAGATTTTGAGTTACAAATTTTCTCCCCATCTCTCCCCTACCCCCACCCCAAGATGGCAAGCATACTGAATACCCCTTCCCCCAATCTGCTCTCTCTTATATCTACTTCCATCCCTCCCTTTACTTTCTTGTAGAGCAAGATAGATTTCTATACTCCATTGCCTGTATATCTTATTTCCAGGTTCCATTTAAAAAACAATTTTTAACATTTGTTTTTGAAACTTTGAGTTCCAGGTTCTTTCCCTTCTTCCCTCCTCACCCACCCCCACTAGGAAGACAAGCAATTCAATATAGGTTGTACAATGTGTAGTGATGCAAAGCATTTCCATAGTAGTTATATTGTGAAAGACTTAACTATATTTCCTTCCATCCTATCCCACCCCTCCCCATTTATTCTATTTTTTCCTTTGACCCTGTCCCTTTTCAGAAGTGTTTGCTTCTAACTACCCTCTCCCCCAATCTGCCCTCCCTTCTATCATCCTCCCTCTTATTCCCTTCCCCCCTACTTTCCTGTAGGATAATATGCCCAATTAAGTGTGTATGTTATTCCCTCCTTAAGCCAAATCCAATGAGAGTAAGGTTGACTCATTCCCTCTCACCACCCCCCTCATTCTCGCTATTGTAACAGTTTTCTCTTGCCTCTTTTATGTGAGATAATTTACCCTATTTTATCTCTCCCTTTCTCCTTCTGCCAACATATTCCTCTCTCACCTCTCAATTTTTTTAGGTATCATCCCTTCATATTCAACTCATCCTGTGCCCTCTATGTGTTACCAGTGTCTTGATGGCCAAATTCTCCTTGACCTTGACACAGCTCTGGATCCTGTTGACCCAACCTCTCCTTCATGAAACCCCTGCCTCAGTTTCTGTGATGCTCCATTGATCCATTCAGTTTAAATCAAGTCAGTTACATTCCACTTGTCAAACCCTTCTCCTTCTTCCGCCCCCCCCCCGCCCGACCATCTCATTTTGTCTCAATTGCTGGAATCCTCCTCTTCTCAGCCCCAAACTTCAAGGGATTACTGAAGCTCTCTCCTAAGTCTGCTTACCTTCCCTTTCTGTACATTCTGTCTTTCTAGTTCCATGGCTTTTTGCCTATATGAAGATGATTCCCCCACTTATAACCCTACCCCAACTACTCTCCTGGCCACCATGAGCTGTCATGGATAGGAAAGGCTTCCAGGAGGCAGTGGGACTTGAATCAAAGCTTAAAGTATAGGTAAAATTTGGCAAAGAGGGAAGGAGGAAAGTACATTCCAGGCAGAGCAAAAAATGTGCCATGCTTGGTTCCAATGATAAAAAATAAATGCTGTTTTCTTTCTCATCCTTCTCATTTCCTAGTACCAATCCCTCAATAGATTTCTTTTCTTTTAATTGAACTAAAGCGAAGAAAAACAAAATATTGACCATGTCTGATTGTACAGACCTCATTCTATACTGGGGTACACTATTTTTCTAATTGTGAACCTGGGCCAGTAATTTTATCCTTCAGTCTAGTTTCCTCCCTTATAAAATGAGAGGTCATTGGACTAAATGATTTCTAATGCCCCTTCCCACTCTTAAATCTATGATCTCATGAAGTATATTCCATCATCAGACATCTATGGTCAAAACTGGTCATTGCATTGACCAGAGTTCTGATATCCCTCAGTGGTGGTTCTCTTTACATGATTGTCCTCCTTGATCTACTTCCTTCACTGTGCATCAGTTCATATAATTCTTCCAATGGATATCTGAATTCTTCATACTCATTGTTTATTATGATACAATAATATCACATTCCATTCATACTTCCCAGTTTGGTCAGACATGCCTCAATCCATGGCTACCCACCTTGCTTGCAGTTTCTTGCTGTCACAAAAGGGCTACAGTACATATTTCGGATTTTATGGTTTTTAATCACTGTCAAAGCCTAGTGATTGGTCAAGTTGTGCCTTCGTCCATACTACCCTCAACCTGCAGGCCTCCACCTCCCCCACCATGATACCAAAGACAGGATGTTGGAGTCCAGAGGACCTGGATTCAAGTTTTGGCTCTGCCTCTCCCTTTTTGACTTTGGACAAGTCACTTCATGCTTCTAGAACTTGGTCTCCTCATTCCTAGAATGGGAGTTGGGATTAAATGACCTCTGTGATTCCTTTTAGCTCTAAATTTGTGACCCTATGTTTATGACTTCAACTTGTTCCATATGGAAGCCCATCCTCAAACTTTCTCTTCCTCAGAGGGTAGAAAGGATGTTTAGAAGTCAAATATGCTGGAGAGAAGTTTGGTCAACAAAGCACCAAAAAGATGGAACTTAGTAGAGAAAAAAATCAGGGAACTCATTTATTCGACCTGTATTTTGGAATGGGATCATTTGAAAGCAGACAATTTGGGATTGTCTCATGGCTCTGCCACTTATTACCTACATGATCTTGGCCAAGTCATACTCCTCCTAAATTAGCTTCTCTGGGTCTCACTTTGATCATCCTTCTAGTTCTAGCTCTATGATTCTGCCACCCCAAATAAGGCCATCTGACTCAGCTCAGCTTCTTGACTTTTTGGATGTGTATTAAATCAAGTTGATTTGTGTAAGTACATGCTACTGGAGAGTATATAGAGAAATTATTATTACTTTACAATCAGTCTCGGAAGAAGCAAGATTGTAGATGTCCCCAAGGGTAATGAGGGAGGAGAATTAACAATTCTGTCATGTTTTAAAGTTTAGATAATACTTTACATGGATTATCTTATATAGAAAAACACATAGTGGTTGTAAGTGGGATTGTACTAGATCAGGGGTGAGGAACCCACAGCCTCGATTCCACATGTGGCCTTCTAGGTCCTAGAGCACAGCCCTTTGAGTCCAAGCTTTGCAGAACAAATCCTTATATTAAGGGGATTTGTTCTGTGAAGTTTGGATTCGGTCAAAGGACCGCACTTGAGGACCTAGAGGGCCGCACGTGGCCTCAAGGCCACAGGTTTCCCAACCCTGAACTAGATGGTTCTGTTAATGATCCCTCTATACTACCTGGCAGCTTCTTATTTTACCTAATCCTTCTTGCTAATCAGGTGCTACATTCAGTCATTCGTTTCTGTATACTCTAAGAGTTGGCTCTCTTGGGAAAAGCCCTGGTTTCTTTAGCCTAGTTATACATTTGGTGAGGAAGCAGTTGTAGAAGAAGCATCCTTGCTGATGAACTCAGAGATCTAAGCATCTGAGTGAACAAAGAACTAATTGGGGCTTGCAATGAAATGCAAAAGAACCCAAATGCAATCTAGTTACTATATAGGTTTCAACCTACAGTGAATGTGTGGTGTGCTGCTGTTAGCTTGCTATGGCACCAGGGATCCAAATGCATGTATTATTCATGCAAAATTTGGAAGTCAAGTGAGGGTGCACCAGCCAAAGGCTTAAGGCGAACTCTAGGCCTGCACAGCAGTGAAGCCTAACTCTTGCCTTGTCTTCCTGGGCTTCCATGTTTCTTTCACTCTGCTTGGTTCACTTTCTAAGGTGAAGCAGTTACATGAGGAATTTCCATCAGAATTCATTTTAAAGTGACTTTAAATATCAGTCTACTGGGTAGGTAAGCGTCTTGTCCCTTTCAGCAATTTCTATAGGGGGTATCCAAAGGTAGGGCTTCAGAACTCAGGAATGGCAGAACACCACCCGTGTGTTCAGGAAGCTAGAGACAGGTTCTGTCAAAAGGACAACTTTTTCCAAACTCATTTAAAGGAAAGAGTAGCTTTGGAGTTTGGGGGGTTGGGTTTGTTTTTTTTTTCCCTGTTGATTGAACTGTGTTCCAACTGGATGGAAAGATAATTGGCCTTACAGCAGGCTTGTCTCCTGTTACTGCTGTCTAAATGTGAAGGATTACCAATTTGGCTCTTCATCGATAGTGTGGGACTGATGGAGTGTCTGTCCTCAATCCAAACAGATGTCACATTTCCAGTGGTAAATGTGAAAACATTTTTGTTCCCAGGCTGTGTCGTTAGAATTGGAGATGCAACATATTAGTCTGGGGTAGCACTGCTCAGAGCTGGAGATGCCAATGAGTAGAGCCCCTGTAGCAAGCTCACTATCAACTATAAAGGAAAGAAATGGAATCAGAGCTAATAGCCTTCTGTCCATCACCCAAAGCCAAGAGGTGAAACAAATCAATGCACTTCTTTTCCCTACAATCATAAATTGAGTACATCAAGAGTGAAGGCTTTTAAAACACTCATCCTTCATGAGCCCAGGCAAGCTGTGCAGACTGAAGATGAAAGGAAGGGTTTGACTGGAGGTGGGGGGGGGGGGGTAAAGCAGCTCTCTCCCTCCAAGCAGAAGGAAGTTAGCCCTCTCCAGTGGTCCCATTACCTTCCCTGCCTACCTTTGCCTTCTTTGCCAAGTGGGAATTTACCTACTGTTCCCAGAGTTCCCTGTGTTTTGGCTTATAACCTCTCTGACCCTGAGCAATGCTCATGGGATGTGCAATGGGGGACGGAATACCACTATTGGTGAGATCCCATATGCAGCTAGATATGGAAGGATCTGGGAAATGTTGTAATATTTCCCGTTTGGTCTCCTGCATGTACTTGGTGCTCCCCTCCTGCTTCCCTATTTGATTTTCTGAATATGCCTAACGCTTCTCCCCCCACCCCTTAGCAACAACTCTTGGAGGATCTGTTTCTCTGATGGAGGTAGAGATTCTGTGTGGACTTAGCTTGGTCTTGTCTCACTAGGCCTCTGGCACAAACAGTTTGCAGCTGCCTCTTGAGAGAGCTACGCTCAGTTTTAGAGCTGGGAGGAACCAGAATTCCCCATAAAAGAGAACCCACATCCTAGAATGCCAGTTAGAAGGCTGCAGAGAGGGGAATTTCCCCCACTCCAAGGCTGTCCACACCGCTTCCAGATTTCTCTAGTGCGGGGAAGTTTTTCCAGACTAAATCCACAACTTCACAAGTTTCAAGTCTCATCCTGCCTCCATGTGGCAGCCACAGTGAAAATACCCTGCCCTGAGTCTTCTCTTCTCCAGGCTACACATCCTGAGTTTCTTCAACTAATCCTCACAGACCATTCCACCTGCTTTCTATTTTACAGGGTCAAAGTCTATAAGTGAGTATGACCTTTTATTATTAGTAGGACTTGGTCCCAATGTTTTTGTTCATGGATATCAATAATTTGCATTTGGAGAAAGGGTGCCCAATATACAGAACTATTAGTTATATCCATAGATTAGCAAATCTATGAGCTGGAAGCAACCTGGAGACCATCGGATCAAGTCATTTCATTCTGTAGAGGAGGAAACTAATACCCAGAAATGGAGAAGCATTTTGCCCAAGGTTACAGAACTGGTTAGTGGCAAAGCCTGATCTCTTGCCTCCCATTCAGTCCACAACTGTCTCTTCCCAAAACACCTCAATAGATTGTGAAGCTCCTTGCTGTCACCATTCTCCCTAGCCATGATTCACCACCATCTCAGAGGGACAAGAGCAGGCTCAGAACTTGTTGAATGGCACTCTAGACAATAAATATGCTTCCCTACTAAGTGCCACTAGGGTTAAAGGAGTTCCAGTAAATAGTTCTAATAGTGAATTGAAATTTTTCCATGCACCTATGCTTAAGCACGCATTCACAGAAATTTGAACTGCAAGGTTTAATTGGAAAGGGAATTACAATTTCAGATTTATGAAAAGTGCAGAGGTCCCAGATCTCTCGGTCATCTCATTTCTGAGATAACAAGACAAAACAGCTCTTCCCAAGAGAGAATTAGGCCTCTTTCTAAATCAAGCTGAAGATATTTCACAATTTTTGTCCTGAAATAAAAGAGAGTTCTCTATCAATTTATCTTATTTCTCCTATAGTATTGCTTCATAATTAAAGCAAAGACTAGGCAATTTGAAAATGTAAATATCCATGTTAGCACAGAAAAGGCATTTCCACTCAGGAAGGCAATTCACCAGTTGGTTTCGTCACACATTTCCTAAGAAGCAACTAATGCCATTCGGATAATGAACAGCTTAAGAATTCGATTACTGGCTCTTGGAGCCTCCATCTACATAACAACAAAAGCAAAAAGTAACAAACCTGGTCAAATCAGCCATAAACAAGTTGGCCATCTTTCCTTCTCTATTTTGACTTGGCACAATGCTTCTTCCATACTTTGTATGGTGTATCTATACCTATACCCATACCAATCCAGAACATGATCAAGAACCCCTCTAGAAAAAGGGGCCTTTCAAGCACCCAGAGAGCTATGCAATAAAGCTTGTACATGCTATGCATAGGAGAATCCCTAGGCCCATACTCAGAGTCCACTTACTTTTTCTTTACACAGAGTTCTAACAAATGTAAAGATCTTGTTTCTAAGCCTAGAGATTGTATATAAAACCCTAGAAGCAGAAGGGCTGCTCAAGGTAGGCACACAGACAAGTGAGACACAGAACACAAAAACCAGAGAAAGCTAATGCAGGAACTGCAACATTTCAATGATTGGGACAAATAGTTCAATGTGCCTCAGTCAGTGCTGATGGCATCATTATATTAGCGTCCATACCTTTCAAGTCAGAAAGGCCCTTTAGATCACCTCTATGTCAACCTCTGCCTCCCATTTTACAGATTGGGAGGAAGTATGGTGTAGTGGATAGAGCAGGACACCTGGAGTCAATAGAACTGTTTTCAAATGCTGTCTCAGAAAATAGAAATGTGACTGTGGATCTGACTTAACATTTCAGCACTCATCCTAGTACTCACCTCCCCAAAATGCAAAGCACCACAATAATGGAAATTTCTATTAAAGACAAGGAAACTAAGGCCCAGAGTAACTTGGGAGCTCACCCTTAATCTCCTAGAGCAGGGGTGAGGAACCTGTGTCCTCAAGGCCACATGTGGCCTTCTAGGTCTTCAGCTGTGGCCTTTTGACTGAGTCCAAGGTTTACAGCAAAAAAATCCTCTTATTAAGAGGATTTATTCTGGGAAGTTTGGATTTACAAGGGCTGCACTCAAGGATCTAGAGGGCCACACGTAGCCTTGAGGCCACAGGTTCCTCACCCCTGTCCTAGACATTTCCCTTTCCCTCCATCCTATAAAATGCCAACATCATCATTCGTCACCCTGCTTTGTCCCCTAGATCTCTTCCTCTCACATGTGACTTCCTTTAGGAGCTTCCTCATCCCTGGCCAGTCTCTCCAGTATGAATGTTGCCTTCTTTTATCATCTATGGCCAAATGATTCTAAATGGAGAACTTTTAGGAACTTCAGGATTACTTTCTTGACTTTACTTTAGACCAAATTGACAGTGAAGGCCAAAGTAGTGGCAGTGGGTGTGGGTAGTTTTTCTATTTCACTTTGAGCTAACTTGAAAAAGCAATTACTTCCACGGCAAGACAAGGCTGAGAACAGGACAGATTACAGGCTTGTGGCAAGCTTGGCTAAAGCACCACTTTGGGTTCTGATTATTCTTTTGGATTCTTTATAGGATGTCTTTTGTTTAGCAAGCAAACTATGAATCTCCCTTTTGTGTTGGCTACCCATCTTTACTACTTGAACTTCAGAAAAAACTGAAATGAATTTTCTTTTTTTTCCCTCATTTATTTATTTATTTTATATTGTAAAAGACTGCTTATATTTCCCTCCCACCCATCTCACCTCCCACCTGGTCCATTCCCTACTTTGATCCTGTCCCTCTTTGATAGTGCGTACTTCCAACCTCTCCTCCCCTCCATCATCCCCCCTATCATCCCCCTTTCCCCTACTCAGGAGAGTGAGTGAGGGTAAGATATTCCATTTAGTATATATGTGATTCTCTCCTTGAGCCAACTTCAATGAGAATATGCTTTTGCCTTTTTGCCTTCCTGTTCTTCCCCTCCCCTGCAACTACTTACCCTTGCCTCTTCTACATGAGATAGTTTACCCTACCCTGTCTCTCTCCATCTCCTCTTGCCACTTTCCTCTCTCACCTCTTGACTTCACCCCTTAAGAATCATCCTTTCCTTGGGGCGGCTAGGTGGCGAAGCGAGCAGAGCACTGGCCCCGGAGCCAGAAGGAACCGAGCTCGGATCCGGCCCCAGACACCCAACACACAAACAAAAACCCAGCCTCGTGACCTGGGGCAAGTCACCCAAACCCAACTGCCCTCCAAAAAAAAATCATCCCTTCCCATCAAATTCAACCTGTGCCCTCTATCCATGTATACCTGTGAACGTATGCCATGTACCCTTCTTCAATTATTTTCATAATGAGAAAGGTTTCATCAAACACAGTTATTGTTTTTCCATGTAGGAATGTAAATAGTCCAACTTTGATAAGTTCCTGTTGATTTCTTTTCCCTGATTACCTTCTCAAGCATCTCTTGCTTCTTGTGTCTGAATGTCAAATTTTCTATTCAACTCTGGTTTTTTCATCAAGAATGCTTGAAAGTCCTCTATTCCACTGAATGACCATATTTTCCCCTGAAACAAAATACTCAGTTTTGCTGGGTAGGTGACCCTTGGGTTCATTCCCAGTTCTTTTGCCCTCTGGAATATCATATTCCATGCCCTTCGATCCCTCAGTGTAGAAGCTGCCAGGTCCTGGGCTATTCTGATTGTGTTTCCACAATATTGAAATTGTTTCTTCCTGGCTGCTTGTAGTATTTTCTCCTTGATCTGGGAGTTCTGGAACCTGGCTATAATATTCGTAGGAGTTTTCTTTTTGGCATCTTTTTCAGGAGGAGATCGGTGGATTCTTTCAACCTCTATTTCCCCCACTGGGTCTAAAACATCAGGGCAATTTTCCTTGAGAATTTATTTAAGGATGATTTCTAGGTTCTTTCTTTAATCATGGCTTTCAGGTAGTCCAATAATTTTTAAATTATCTCTCCTGGATCTATTTTCCAGGTCAGTGGTTTTTCCCATGAGATATTTCACATTGCCTTCTATTCTTTCATTTGTTTGGATCTGTTTAATAGTATCTTGATTTCTCATAAAGTCACAAGCTTCCATTTGCTCCAGTCTAACTCTGAAGGAATGAATCTCCTCAGTGAGCTTTTGAGATTCTTTTTCCATCTGGCAAATTCGACTTTTTAAGGAATTCTTCTCCTCATTGCCTTTCTGAGCCTCTTTTGCCATTTGAGTTAGTCTATTTTTTAAGGTGTTGTTTTCCTCAGTCAGGCTGTTGACCCTCATTTCATACTTTTCTTGCATCTTTTTAATTTCTCTTCCCAAATTTTCCCCCACTTCTCTTATCTGCTTCTTAAGGTCCTCTATGACCTGTAACCAACTCATATTTTCATTTGGGGCTTTTGGTGCAGGAGTTCTGACCTCACAGTCCTCCTCCATGCTTTGAGCCTCTTTGCCCCTAAAATAGGAGTCCAATGTTGAACTTTTCTGTTTATTTTGTTTCATTTGCCTAGGCATGTTGCCACTTAATTACTTGATTTTGGGGCTTGTTGCCACAGTAGGACTCTGCCACCAGACAGGGGAGCTTCTGTCCAAACGTGGGTTCTTCACAACTTCCTCCATTTGGGTAGCCTCTGTAAAGCCTCCACCCACTCTGGCAAATTGGATACCCACCCCAGACTTCTCCCCCAGACCACAATCCAGATCCAGGCAGTTTAAAGCAAGAGCGATTAACCCCCAGACTGATTGCTGGATCTCCTTACAGTTCGAAGACCAGGAGCTAGAGCCACTACTGACGCTGCAAAATTGCTTCTGTGCCACTGTTTCTTCAGCAGCTTTTCGCCCCCAGGGGAGGAAGCCACAAGTTCCCCAAATACTGGTCCCGAAGTCCATAGGGCACTAACCTCTCACTTTGTCGTAGGCATATCTGGGCTGATAATTCTGGAATCACCACAATTGCTGGTGTTCTGGGGTCCCTCCAGCCGGCTGAAGGCCTGGCGGTCCTGGGGCTAAAACCGTGGACCTGGGCTCAGCTCTGCACACTGAGCTGTTGGTTTCCAGCGCACTGTGCTGCCTGCTCTCAGAGCACTGCGCTGGCTGCTCCCTGCAGGGCTGCTGGGCTGTCCTCAGCAGGAGGTTAGCTTCTCTGTGCAGTTCTGTGGGTGCTGGGGCTCCAGAAGTTGTTTGGAGTCCCCTTTCACATTGTTTGGAAGTGGTGTGGGGCAGAGCACCTTGGAAATGCTGTTTCTCTGAAGTGAATTTTCTAATAGGCAGTTTTCAGAGGAAGAAATCAAAATCAACAATAGCCTTATGAAAAATACTTGTAAATCACTAACTGTTAAAGAAATGGAAATTAAAATAACCCTGAGGTATCACCTCACATCTACCAGACTGACTATGATGACAGAAAAAGAAAGTAGCAAATACTAGAGGAACGATGGGAAAACAAGGACACTAATGAATGCACTGTTGGGAGAGCTGTGAAGTAGTCCAGTCATTCTGGAAAGTAATTCAGAACTATCCCAAGAAAGCTATTAAACTATGCAGAGCCTTTGATCCAGTGATACCATTACTACCAAAGAGACCAAAGAAGGATGAAAAAGACCCATATACACAAAAATATTTATAGCCACTCTTTTTGTGGTAGCAAAGGGTTGGAAAGTGAGGTGAAGCCCATCAGTTGGGGAATGGCTGAACAAATTATGGTATATGCATGTGACAGAATATTACTGTGCTATAAGAAATGATGAAAGGGATGGTTTCTGAAAACCTGGGAACAGTATGAAACTGATGCGAAATGAAGTGAGCAGTACCAAAAGAACAATTTATGCCATAATAATAATATTGTAAAGACCATAAATGCTTAAATACTTAGGAACTTTGATCAAAGGACTTGTGATGGAGAATTGAGGGAGTACAGAGGGAAACATATTTTCTTCTATTTCTTGACTTGTTTTTCTTGGAACATAGCTAATACAGAAGTTGGTTTTGCACATCTATACATATTTATAATGAGTTGTATTTTTTCTTGCCTTCTCAATGGGTGGAAAGGGGGCAGGGAAAGGGAGAAAATTAAGAACTAAAAAAAAATAAAATAAAATTGAATTAAGAACCAGAAAAAGCAAACAAACAAAGCAAATTTCCTGAAATTGTGCTCATTTGGAATGTACCTTCAATTTAGCACTGCAGGGGATAGAAAGTTAAAAGAAGTAAAAGCCTTGCTTTCCAAATGAAGACAGAGAGGCCGATCTGCTAAGGCACTGTATTATATAGTTTCAGTCATTAAGTAAGTATTCACTGAATGCCAGCTACATGAGGGCCCTGGGATAGGCACTGCAGGGATTAGCATCTGTCCTAAAAAGAGTTTCCAGTCTAGTCAGGGAGAAAAGACATCCCCATGGAAAATGAAACAATACAACAGTTAGACATACTTGCTTTCTAATTGGATTCCAGGCTTCCAGTCTCTTCCTTCTCCAGTTTACCTTTGACATAGCTGAAAAAAAATCTTCCTAAAGCCCAGGTCTACCCATATCACCCCCAATCAAAAGCCTTGAGTGATTCCCCATTATCTCCAGGGTAATATACAAACCTTACAACTTGGCCATTTCACACCCTTCCCAATCTGTCCCAGTTTAACTCCCATTCTGCCTCACTGTAAGAATGGCCTACTTGCTGTGCTCTGAACTTGGAATGCCATCGTTCATATCTGGGCTTTTGTAGCAGCTGCTTCCCCAGACCGGGAGTGCCTTCCTTCCTTCCTTTTGCCTCAGAGAATCCCAGGAAGCTTTATTGCATTTTTGTTCCTTGAGTTTGTCCCATAGGAAGCCTACCCTGATCCCCCCAATCATTAAGGCTCTTGCCCTCCTCTTTGAAAAACCATGTGGATGACTTTCAGCATGCATCCACATCCGTGTATGTAGAATGTGGAGATATACACATGTATATAAGTATACAGATATGTATATATGCACATGGACATTTATACACACTCATGATTTACATTTCTATTTAGTCATGTACCTCACCTCCCTCTTCCATATTTAGCTGCCTGCTATGCCAAGTGCCACTCCTTGGGCTTTCACTGCCAATGTGGCACCAGCCAGAATCAAGAAAGTGATGTGAACACGACATAAGGATTAGAGGCAGTTCTCTGTGCAGCCACTTTCACCCAGTGGAAAGAGCCTTGTGACCTTCATTACCTTGGGAAAAAACACTTGAGATCCCTGGGCCTCAGGCCTCTCATACATAAAATGAAGCCATTTTAATCTCTTGCCTCAGTTTCCTCATTCACAAAAAGAGGAGAATAATAGTGCCTACCCAACAGGATTGTTGTGACAATCAAATGAGCTAACATAGCCCTTACCGTTTCATTGTTCTTAAAGCTTTCTCCTCCTGATGTGCTCTGTTATACAGTGCCACTGGCCTTCTCCCTGCTGTTTCTACAACATGACATTCCCTCTCATGACTTGTTTTTATTTTGGCTGCCTGGAATGCACTCCCCCTCCCCTTCAGCATCCCAAATAACTGCAGGAAGTCCTTCCTGATCCCTGCCCAGGCCAGTGCCTTCACTCTCCTAAGTGAGCCTTTGAGATTCTTTTTCCATCTGGCATATTCGGCTTTTTAAAGTATTCCTCTCCTCATTGCCTTTTCAGCCTCTTTTGCCATTTAAGTTAGTCTATTTTTAGGGCATTATTTTCCTCAGTAAGGCTGCTGACTCTCCTTTCATAATTTTCTTGCATCATTCTCATTTATCTTTCCAATTGTTCCTCCACTTCTCTTATTTGATTTTTTTTTTGCTTTTTGGAGGGCAACCAGGTCAAGTAACCTGCCCAAGGTCACATGGCTAGGTTGTTGTTTGTGTGTGCATCAAGTGTCTGAGGCCGGATCCGAACTCAGGTCCTTCTGACTCCAGGGCCTACACTACTCACTGCACCACCTAGCTGCCCCCACTCTTATTTGATGTTCAAAATCCTTTTTAAGGTCCTCTGTGGCCTGTAACCAGCTCATATTTTCGTTTGGGGCTTTGGGTGCAGGAGTTCTGACCTCCCAGTCCTCCTCCTGTTCCATGCTTCCACCCTTTTTGCCCCCCAAATAGGAGTATAATGTTGAACTTTTCTGTTTATTTTGTTTCCTTTGACTAGGCATGTTGCCACTCAATTACTTGACTTTTGGGCTTTTTGCCACAGTAGGACTGTGCCACCAGCCAGGGGAGTTTCTGTCCCAAAGGCTGGGGTTTTCCCAACTTCCAGAGCTGTTAGTTGTGGGCCCTCTCTGAAGCCCTCACACACTCTGGCAAGCTGGTCACACACCCCAAGACCTCCACCCCAGACTGCAATCCAGATCCAAAAAGGTTAAATCAAGAGCAATTACCCCCAAGACTAATCACCAGATCCCCCTACAGTTAGCACGGCAGGAACTGAAGCTGCCACGTGTGTCCACAGCTGTGCTGAAGCTTCTCAGCAGCTTCTCACCCCCAGGGAAAGAGGCCAATGCGCTCTCTGAACTAAAGTCCCAAAGTCCTTACCTCACTAACCTCTCACTTTGTCCATGGCATCTTTGTGTTGGTAATTCTGGAAACACCACAGCTACTAGTGTTCTGGAGTCCCTCCACCTGGCTGCTGGTCAGGCCTCCCTGGAGCTAAAACCTCCGACTCACAGGGGCCTGGGCTTGGCTCCCAGAGCACTGTGCTGGCCACTCCCTGCCAGGCTGCTGGGCTGTCCTCAACAGGAGGTTAGCTTCTCTGTGTCATTTTGTGTGTTCTGGAGCTCCAGAGGTTAAGAGACCCCTTTTACATAAATTTGGAGGTGGTGGGAGCAAAAGCTATGCGGAAGAGCTGTTTTTACTCTGCCATCTTGACTCCCACTTTCAAGCATTCCTTTTTTATTTTTTTTTATTTTTAAACAAATGCTTTATTAACTTCTCTTTTACATCATTCATTTCCACCAGATTTTGAGTTACAATCATTTCCCCCCCATTATTCCCCTACCCAACCTCCCAGAATAGTAGTCCCACAAGATATCACTTCCTCCAATCTGCTCTCTCCCATACCTTCTCCCATACCCCCTTCGACTTTTCCATTAGAGGAAGGTGAATCTTTGTGCCCCAATGCCTGCACGTCTTATCTCCCTATTACAAGCAAAAGTGTATTAATAATAGTATTTATATATATTTGAAACATTTAATGTTAAGACCTCGAATTTCAGATCCATTTCCTTCCTCCCTTGTCACCCATTCCCTCTTGGGAGATAAGTAATTCAGTATATGTTGTACATGTCTAGCTATGCAAAACATTATCATAGTAGATATATTGTACAAGGCTGCTTATACTTCCCTCCCACTCATCTCACCCCCCCCCCCACCTGGTCCATTCCCTACATGATCCTGTCCCTCTTCTATAGTGGGTACTTCTAACCTCCCCTCCCCCCAAGGATGATCTCCCATCCATCATTGCTCCTCTCATCCCCCTTCCCCCTATCCTGCTGCAGGTTGAGATGTCCCATTTAGTATGTATGTCATTCTCTCACTGAACCAAATTCAATGTGAATGTGGTTTTGCCTTTTTAGCCTTCCTATTCTCCCCCTCCCTTGCAACCACTTCCCCTTGCTTCTTCTACATGGGATAGTTTACCCTACCCTGTCTCTCCCCATGTCCTCTTGCCACTTTCCTCTCTCACCTCATAATTTCATCCCTTGAGTATTCTCCCTTCCCAACAAATTCAACCTATGCCCTCTATCCATATATAACTGTATCCATATACACACACATTCACATATGTATTCATATGACCACACACCCTTCTTCCATTATTTTCATAGTGAGAAAGATATCATCACTCACAGTTATTGCTTTTCCATATAGGAATGTAAATAGTTCAACTTTGATAAGTTCCTTTTGATTTCTTTTCCCTGATTACCTTCTCAGGCATCTCTTCCTTCTTGTGTCTGGATTTCAAATTTTCTATTCAATTCTGGTTTTTTCCTCAAGAATGCTTGAAAGTCCTCTATTCCACTGAATGACCATATTTTCCCCTGAAACAAAATACTCAGTTTTGCTGGGTAGGTGACCCTTGGGTTCATTCCCAGTTCTTTTGCCCTCTGGAATATCATATTCCATGCCCTTCGATCCCTCAGTGTAGAAGCTGCCAGGTCCTGGGCTATTCTGATTGTGTTTCCACAATATTGAAATTGTTTCTTCCTGGCTGCTTGTAGTATTTTCTCCTTGATCTGGGGATTCTGGAACCTGGCTATAATATTCCTGGGAGTTTTCTTTGTGGGATCTTTTTCAGGAGGTGTTCCGTGGATTCTTTCAACCTCTTATTTTGCCCTCTGGATCTAAAACATCAGGACAGTTTTCCTTGAGAATTTCTTGAAGGGTGATTTCTAGGTTCTTTCTTTGATCATGGCTTTCAGGTAGTCCAATAATTTTTAAATTGTCTCTCCTGGATCTATTTTCCAGGTCAGTGGTTTTTCCCATGAGATATTTCACATTGCCTTCTAATCTTTCATTTATTTGGATCTGCTTAACTGCATCTTGATTTCTCATAAAGTCATTAGCTTCCATTTGCTCCAGTCTAACTCTGAAGGAATGAATCTCCTCAGTGAACTTTTGAGATTCTTTTTCCATCTGGCAAATTCGACTTTTTAAGGCATTCTTCTCCTCATTGCCCTTTTGGGCCTCCTTTGCCATTTGAGTTAGTCTATTTTTTAAGCTGTTGTTTTCCTCAGTCAGGCTGTTGACCCTCATTTCATACTTTTCCTGCATCCTTCTCATTTCTCTTTCCAATTTTTCCTCCACTTCTCTTATTTGATTTTTAAAGTCCTTCTTAAGGTCCTCTATGGCCTGCAACCCGCTCATGTTTTCCCCTGGGGCTTTTGGAGCAGGACTTCTGACCTCACAGTCCTTTTCCCACTCTATGCCCCCAAAATAGGAGTCTAGGGTTGCATTTTTCTGTTTCCTTTGCCTTGGCATGTTGCCACTTAATTGCTTGACTTTTGGGTTTGTTGCCACACTATGGCTTTAAGGCCAGATAGAGGAATTTTCGTCCTGAACGTGTGGGGGGCAACTTCCAGTTCTGCCAAGCTGTAAACCCACCCACAACTTCCACCCTAGATCACAATCCAGATCCAGGGAGGTTAAAGCAAGAGCGATTACCCCCCAAGACTGATCACTGGATCTCCCTGCAATTTGCAGGCCGGGAGCAGGAGCTGCCTCTGAAAACTACAAAATGGCGTGTCTCCTCAGTGGCTTCTAGCCCCCAGGGGAAGGAGCCGACGCATTCCCCAAATACTGGTCCCAAAGTCCATAGGACACTAACCTCTTACTTTGTCCTAGGCATGTCTATGTTGATAATTCTGGAGTCGCCACAGCTCCTGGTGTTCTGGGGTTCCTCCAGCCGGCTGATGGCCCTGCCGCCCTGGGGCTAAAACCTCGGCTCACGCGGACCTGGGCTCAGCTCGGCTCCCTGGGCTCAGCTCGGCTCCCCGCGCTCTGCGTGCTGCGCGCTTCCAGGTCCCAGACCACTGCGCTGGTCCTTCCTGCAGGGCTGCTGGGCTGTCCTCAGCGGGAGGTTAGCTTCTCTGTGTCATTCTGTGGGTGCTGGGGCTCCAGAAGTTGTTCAGAGTCCCCTTTTACATAGTTTGGGGGGAATCTGGGGGCAGAGTGGCTTGGATGAGCTGTTTCTACTCGGCCATCTTGGCTCCGCCCTTTAGATCTGCAGAGAGGGAAGCACCAACATCTGGGTTTTCAAAGCCAGGGGGCTCAATGGCTGCCCAGTGTTTCATCTGGTCAAATCACACAACACTTCTGAAAGTGAGCTCCCTCAAGCATTCTTGATGAAATAACTAGAGTTGAATAGAAAATTTGACATTCAGATACAAGAGGCAAGAGAAGCATGAGAAGGTAAACAGGGAAAAGAAATCATAAGGAACTTATCAAAGTTGAACTACCTATATTACTATATGGAAAAACAATAATTGTAACTTATGAAACTTTTCTCAGTATGAGAATAGTTGAAGGTAATAGAAATGTCTGTGTATACATATATATGTATAAATACATATATGTCTATATAGGAGGGTATATGGGTGTATAAATACATATGTGAGTGTGTGTATATGTCTCTACATATATACATACATAGACAGAGGGCACAGGACCAATTGAATAGGAACGGATGATACTTAAAAGGTGAAATTGAGAATTGAGAGTAGAATATAATGAGAGGAGATGGGGAGAGACAGAATGGGGTAAATTATATCATATAGAAGAGGCAAGGGAAAAGTGTTACAATGGAGGGGAAGAACAGGAAGGCAGAAGGGAATGAGTCAACTTTATTCTCATTGAATTTGGCTTAGGGGGGGAATAACATACACACTAAATAGGGTATCTCACCCTACAGGAGAGTAGGGGGAAGGGGATGAGAGAGGTGGGATAATTGTAGGGAGGGCAGGCTGGGGGGGGAGGGAAGTTGGAAGCACCCACTTTCGAAAAGGGACAGGACCAAAGTAGAGAATAGAACAAGGAGGAGGTGAGATAGGATGGAGGGAAATATAGTGAGTCTTTCACAATATATCCTCTATGGAAATATTTTGCATAGCTATACGTGTACAACCTACATTTGAATTGTTTATCTTCCCAGTGAGGGTTGGTGACAAGAGAGGAAAGGAAAGAATCTGGAATCCAAAGTTTTAAAATCAAATGTTTAAAATATATATACATATATATATATGTATGTATATATATGTATATATACATATATATATATTACCATTATTATTACATATAATTGGGGAATGAGATATATGGGCACTGGGGCATAGAGATCCAAAGGAAAAAATTAAATAAAATAAGAATTAAAACTTCAGCTTTCCAAAATGGAATCTGAACACATAAGCATGTATACAGACACAGACACACACACACACACACACACACACACACACACACACACACACATCGATCTTGAAACACAGCAGGCAGAGCATTTTCTTCCACTAAGAACAATGTGAAAGCAAAGGGAGAAACTGCCTTAGGGAATAAGGAGAAAGACCACAGAACACTGTAGCCAGGAACACTATGTGCCATTCTCAGGCAGCTTTCAGACTGAGCTCACTCTGGATACTCTCTGTGTCCTGCTAGCAGCTATCTTCTCGAGATGAGAAAATAAACAACATAGATGTTTTTTTTAGCTCAGACGGCTAAAGGAAAAGCATCTCCTAGAAATGAGAGTACATACGTGATAATGTACACATTTGAAGCTGGAAGTCCATTGTGCTTCAGATGGTGTATTTGCATTAAAATGACTTGGGCTGATTTTGGTCAGCATACCTGTTCCCTAAAATAATAATATAGGAAAAGAAGAGGATTTTGGTTCATGAATAAAAGATATTGGTCAATGTTCTGTCTTGATTGGAACCGGTTTTATTTCACCAGGATAGGGGAGGGAGGCCATCTATAATGAAAATGAATAATGCTAGGTGCTTGACTGCCAGCTTCCACCATCTTGCAAAGATGGTGGGGACACTATGCAAATTGACTATTGTTTTGTTTGTTTCAATTAAGGCAGCTACCCTCTATGTTGGCACAGGTCCAGATTCCTCAGAGGGCTTCATCCTCCAAGTCATTGGAAATAGCTGGCCCAAGTGGCCTGTCACTTTGAATACAGATGCCTTGGCTTCTCCAGCCTTGCTTTGTTTCCTTACTTCAACTTCCCCTTCCCCCATGCTACTCCACTCTTACTTCCTGCATTCTATTCATACCTTATATTTTTCTTGCAAAAAATTGTTAGTACCTAAAGGTCCAAGAACCACCAGTGGTCAGCACTCTCTTTTTCTAAGCCTGGTACCTCTCAGCACTGTCCTCCAGTCTTAGTGCATAGCCATTACTCTTCCTATCCCAATGGCCCTGCCCAGCCATCATTAAGTGGTAGACTTGGAGCTAAGAATGTTTTCACTCAGAGTGACAAGAGCCAAGCATGACATGGATGGTGATTGTTGTACAAGAAAGTTCAACTTGTACTCCCATAGAAATCTGGGAGCAATGTGGACCCCAGGAGAAGGGTTCCATGGTGACAGGATTTTAAGGGTGGCAGTGAGGGAGCAGAGTTGTGCTGTGTCTCTAGACCTCCTTGTGCCCTCTAGAATTTGATTTTTGTTCACCCTGTCCTAGTTGTGGCTCTGCTTCCTGGCACCTGTTCTTGTCCTTTTGCAGAAGTGAGAATGTGACCATTTGGAAATGGGTGACACTTCTTTCTTCTGTATCAACAGCACAAAGGTTTTACCACTTTGGTGGTGGGAAGAAGAGGAAAAATAGGGGACAGATAGTCGTGGGTTAATCTCATACATAGTTGGTGAATAAATGAAAAAGTTGGAGAACTTTTTCTCAATTAATTCTTACAAAGGGCATCATCTCTGACTCAGAGACTCCGATGGCGCAGTATTGCTTTTCACGGTCCATCAATCAGGGATGCTAGTAGCAATGGGAGTGAGGCTTGAAATAAAGCTCCAACTCAGATAGTCTAGTCATGCTGCTTAGAGATTTATTTGACTGACAGTACATTTAAAGATCAGTAAAATGCCTACAGCAGTTTCAGTCACTTGAACTTGTGAAATTGCTGCTGTTTTCCTTTTTTCTCTCTTCTCTTGGCCTTTTTGTGTGTGGCAAAAGACAGATTTGCTATCAGACTCCTGAAATTTTAACATTTCCATTAATAGTCAGAATATGCTCTATAGGATACCTAATGTTATAGCTTTGTCTTGAATGCTAAATCTTCATAGGTTTTTCTTTTGCTTGAACAAAATTAAGGACTTTCTTCCGAGGGCCAAGACAGACATTCAGAATCACACTTTGGGGGGCAGTGCACATTGGAGGCTTGGTTGAGCATGATAACTTCACCTTAAAGGGGGAAAAAATCAAGAAAATATAATTGAAGAGAAACCGTTCTTTTTGTGGATATAGTAACAATTTTACTTGCAAAGAATTCCTGACAAAGCCTAGCTTTTATGCTCCCTGTGCTGGCCATAGAATTTAGTGAGAATAGCATGCCACAAGAACAGGAGGGGGCTTCATATAGGATTTGCCCCTGGTTTCCTGGGACACTTGATGTGAAATCACTTAGCTACTTCTCTTCCTGGTTTCCTCATGTATGAAGAAATCATAGAGAGAATCACCTTAGAGAGAATGCTTCCAACCAACCAGATGTGTCTAAAGAAAAGGAAAAAATGGAATCTCAAATGATTTGGGACACTAGACCTCAAAAGCTTCCTGCCTGTGTAGTAAGACACCAGCTATGCAGAAAAAGCAAAATGGATGCTTGATCAAGAATGGGGTCTCTAAGCACTCATTTCTTGGTGGGGCTGAAGGACAGAGGAGAATGTACTTAGCAATCAAAGAAAACCACTTACATATAACTGCCAAGTAAGAGGTCGGGAGAGTAGCAGCCAGGGAGTACAAAGCAATAGCTAATGTTGAATAATGATAAAGAGTATGTAATTAAATTCAATTAAATAAAGCCTCATTGGTAATTGTATTTCTGCTTGAGACCCTTTTGGAAAAGATAGCTATGAGGCAACTCCTGTTTGCCAGAATCTGCTAATTGGTGATTGGAGAGAGTTATATCTAGCATCAGAGCATGTAAAAAAAGTGGTTAACCCATATACATTGGGCTGTTAATGAGCCACCCAATTGCCAACAGAGCCCCAAATGCAATAAACAAGTGCAGTCACCAGGAAATTCATCCCAGCAGTTCCCCGCCCAGAAGAGTCACGAGAAAAGCTATTGATAAGAATGACAGAAGACCCAGGGTATGACATTCAGCAAACATGGGTTGCAAAGGGAATTCTTCAATGACGTATAGAAGCTGTGCTCTCTCCATATTTCTGCCAGTGCTAAATAAGAGCCAAGTTTGCTCTAAGTGCACAGTTGCTGGACCCTCTCTGGAAAGATAAAGTTTGTTGTGCTCCACAGAAAAATGATATGGGACCAAAGGAAACATCAAAAAAGAGAGACTAGTCAGCAACAGAAGAGATTAGAAGTAGCCACTGGAGACTCCTCACTGGGCTGCACCAAGCTGGATATTTGTCATCCTAACATAAATAGTCCCAAAGTTTGCTGGGTTCATGGGGCATCTATACCAGATATTATGCAGAGCTTTCCAAGATTCATCAAACCTGACAACCAGAGATTCATGTGAGAATGGATTGATCAGTTGGAGTTTTTCTCTTTTTCTTTGCAAAATATCCTTTGTTATATGGGATTGATCTGTGGAAGGCAGAGATGGAGAAATTTAGGTCATAGGAAAACAAAAGACACCAGTAAATTTTTCTTTTAGAAATATTCTGTGGGATTTTGTCAGGGTACCTTCTAAATCTATCAAAGTTCAGCGAGTAATTTCAAAAGTGTATATTGACTGGAATTCAGAGGTGTTAATTACATTGAACATGTTCTTCCCATTCAGCTTTGATGTCTCAGTGCCAGTAAGTCTCTTAACATGTTCAGCCCCAGTCTTCTCCTATAAATTGATATGCTCAGTAAATCTTGCCTAGAGGAGATCAATCACCTTCCTGCCTAGAGGAGATCAATCACCTTCCTCCACTGCTGTCATGAGATCTCGAGATTCAAGCTCAAAGTCCTCAATATCTATCCCTCATTTTCATGTAATAAGAATTAGACACATATCAAGTCTAAACAACATTTTTATATCATTGGGAATAGATTCCATGAGATGAAGGAGCTATACTGGGGTTGGGGAACCTTTGGCCTCGAGACCACCTTTGACTGAGTCCAAGTTTGACTGAATCCTTTCCTGAAGGGGATTTGTTCTGGGAAGTTTGGATTTAAGCAGAAGGTCACCCTTGAGGACCTAGAGGGCCCTATGTGCCCTTGAGGCCATAGGTCCCCCTTGCTCCAGGCTAGCTATTAGTTGTGGGTTTTGAGTGGAGTCCTCTTGCTTGATGTCATCCATATGTGCCAAATGCTTAAGAAGATGCTTGGCTTGCCACTATGCCTACTTAGGATGTCATACACAGCTCTGTTCAGGAGATTTAGGATTGATCGAGAGGTGTGCAGAACCATAAGGGGCTTCAACTGCCTCACAGCCAGATGCCACATTTTAGATCAATTCTTCTTGAAATAACTTGAGGGGAAGGATGTTTGAAATAGTACATAGTTTTCCACACAAACATCAAATACTCCAGCATTCCTGCCATCACCAAGTCTGTTTAATGAACAATACAATAATAGGGCAGCTCTAGACTCACACTCCCTATTCATACTAGCATTAGCAAGTTGTTTCCCCAGAATATGGCTGCCTACTGTTCCCCTGCAGGTTCTAGCAAAGGCTGCATCTGATTTTTCTAGTACTTTAGCTCATAAACCCCTCTCAGTGTTCTTTGCCATTGATTGTCTCTTCATATCAATTAGACAGCCAGTCTTAATTAGCTTTTAGAAAAATGGGTATTTTCTAAGATGATACAAAGTTGGTACAACACATCACCCCTTGTAATGGGAATGTAAATTTATGTTGTTGCCATCTTTCTTCCTTGCCCCTAGGCCCTTTGATAGGCTTAATTGCACCTGGAGCCTGTGTTTTTCAGGAGATACTTCATGTTTGGGCAGTGGGATCAAGAGAGTTGTTATATTCTCTGAGCCAGGAGAAGGCTATATAATCCCTCATGTGAGGCTTTGCTTTGGGGCTCACTTTGAGAAGTGTTGTGTGATTTTACCAGATGAGACTCTAGGCAGCCGTTGAGAGCCCCAGCCCTGGCTTTGAAAAACCCAGACATTGATGCTTCTCTCTCTGGTGACTAACTAGGTATGGATGTAATGGTCAAGGCAGTTGGAGGCCTGTCTGCTTGAAATGTTTCTCTGTCTTGTAATTTCTGCTTGTAACCTCTGTATACTCTGAAGTTTGGGGTGCTGACTTTTTCCCTTGAACTAGGTAAATGATATGTTTGATTGCTTAACCAAGATTGTTAACCCATTTTGAGTTGCTTTCCTTTAGAAAAACAGATCTAAGAACCTGTGTTGGCAGCCACCCTGGGTATGCTAGGATGCTTGCTGCTACACCCCTCCCCAAAATCTGGGGCAAACTCACTCACATGTACAAAGAAAAGCAGACTTGATCTAAGAGAGCTTATGGGTCCAAGGGTATGTACATACTCAGAGTATGTGATGATTGGAAGTAGTTGCCTCTCTATTTGAAGTCCTCTTGAATTTCCCTGTAGGCATCAATCAATCAATTAATAAGTATTTATTAAGTATCTTCTATGTGCCAGATGCTATAGACCTTTCCTCAGGGTATCTACTTTATCCTTGGCTCCTGATGGACCACTGCCATAGGTGCTCTGTTGTGGGACACTGCTAGAAAACCAATGACAAGTCCACATCAACTTACCTTTTCCAAGTTCACGAGGTCATCCTGTGATGTGAGTTGGATGACAGAAGGAAACAGGAAGGAAATAGGATCTTCTCTCTCCCATTCCCCAAGGGCTTGATAGTCACTATTTCTTCCTTCATGCTGGCTGGACATTGGAATGCTGGGGTCCAAACTAGCTTGATGTTTTCTAGATGATACACAGAGTGTGAGTGAATCTCTTCAGCCAATCTCAGTAAACCTCCTATTCAGAAATAACCCAGTTCATCCAATGACTTTTGCTCCTTCCTAATCAATCAAGGACCTCTCATGTAGTCTAACCACCGATTTATTGATGTGATAATAGTGTTCTCACCTGAGGGATGTGGGTTAATTGATTGACTTTTACTCAAGCATAAGCTATTAGTTCGTAACTGAATCAAACTGAATCAAATCAAATTAACTCAACAAAGTCAGGATGTATGTTTCACAATGATTTGAGGTTGACTTATTCAAAATGCTGAATTGAAAAGGAACTGCCCTTTATGCCCGTGGAACTTTTTGGTATGTCTTTTTTGCCCCCAAACCAATCTCTTATCTCCTTGTAAGGGTGTATGAATATCTTTTCATGATACAAGCTGTGAATATTTCATATAAAGTATATAAACATAATTGGTCTGTATTTTGAGAAGTCACTGATATTCTTATCATCAGGTAATAGATATGTGATACTGTCTGTGAAAAAAGGTAGGATGCTACATACATCTAAGGGAAAGCCAGTAAAGTGGCTTGCTAATGCTCAATGTACCACTGGATTGGGGATTTTATCTAGCTAGCCCCACTGATTGTCAAGAGGACAAAGTCTCAGCCACCTCCATTGACATAACAGTCTTGTCTCTATATTAATGGCAAGCAAAATTTCTCTTTCTGATTTGATCCAAGTTGAGTTATTGCTGTATTAGACTTTTGTAACCACTTACATTGGGATTTCTTAGCATTTTTGAGTCATGTACCCCTTTGGATTCTTCTCTCCTCTGACACTGCCACCACAACCACTTGTCAGTATAGGTCATCATCACCTGACTCCTAGATTATTTCAATAACCTGGTAGTTGGTCCTCCTGCCTCAAGTGACTCCTCATTCTAGTCTAACTTGCCCTCAGCTGTCAAAGTGATCTTAAAACACAGATCTGACCATGTCACTCACCCCCTGCCAAATTCAATAAATTCTAGTAGCTCCCTATGACCTCCAGAATCAACTGTAAAATCCTCTATTTGACATTCAAAGGTGTTTATAACCTAGCTGCTTCCTACTTTAGCATCTTTCTATTCCTTACTGCCTCCCAAATACTCTAAAATTCGGTGGCATTTTGTCTGCCTTGCTTTTCTTCACATGAGACATAACCTAAGCTTAAGGAACTGATGGATCAAAAAAATAAATAAATAAATCATCAAATCAATCGAAAATTTCATCAAAGAAAATTACATCAATGAGACAACATGCCAAAATTTGCAACATGCAGTCAAAGCAGTCATTAGTGAGAAAGTTATATCTCTAATACTTTCATGAAAAAAGAGAGGAAAAATTAATGAATTGGGCACATACCCAATAATTTTAAAATGATTAAATACCAAATAAGAAATTCTGAAGATCAAAGAAGAAATTAACAAAGTTGAAAGCCAAAGAACACACATGTAATTGCTCAATAAAATTAGAAGTCCTTTTTAAACCAATAAAATATTTTTAAAACTATCTAATTTGATTTTTTAAATAAAGAGGAAACCCAGATTACTGATATAAAAATAACGTGGGAGAATTCACAAGTGAAAGAGAAATAAAGGAAATTATTTTTTTTCAATTTCCCCAATCATATAAGTGAAATGATAAATAATTATAAAGATGTGAAATAGCCAGATAGAGAATTTAAATAACCCAACCTCAGAAAAAGATTTAATAAACCATAAATTAATTCCCAAAGAACAAAACAAAGTAGTTAGATGAGTTTATAGGCAAATTCTTTAAGGTATTTGAACAATTAATTCCAATATTACATAAACAGTATTCAAAAATAGGAAAAATGTACTACACTCCTTCTCTGATGCAAATATAATCTTGCTGCCTAAACCAGGGAAGAGTCAAGACCGAGAAAGAAAATTATTCCCAATGAAAATTGATGTAAACATTTTGAATAAAATATTGGCAAGAAAGCCATAGCAACATACCAAAAAGTCAAATTAGTTCAATATCAGGAAAACTATAAGCATAATATGCCCTATTAGTAACAAGAACAACAAAAATTCTATGATTATTACCAATAGATGCCAACACTTTGGACAAAATACAACATCCTTTTATGTGGGAAAAGAAAACACCTAACTAGAAAACATAGGTATAAATTGTCCTTTCTGTAATTTATTAACTAATATCTTTTTAAAACTAAAGGCCAGCATTACATGTAAGAAAAATATATGAGACCTCTACAATAAGTTTAAGAATAAAATAAGGATGTCCATTATCACTAATAGTTTTTTATATCATCCTATAAATGCTAACTCTAACAATATGGGAAGAAAAATTAATTATAGTAATGACCATGGACAAAGAGAAAAGAAAACTAACATATTTTGCAGATGATAAGATGGTTTACTTAAGAGAGTAAACTAAAATTAGATGAAACAGTTGAAAGTTGAACTTCATCAAAGTTGTAACATATAAAATTAATTCACATAAACCACCGACCTTTCTGTGAAATACCAACAAAGTCCAGCAGCAGACATTCCATTTAAAGTATTTTGTTCAGTTGTTTTTCAGTCATGTCTAACTCTTCATGGCCCCATTTTCTCTCTTTCTTTCTTTCCTTTTTCTTTCTTTCTTTCTTTCTTTCTTTCTTTCTTTCTTTCTTTCTTTCTTTCTTTCTTTCCTCTTTCTTTCCTTCCTTCCTTCCTTCCTTCCTTCCTTCCTTCCTTCCTTCCTTCCTTCCTTCCTTCCTTCCTTCCTTTCTTTCTTTCTTTCTTTCTTTCTTTCTTTCTTTCTTTCTTTCTTTCTTTCTTTCTTTCTTTCTTTCTGCTTTTAGGCGGGGAGAATGCAAGGCAATTGGGGTTAAGTGACGTGCCCAAGGCCACACAGCTAGTAAGTGTGAAGTGTCTGAGGTCGAATTTGAACTCAGGTCCTTCAGACTCTAGGGCCAGTGCTCTATTCACTGTGCCACCTAGCTGCCCTGATGGCCCCCTCTCTTTCCAAATCTACTTGAGCGGGTTTGCCATTTCCTTCTCCAGCTCATTTTACATGGGACCCGATGCAAATAAGGTTAAATGATTTTCCCAGGGTCACACAACTAATAAGTGTCTGAAGTCAGATTTGAACTTGGGAAGATAAGTGTTCCTGACTCCAGACCCAGGATTCTTTCCACTGCACCACCTATCTGCCCCTTAAAATCTTTGAAGAATGTATAAAGTACATTGAGAATTATCTACCTAGATACACACACACACACACACACACACACACACACACACACACACATGCAAGAGCTCACTCTCACATGCACATGAACTGTGTTGAAAATACTACAAAACAGTTTGGGGGGAGTGGGAATAAACCTAAATAACTGAAGAAATGTTAATTACTCATAAATAGACTGAGACCATGGCGGGGGGGGGGCGGAGTCAATATGGCAGAGTAGAAACAGGACTCCCTTGAAGCTCTGGCTTCCACCTTCCCCAATCCCTGTAAAATGGGACTTTGAACAAACTTTGGAGCTACAAAACCCACAAAATGACACAGGGAAATTAAACTCCCACTGAGGACAGCACTGCAGCCCGGAAGGGAGCAACCAGAGTAGCACTCTGGGAGCTGACCCCAGCCCTGCATGAGCCAGAGGTTTTAGCTCCAGGGAGGCCTGACCAGCAGCCAGCTGGAGGGACTCCAGAACACCAGCAACTATCGTGTTTCCAGAATTATCAACACATAGATGACAAAGTAAGAAGTCAGTGAACTGTGGACTTTGGGACCAGTAATGGGGAGAGCATTGGCTTTTTCTCCCAGGGAGAGAAGCCACTGAGACCCTTAGGCACAGCCACTACAATTTTGCAGATTCAGCTCCTGGCCTGCAGACTGTAGGGGGTCCTAGCAACCAGTCTGCGGTGGTAATTGCTATTGCTTTATCTTTATTGGATCTGGATTGTGGTCTGGGGTGGAGATCTTGCAGTGTGTGACCAGATTGCCAGAGTGTGTGGAGGCTTCAGAGAGGGCACCGAACTAATACCTCCAGCAGCTGAGAAAACCTCAGAGTTTGGGACGGAATCTCCCCTGGCTGGTGGCAAAGTCCTACTATGGCAACAAGCCCAAAAGTTAAGTACTTGAGGGAGTAGAAACAATGCAACCAAGGCACTCTCCCCCCAGATCACCTCCAAACTATGTAAAAGGGGACTCTGAACAACTTCTGGAGCCCCAGCACCCACAGAATGACACAGAGAAGCTAACCTCCAGCTAAGGACAGCCCAGCAGCCCTGCAGGAAGGTCCAGCTCAGTGCCCTGGGAGCCGGCACATAGAGAGCCAGCAGCACGCAGCGCGCAGAGAGCCAAGTCCAGGTCCATGTCAGCCGCAGTTTTAGCCCCAGGACGGCTGGGCCAGCAGCCAGCTGGAAGGACCCCAGAACACCAGCAGCTGTGGTGATTCCAGAATTATCAACTCATATATGCCTTGGACAAAGTGAGAGGTTAGTGCCCTATGGACTTTGGGACCAGTATTTGGGGAACGCATCAGTTTCCTCCCCTGGGGGCTAGAAGCCGCTGAGGGCCATTTTGTAGTTTTCAGTGGCAGCTCCAGCTCCTGGCCTGCTAACTGTAGGGAGATCCAGCGATCAGTCTTGGGGGTTAATCGCTCTTGCTTTAACCTCCCTGGATCTGGATTGTGATCTGAGGGGGGAGGCCTGGGGTGGGTATCCAGCTTGCCAGAAAGCTGTGAAGACCCCAACATTAGGGACAAAAGCTCTCCTGTCTGGTGGCAGAGTCCTACTGTGGCAACAAGCCCAAAAGTCAAGTAATTAAGTGGCAACATGTCAAGGCAAAGGAAACAAAATAAACAGAAAAATGCAACCTTAGACTCCTATTTTGGGGGCAAAGAGGATCAAAGCATAGAACGGGAGGAAGACTGTGAGGTCAGAAGTCCTGCTCCAAAAGCCCCAAAGGAAAATATGAGCGGATTGCAGGCCTTAAGAAGGACTTTAAGGGAGTAGAGGACCTTAAGAAGGACTTTAAAAATCAAATAAGAGAAGTGGAGGAACAATTGGGAAAAGAAATGAGAGGGATGCAGGAAAAGTATGAAATGAGGGTCAACAGCCTGACTGAGGAAGACAACACCTTAAAAAATAGACTAACTCAAATGGCAAAGGAGGCCCAAAAGGGCAATGAGGAGAAGAATGCCTTAAAAAGTCGAATTTGCCAGATGGAAAAAGAATCTCAAAAGCTCACTGAGGAGATTCATTCCTTCAGAGTCAGACTGGAGCAAATGGAAACTAATGACTTTATGAGAAATCAAGATGCTGTTAAGCAGATCCAAACAAATGAAAGAGTAGAAGGCAATGTGAAATATCTCATGGGAAAAACCACTGACCTGGAAAATAGATCCAGGAGAGACAATTTAAAAATTATTGGACTACCTGAAAGCCATGACCAAAGAAAGAACCTAGAAATCACCCTTCAAGAAATTCTTAACGAAAATTGCCCTAATGTTTTAGAGCAGAGGGCAAAATAGAAGTTGAAAGAATCCACTGATCACCTCCTGAAAAAGATCCCAAAAAGAAAACTCACAGGAATATTATAGCCAGGTTCCAGAATTCCCAGATCAAGGAGAAAATACTACAAGCACCCAGGAAGAAACAATTTCAATATTGTGGAAACACAATAAGAATAGCCCAGGACCTGGCAGCTACTACACTGAGGGATCAAAGGGCATGGAATATGATATTCCAGAGGGCAAAAGAGCTGAGACTGAACCCAAGGGTCACCTATCCTGCAAAACTGAGTATTTTGTTTCAGGGGAAAATATGGTCATTCAGTGGAATAGAGGACTTTCAAGCATTCTTTTTTTCTTTTGCTTTTTGGGGGCAATTGGGGTTAAGTAACTTGCCCAAGGTCACACGGCTAGGTTTTTGTGTGTGCATTAAGTGTCTGAGGTAAGATCCGAACTCAGGTCCTTCTGACTCCAGGGCTGACGCTCTACTCACTGCGCCACCTAGCTGCCCCAACTTTCAAGCATTCTTAAGGAAAAAGCCAGAGTTGAATAGAAAATTTGACACCCAGACACAAGAAGCAAGAGATGCCTGAGAAGGTAATCCAGAAAAAGAAATCAAAAGAAACTTATCAAAGTTGACCTATTTACATTCCTACATGGAAAAACAATAATTGTGACTGATGAAACCTCTCTCAGTATGAAAATAATGGAAGAAGGGTATATCAGCATATGAATACATATGTGAATGTGTGTATATATGTTTACAGTTATACATAGATAGAGGGCATAGGTTGAATTTGTTGGGAAGGGATGATACTTAAGGGGTGAAATTATGAGGTGAGAGAGGAAAGTGGCAAGAGGATATGGGGAGAGACAGGGTAGGGGAAACTATCTCATGTAGAAGAAGCAAGGAGAAGTGGCTGCAGGGGAGGGGTAGAACAGTAAGGCAAAAAGGCAAAAGCATATTCTCATTGAATTTGTTTCAGGAAGAGAATGACATACATACTAAATGGGATATCTCAACCTGCAGCAGAGTAGGGGGAAGGGGGATGAGAGGAGGGATGATGGAGGGGAGTGCATTCTTGGGGTACGGGAGGTTGGAAGTATCCACTATGGAAGAGGGACAGGATCAAAGTAGGGAATGGACCAGGTGGGGGGTGGGATGGGTGGGAGGGAATTATAAGCAGCCTTTTACAATATATCTACTATGGTAATGTTTTGCATAGCTATACATGTACAACACATACTGAATTGCTTATCTTCCCAGAGGGAGTGGGTGACAAGGGAGGAAGGGAATGGATCTGAAATTCGAAGTCTTAAAATTAAATGTTTCAAATGTAAAAAAAGAAAGAAAGAAAATGTACAGGATCAAAGTGGGGAGTTGAACAGGTGGGAGGTGAGATAGGAGGGAGGGAAATATAGTCAGTCTTTTACAATATATCTACTATGGTAATGTTTTCCATATCTACACATGTACAACATATACAGAATTGCTTATCTTCCCAGTAAGGGTGGATGACAAGGGAGGAAGGGAATGAATCTGGAATTCAAAGTTTTAAAATCAAATGTTTTAAAAATATATAAATACTATTATTAATACTATTTTACATATAATTAGGAGATAAGATCTGCAGGCTTTGGAGCATGGGGATTCACCTTGCCCTACTGGAAAAGTCGAAGTGGGTATGGGAGAAGAGATGGGAGAGAGCAGAATGGATGAGGGGATAGCCTGTGGGACTGCTATTCTAGGGTCATGGGTAGGGGGAAAATGGGGGAAAATTGTAACTCAAAATCTGATGGAAATGAATGATGTAAACTAGAAGTTAATAAAGCATTTGAAAAAATAGAATAAAATAAAAGAAGCAGATAAGAGAAGTGGAGGAAAAATTGGGAAGAGAAATGAAAATGATGCCAGAAAATTATGAAAGGAGAGTCAACAGGCTGACTGAAGAAAATAACGCCCTAAAAATAGTCTAACTCGAATGGCAAAAGAGGCTCAGAAAGGCAATGAGAAGAATGCCTTAACAAGCTGAATTTGCCAGATGGAAAAAGAATCTCAAAGGCTCACTGAGGAGAATCTTTCCTTCAGATTTAGAATGGAACAAAGGCAAGCTATTGACTGTGAAAAATCAAGATGCTGTTAAACAGATCCAAACAAATGAAAGAATAGAAGGCAATGTGAAATATCTCATGGGAAAAAAACACTGACCTGGAAAATAGATCCAGGAGAGATAATTTTAAAATTATTGGGCTACCTGAAAGCCATGATCAAAGAAAGAACCTAGAAATCATCCTCCAAGAAATTCTCAAGGAAAACTGCTCTGATGTTTTAGAACCAGAAGGCAAAATAGAGGTTGAAAGAATCCACTGGTCATCTCCTGAAAAAGATCCCAAAAAGAAAACTCCTAGGAATTTTATAGCCAGGTTCTGGAATTCCCAGATCAAGGAGAGAATATTACAAGAAGCCAGGAAGAAACAATTTCAATATTGTGGAAACACAATCAGAATAACACAGGATCTGACAGCTTCTACACTGAGAGATTGAAGGGCCTGGAATATGATATTCTGCAGGTCAAAGGACCTGGAATTAAAACCAAGAATCACCTACCCAGCAAAACTGAGTATCATGTTTCAGGGGAAAATATGGTCATTCAGTGGATTAGAGGACTTTCAAGCATTCTTGAAGAAAAAACCAGAGTTGAATCGAAAATTTTACATTCAGATACAAGAAACAAGAGAAGCATGAGAAGGTAAACAGAGAAAAGAAATCATAAGGAACTTATCAAAGTTGAACTATTTACATTCCTACATGGAAAAACGATCATTGTAACTGAGGAAACTTTTCTCAAAATTAAAATAGTTGAAGGGAGTAGAAATATATATAGTCTTTATCGGAGGGTATATAGGTATAAGAACACATATGTGAATGTGTATATATGTTTACAGGTATACATGGATAGAGGGCACAGGACCAATTTAATAGGAAGGGATGATACTTAAAAGGTGAAATCAAGAAGTGAGAGAGGAATATAATAAGAGGAGATGGGGAGAGATAGAATGGGGCAAACTATCTCATATAGAAGAGGGAAGGGAAAATGGGTACAGTGGAGGGGAAGAACAGGAAACCATAAGGGAATGGGTCAACCTTATAATCTTTGAATTTGGCTCAGGAAGGGAATGACATACACACAAAATAGAGTATCTCACCCTACAGGAGAGTAGGTTGGAAGGGGATGAGAGTGGGGATGATGGAAGGGAGGGCAGTAGGGGTGGGAGGGAAGTGGGAAGCACACACTTTTGAAAAGAGACATGACCAAAGTAGAGAATAGAACAAGTGGGAAGTGGGATGGGGGGAGGGAAATATAATCAGTATTCTATAATATATCTACTATGGTAATGTTTTGCATTAACTACACATGTACAACTTATATTGAATTGCTTATCTTCCCAGTAAGGATGGGTGAAAAGAGAGGAAGAGAATGAATTTGGAATTCAAAGTTTTAAAACAAAGTGTTTAATGTGTGTGTGTGTGTGTGTGTGTGTGTGTGTGTATACTAGTATTAATACTACTTTAATGTAATTGGGAAATCAGAGGAGGGGATATCCTGGGGGACTGATATTCTGGGGAAGTGTGTAGGGGAAAAACAGGGAGAAAATTTGTAACACAAAACTGGCAGAAATGAAGTAAAACAGAAGTTAATAAAGCATTTGAAAAAAAAATAAACTAAGACCATATGATAGAAGTATCAACATATTTAAATTAATTTACTGATTCAGCACCTTACTGAATTACCAAAATATTAGTTTATAGAGTTAGAAAATATAATAACAATTTATCTGGAAAAACAAAGGGTCAAGACACTCAAGGGAAATGATCAATAAAAGTAGAAATCGGGGGCGGAGCCAAGATGGCGGAGTAGAAACAGCTCGTCCAAGCCTCTCTGCCCCCAGATTCTCCACCAACTATGTAAAAAAGGACTCTGAAAAACTTCTGGAGCCCCAGCACCCACAGAACGACACAGAGAAGCTAACCTCCCGCTGAGGACAGCCCATCACCCTGCAGGAAGGACCAGCGCAGCGGTCTGGGAGCCGGCAGCGCGCAGAGCGCAGGAGCCGAGCCGAGCCCAGGTCCACGTGAGCCGAGGTTTTAGCCCCAGGGCGGCAGGGCCAGCAGCCGGCTGGAGGAACCCCAGAACACCAGGAACTGTGGAGATTCCAGAATTATCAACATAGACTTGCCTAGGACAAAGTAAGAGGTTAGTGTCCTATGGACTTTGGGACCTGTATTTGGGGAATGCGTCAGCTCCCTCCCCTGGGGGCTAGAAGCAGCTGAGGAGACAAGCCATTGTGTAGTTTTCATAGGCATTTCCGGCTCCCAGCCTACAAATCGTGGGGAGATCCAGCGATCAGTCTTGGGGGGTAATCGCTCTTGCTTTAACCTCCCTGGATCTGGATTGTGATCTAGGGTGGAAGTTGTGGGTGGGTTTACAGCTTGCCAGAAACGGAAGTTGCCCCCCACACGTTCGGGACGAAAATTCCTCTATCTGGCCTTAAAGCCATAGTGTGGCAACAAGCCCAAAAGTCAAGCAATTAAGTGGCAACATGCCAAGGCAAAGGAAACAAAAAATGCAACCCTAGACTCCTATTTTGGGGGCATAGAGCGGGAAAAGGACTGTGAGGTCAGAAGTCCTGCTCCAAAAGCCCCAGGGGAAAACATGAGTGGGTTGCAGGCCATAGAGGACCTTAAGAAGGACTTTAAAAATAAAATAAGAGAAGTGGAGGAAAAATTGGAAAGAGAAATGAGAAGGATGCAGGAAAAGTATGAAATGAGGGTCAACAGCCTGACTGAGGAAAACAACACCTTAAAAAATAGACTAACTCAAATGGCAAAGGAGGCCCAAAAGGGCAATGAGGAGAAGAATGCCTTAAAAAGTCTAATTTGCCAGATGGAAAAAGAATCTCAAAAGTTCACTGAGGAGATTCATTCCTTCAGAGTTAGACTGGAGCAAATGGAAGCTAATGACTTTATGAGAAATCAAGATGCTGTTAAGCAGATCCAAACAAATGAAAGAATAGAAGGCAATGTGAAATATCTCATGGGAAAAACCACTGACCTGGAAAATAGATCCAGGAGAGACAATTTAAAAATTATTGGACTACCTGAAAGCCATGATCAAAGAAAGAACCTAGAAATCACCCTTCAAGAAATTCTCAAGGAAAACTGCCCTGATGTTTTAGATCCAGAGGGCAAAATAGAGGTTGAAAGAATCCACGATCACCTCCTGAAAAAGATCCCAAAAAGAAAACTCCCAGGAATATTATAGCCAGGTTCCAGAATCCCAGATCAAGGAGAATACTAAGCAGCCAGGAAGAAACAATTTCAATATTGTGGAAACACAATCAGAATAGCCCAGGACCTGGCAGCTTCTACACTGAGGGATCGAAGGGCATGGAATATGATATTCCAGAGGGCAAAAGAACTGGGAATGAACCCAAGGTCACCTACCCAGCAAAACTGAGTATTTTGTTTCAGGGGAAAATATGGTCATTCAGTGGAATAGAGGACTTTCAAGCATTCTTGAGGAAAAAACCAGAGTTGAATAGAAAATTTGACATCCAGACACAAGAAGCAAGAGATGCCTGAGAAGGTAATCAGGGAAAAGAAATCAAAAGGAACTTATCAAAGTTGAACTATTTACATTCCTATATGGAAAAGCAATATCTGTGACTGATGATATCTTTCTCACTATGAAAATAATGGAAGAAGGGGGTGTGGTCATATGAATACATATGTGAATGTATGTGTATATGGTTACAGTTATATATGGATAGAGGGCATAGGTTGAATTTGTTGGGAAGGGAGAGTACTCAAGGGATGAAATTATGAGGTGAGAGAGGAAAGTGACAAGAGGAGATGGGGAGAGACATGGTAGGGTAAACTATCTCATGTAGGGGAAGTGGGTGCAAAGGAGGGGGAGAATAAGGAAGGCTAAAAAGGCAAAACCACATTTACATTGAATTTGGTTCAGGGAGAAAATGACATACATACTAAATGGGATATCTCAACCTGCAGCAGGATAGGGGGAAGGGGGATGAGAGGAGGGATGATGGATGGGAGGGCATCCTTGGGGTGAGGGGAGGTTGGAAGTACCCACTATAGAAGAGGGACAGGATCATGTAGGGAATGGACCAGGTGGGGGGTGGGATGAGTGGGAGGGAATTATAAGCAGCCTTGTACAATATATCTACTATGATAATGTTTTGCATAGCTAGACATGTACAACATATACTGAATTACTTATCTCCCCAGAGGGAATGGGTGACAAGGAGGAAGGAAATGGATCTGAAATTCGAGGTCTTAACATTAAATGTTTCAAATATATATAGATACTATTATTAATACTCTTTTGCTATAATTGGGAGATAAGATGTGCAGGCATTGGGACACAAAGATTCACCTTCCTCTAATGGAAAAGTCGAGGGGGTATGGGAGAAGGTATGGGAGAGAGCAGATTGGAGGAAGCGATATCTTGTGGGACTGCTATTATGGGAGGTTGGGTAGGGGAATAATGGGGGGAAAATGATTGTAACTCAAAACCTGGCGGAAATGAATGATGTAAAACAGAAGTTAATAAAGTATTTGTTTAAAAAAAAAATAAAAGTAGAAATGATGGATATTACCACTATCAAATTGATAATACCATATCTTAAAGTACACTATAAATCGATGATCATCAACATTATTTGGTACTGTTTAAAAATATAGAAGTTGATTAGATGTGGAATACAATATACTGAAGTAAATCTACCTAAAAGCCTTTTGTTTGGTAAATTTAGACACCATCTAAACAAAAATTAATAGGAAAAAAATTTCCCATCTTCCATCACAGAATATGCCTCACCTCTCAAGGGAGGGCTTCAGCAAGACTCCTCCACCATTAGATTGAGACCCCAGTTTTCTCCCTATTTCAGTACCTCTCTTTGCCACCTTTCCCATTATCCTGTATCCTCTCTCTTTTTTGAGGGATTATGGGAGATAATTTCCATTCGTTGTTCATCCATCGAGTTCATTAGAGTAGTCACACATTCCCCCTATCCTCCACTTCTCCTTGGCAGTTTGGCAGAAATTAGGTTCATGCAAACCAATACCTTATACCATGTACCAAGCAAATTTCCAAAAGGTTATGTGATTCAAATATAAAAGTTCATATCATCCAGAAATTATAATAGGATGGAAGAAATTTCCTTTCAGATCTATGGATAGGGTATGAGTAGACAAAGCATAGAAAGCATCATTGAAGAAAAAATGGATAGTTTTAATTACATGAAATTGAAAACGTCTTACACAAACAAAACCAATACAGCTACAATTAGAAGGAAAGCAATTACTAGGAAAAAATTTTCCCACTATGATATATAAGGAATTAATATCAGGAGCCATTCCCTAATTAATAAATCATCTAAGGATATGAACATAGTTCATGAAATGTTTTACAAAGGAAGAAATCCAAGTTAGCAATTTCCAAATGAAAAAGCTGCAAATCACTAATAATAAGAAAAATGCAAATTAAAACATCTCTGAAATTCTAATTTACATGTATCAGATTGGCAAAGATGTAACAAGGAGCTTAAGAAGAGAGCAGGGCTGGGGAGGGGGTAATGAGTTCAATTTTTGACATATTGAGTTTAAGATGTCAACAGGATATCCAGTTCAAGATGTCTCATAGGCAGGTGGAGATGGGAAGTTGGGGGTCAGCAGGAGAGGTTAGAGCTGGATACATAGATTTGAGAATTCTAAGCATAGAGAGATGATAGTTGAATCCACGGGAGCTGATGAGATGATCAAGTGAAATACTATAGGGGGAGAAAAGGACCAAGGACAGAGGATTGTGGAACACCCATGGCAAGCAGGTGGGACCTGGAAAAAAACCTAGCAAAGGAGACTGAGAAGAAACAAAACTACTATAAGATTCTGAGAAATAAGTACGTTCTTTAGATGCCCCATTGAAAAGGCACCATAAGTAAGAGAGAGGAACATAACAATATCTTACAGTTATGATTTACTTTCTATGTTTCCTCGTAATTCATTTATTTTTTCCATTATGAATTCATATGCTACAAGATTGGCATATATAAGTGTAATAATTATATCAGTTTATTGGCTATGTTTCTTTTAAGAATAATGTAATTCAGGGCAGCTAGGTGGTGCAGTAAATAGAACACTGGCCCTAGAGTCAGGAGGGTCTAAGTCCAAATCTGGCCTCAGATGCTTAACACTTACTAGCTGTGTGGCCTTGGACAAGTCGTTTAATCCCAATTGCCCCTACGAAAAGCAAAAAAAAAAAAAAGGAATAATGATGTAATCCTCTTATTTTTATCTTTATGTTGTGAATTTTTGGTTTTGCTTTATCTGATATCATGATTGCAAATCCTACTTTTTTAGATTTGCCTAATGCATAATACATTTTGTTCTGGATACTAATTTTTATTCTATGTGTGTCTTTGCTTTTTAGATGTGTTTAGTTTCTTGCAAGAAACAGATTGTGAGATTTTTGTTCTTATTCAATCTGTCACTTTGTTTAAATATCTTGGATTGTTTAGTCCATTCACATTTAATCTTATCAGAATTAGGTTTATATTTTTCTCTATTGGTGTTTCTCCTTTTTCTGAATTGGTATTTTTCTTTAATTCTCCTTCCTCTTTTAAGTCAATACTTTTCTTTTTGCTTTTTGGAGGGCAATTGGGGTTAAGTGACTTGCCCAAAGTCACATGGCTAGTAAGTGTGTCAAGTGTCTGAGGCCGGGTTTGAACTCAGGTGCTCCTGACACCAGGGCCTGTGCTCTATTCACTGTGCCACCTAGCCACCCCTAGTACTTTTTTCTTACAGTTAGTTTTGCTTAATCTACTTTAAGACAAACCTTTCCCCACCATCAAACACCTCCCTACAGTTTATCAACCTTCTCCATAATTTTGAGATTTTATTTAACTTATTGATTTCTTTTTCTTGCTTTTATTTAATTATAGAATTCTTTCTCTCTTTCTTCCCCTTCTTTCCTCCCTCTTAGTTAAGTGGTTAATTGAAAATTCTCCCTATTCTCCTCCCCATGACGTTTCTTTTATTAGTTTTTCTCCTTTTGTGCCTTTTTTTTCAGAGAAAGATTTCTCATTCTTTCCATTACTTTCTTTGCTTTCTATTCTGAAACTTTATTCTTTGATTCATTATGTGTACACTTATTTATTCTTTCTTTAGCTTCTCTGTGTTCCTTGTGGTATTAAAGCTTGTAGCATAATAAACTGAGTCTCTTCTTCTAGCTGATAGTCCTGTTATTTTCTTTGTAGTTCTTACTCCCTACCTCCTCCCTTTTACTTCTGCTGTGCCTACAGGAAATAGAGAAAATAAATTTTGCCCCACAGTTGAAATTTCCATTTGTCCCTGTTGTGTGATTCATTTCTACTCCCTGACTTCTTCATGATTGTTTATTTTCCTATTTGCTGTGACACCTCCTCTCTTGGTCTGTTCCCTCTCAGTATTCTAGATTCAGGTGGCCCCCAGAAGCTCCAATTTCCTTAGAGGTTTAACACTTTCTCTGAGGAAGTGGTCTTACTATGTGCTAATCCCCTGGATACTATCCCCATTGGAAGGTTTCCATCTTCCATCACAGAATATGCCTCACCTCTCAAGGGAGGGCTTCAGCAGCACTCCTCCACCATTAGATTGAGACCCCAGTTTTCTCCCTATTTCAGTACTTCTCTTTGCCACCTCTCCCATTGTCCTGTATCCTCTCTCTTTTTTGAGGGATTATGGGAGATAGCTTCCATTCATCGTTCATCCATGGAGTTCATTAGAGTAGTCACACATTCCCCCTATCCTCCACTTCTCCTTCCTCCTTCTAAGCAGCCTCCCATTCTGTGATTTAGTCCCCCAAAATACATTGATTTACCTGTAGGTGGGAGGATTGAGGCTGAAGGGTTTAGTCCATGGTGTTTCAGGCTTACTTTTCCATGGCTATTTCTCTTATTTCTTTAAATTCGATTTTCATCTTTAAAATACAATTTCTTAGTGGCCCTAACCCTAACCTTAAATGCATGTGCTGTGCGGTTATTATTTTAATCCAACAGATGTCTTTCTTTTTGTGTTTCTTTTAATAGACTCTAGAAATGGGGTTATTTCATTTCTTATCCTTTCTTTGGTAGTTCTATTTTATTTACATTTTTGTTTCCATTGTTTGTAATATATGCTTATGTCTGCCCCCCACCCCACCCCCAGTCCCAGTGCTTCCAATGTCTCTCTTATTGAACATGCACATTTTTTTTCATCGATGGTCACATTCAGGTTTACATGGTGTATCATTTGGTATTGCATCTTGAGCTTTGTTTTTCAGAATATATTATTCCATCCTCGTCTACAATTTCTGGCAGCTGCAGAATAGTCTGTTGTTACTTGAATTTCCTTTCCTTTATATTTACAGGTTTTTCCTCTTGGTTTCCAGAAGACTTTGCTGCTTGTCATTGGAACTGTTAAATTTTCAACTAGATATCTTGGAGTTTGAAGAATAGATGATTTTTTTTTCTTAAGACTGGATTCTTTCAATCAGTGCTTTGTTTTCTAGGCAGTTTTCTCTGAATTTTTGCATTATGGTATTCAATTATTTTTTTCCTAGTCACATTCTTCTGGGAGACCTGTGATCCTTTAGATGTCTTAGTGTGTGCCTTCTCTCCCAATTTTAGGGTCTTCTCTATTGATTTATATGCTTGTGCTTTAGGTTTTTAAATAGGTTTTTTTCTGCTTGAAATTGCTAGTGCTTACAAACATTTTTCCTTGCACTTTTCTGTAGCTCACTTTCTGAATTCCACTCCCCTTGTACTGCAGTCTTCTTCAGCCTCTTCCCACATTGGTTAATTTGCTTTTCAGTGGCCTTTGAGTGGGGTGGGGTGGATGCTACTGATTCTTGCTGGCTTCCATTCATTCTGCTTCTTTCTGCAAGGTTAGGGGTGATGGGCGCCATTCTGGGTAGTTTCTGCCGTCTTGGGAGAGTCTGTTTCTCCTCTGTCCAATTCCCCTGGCCCTTCACATGCCTGGGTAGATTCAATACCTGAAAAATGCTATCCTTGTTGAGTTTCTTGCTTTTTGTTGTATTCTGAAAAAAGTTGCCATTACTCTGTTTCTGATGCATAATTCTCCTTTTGAGGTTTTCTTGAGAGTTAGTGAGGACTAGAAAAAATGTCTAGCCTTCAGGCTTCTTGGTCACATGACCTGGGAGTATTCCCTCTACTTTTTAAAGATTCCTTAGATCTTTAGTTCTCATGGCTCCACAATCAGTGGATGAAGGTACAAAGGGCCACCACTGTTCCCTAATGATTGGTGGGAACATTGGTTATAACCATGCTTTGAGGCAGGGAAAGGAACCTCACTCCTAAGGGACCTACCAGTGAGGAAATTCCCTCTATCAATGTATACTTAGAGTCTTAGACACTTACCAGGAGTACTAAGAGGTGAAGTGATTTTTGCAAAGTCCTGTAGCCAATGTGGGAGATGCAGGACATGAACCCAGGTCTTCCTGATTCCACAGCCACTTCTCTAACCTCTAGGCTACATTACCTTTCACACTATTATTGTTATTATTACTATGATTATGACATCAATCTGGAAGGGATAGTCAGGATCCAAAAAATAATCTTGGCAGTCTTGAATATTGTGCTGCATCTAATATGTAAATTTGATAGAATAAAATAGAAAATCTAATACACCCCAGGCTATAAAACTCAACGTCATAAGCACAATATGGGGAAGGCATGACTAAGTAGTAGTTTACCTGAAAACAAACTGGAGGTTTTCAGAGACAGCAAACTCAACAGGGTGATATCAAAACCTAAAAAGTTAATGTAATGTCTCCAAGTGGGGATTTCAGTGAGATGGCTTCTGTGGTCCCTTATAGATCTAGAGCTGTGATTCTATGATCCAGAGAGCTGATGGGCTTACCAGATTCTGGAGTACTATGTTCCATTTTGGATGTCACATTTCTTGTTTATCTTTTACTTGTTTAAAACCATGATCCTTATTTTTAATATATCTTTTATTTTACTTCATTAAAATCTTTCCAAATTACACATAAAATTTTAATATTCTTTTTTAAATTTTAAATTCAAAATTTTCTCCTTCCCAGCCCTCCTACATTCACTCAGAAGGCAAGAGATGAGATACCAATTATGTATGTGAAGTCATGCAAAACATATTTCCATATTAGCCATGTTGCAAAAGAAAACACACACACACACACACACACACACAAGACAAAAAAATAATGAGAGTTTAAAAAGTATACTTTGATCTGCATTCAGATTCTATCAGTTCTATCTCTGAACACGAATAGCATTTTTCATCATGAGTTGCTTGGAACTGTCTTGGATCATTGTCTTGATCAGAGAAGCCAAATCTTTCAAAGTTGATCATCCTAATACTATTTCTGTGACCATATATAGTATCCTCCTGGTTCTGCTCACTTCACCTTGCATGAGTTCATATGTCTTCCCAAGTTTTTCTGAAACCATCTTACTCATCATTTCTTAAACCATAATAGTATTCTATCACAATTATATACCACACCTTGTTCAGCCATTCTCCAGTTGATGGGTATACCCTCAATTTCCAATCATTTGCCAGCACAAAAAGACTGCTATAAATATTTTTTGGACAAATAGGTCCTTTTCCTTTTTTAAACATTTCTTTCAGATATGAACCTAATAGTGGTATTGCTGGGTCAAAGGGTATGCATAGTTTGATAGCCCTGTGAGTATAGTTCCAAATTGTTCTCCAAAATGGTTGAATCATTTCACAACTCCACCAACAGTGTATTAGTGTCCCAATTTTTCCATATCCCTTCTAGCACTTGTCATTTTCCTACTTTGTCATGTTAGCCAATCTGATAGTTATGAAGTAGTATCTCAGAGTTGTTTTAATTTCTATAATCCATAATTTCTGTAATAAAGTAGTGATTTAGAGCATTTCTTTTCATGTGACTCGATAGTTTTGGTTTCTTCTGAAAACAGCTTATTTATATCTTTTGACTATCAGTTGGGGAATGATTAATATTTTTCTAAAATTTGACTCAGTTCCCTATATATTTGAAAAATTAGACCTTTATCAAAGAAACTTACTATAAAAAAATTTTCCCCAGTTTCCTAATTTCCTTCTAAGTTTGGCTGCATTCATTTTGTGTGTATGTAATTTTTTTCAAATTTCATATAATCAAAGTTATCCATTGTGCTTCTCATGATCCTCTCTATCTCATTTGGTGATAAACTCTTCTCTTATCTGTAAATTTGATGGTACATTTTTTTTTTTTGGTTTTTGGAGGGCAATTGAGTTAAGTGACTTGCCCAAGGTCACACAGCTAGCTTTTTGTTAGTTTGTGTTAAGTGTCTGAGGTTGAATCTGAACTCAGGTCCTTCTGACTCTAGGGCCAGTGCTCTACTCACTGCACCACCTAGCCGCCCCTGATGGTACATTTTTTGACCTTCCCCCAATTTACTTATGGTATTATCCTTTATGTCTAAATCATGTTTCTGTTTTGACATTTTATTGATATATGATGTGAAATGTTGGTCTATGCCTAGTTTCTTCCAAACTGCTTCCTAGTTTTCCCAGCAATTTTTGTCAAATAGTGAGTTCTTACCTCAAAAGCTTGGATCTTTGGGTTTATCAAACACGAGATTACTATGGTCATTTACTACTGTGTATTTGGTACCTAATCTTTTCCATTGATCCACCACTCTATTTCTTAGTCAGTACCAGATTTTTTTTCATGATTATAACTTGATAATATAATTTGAAATCTGGGACATTCCTTCACTTTTTTTTCAATGATTCCTTGGATGCCACATTTCAAGAAGGATAATGGTAGGGTTCTAACATGTCTAAAAGAGGGTATGACAAGATTATGAAGGGATTCAGAAACAAGTTACTCAAGGATCAGTTGAGGAAATTCAGAATTTTTCCTAGAGATAGGAAAACTTTGGGACAGTGCAGTACATGGTAGTTGTCTTCAAGTATTTGAATAACTGTGCAGAAGAGGGAAGTAGGCTCACTCTGCCTCTGAAATTCTAAAAAGCAGAGCTAGGAACAAAGGGCAGATTTGGGTTCCAAGTAAAGAATAATGTCTCAATACTTAGGGACAGATGGAATGTGTACTGTCTGGGTCTCTAGAGGACTGGTCAAAGGGATTGGGGAGGCTGGATAATGTCATCTCATTGAGGGTGACATAGAGGGGATTTCATTAGACTATGTGGTTGTTAGCATCCTTCCAATTTGGAGATCTTGAGAAACTTTATATATGTTGAAACTAGTAGGTTCAACTATGCCAACTTCCTGTGTTTTCTGAGTAAGTTGTTGAGCCAGAGAAGAGGACCTGCCCTGTAGATATGTCACATCGCTATGTGAATATAAAATATATTAAGATATGCCCTAAAATGAGAGAGCCATCACTTCCAAAAAAGCTGCCCCAAAGTAGGCTTGCATTGTCATTGCCATAGCTGGAAGTTCCACCCATAGGGCCAATCAGGCAGATGGCCTAGGAGCCTAAGTCAGGGGGAGGGAATGGCCAAACCACTTTGGCTGGGCTTAAATGTGGTAGCAACTTCCATTTTTAGTAGGAAAGAAATGTGAGGTAAGTTCATTTAGTTAAGTATTAATTGAACCATTTGGACCATGTCATTGACCATTGAATCCCTAGTTCCATTTTTTTTGTCTTCCAAACTGTTTGGCATTCTTGTAGGGAACTACCGGAAGACAGGGTTTGAAAGCTCAGACACCATTATGTCAGGGTATAGAGGCTTAAATTTTTAAGTTTAGAACAAACTTCTCTACTCACTTTTCCTTGAACCCAAACCATTCCTCTAAAGATCAGTCCTTGAAATCAGTTCTTGAAATTATAAGAGAAAGAACTACCTCTGACTAGAGCTTCATTGCTTAATCTCTCCTACCATTTTTATTGGGGGGAGGTGTACAACTAATGAACAACAAATATTCAACTAGCCTTTGGACCACAGAGGTGGGGAACCTGGGACCTAGAGACTACATGTTATGCCCCACAGGTGGCAGCTACAGGTTTCCCACCTCTGCATGAGGAGAAGAGATGTCAGTTATCTAAGATGAGAATGAATAAGCCAAGAACAGATTGCTCGCTTTCCTCCCCATTTCTTCCCTTATGAGTGCATTGACCTTTTCTCTTTTTGGCTAAAGAAAAGCCTCATTGGAGGGTGGAGCCAAGATGGCGGAGTAGAAACAGCTCGTCCAAGCCTCTCTGCCCCCAGATTCTCCACAAACTATGTAAAAAAGGACTCTGAAAAACTTCTGGAGCCCCAGCACCCACAGAACGACACAGAGAAGCTAACCTCCCGCTGAGGACAGCCCAGCACCCTGCAGGAAGGACCAGTGCAGTGGTCTGGGAGCTGGCAGCGGGCAGAGCGCAGGAGCCGAGCCGAGCCCAGGTCCACGTGAGCCGAGGTTTTAGCCCCAGGGGGGCAGGGCCAGCAGCCGGCTGGAGGAACCCCAGAACACCAGGAACTGTGGAGACTCCAGAATTATCAACATAGACATGCCTAGGACAAAGTAAGAGGTTAGTGTCCTATGGACTTTGGGACCTGTATTTGGGGAATGCGTCAGCTCCCTCCCCTGGGGGCTAGAAGCCGCTGAGGAGACACGCCATTTTGTAGTTTTCATAGGCATTTCCGGCTCCCAGCCTACAAATCGTGGGGAGATCCAGCGATCAGTCTTGGGGGGTAATCGCTCTTGCTTTAACCTCCCTGGATCTGGATTGTGATCTAGGGTGGAAGTTGTGGGTGGGTTTACAGCTTGCCAGAAACGGAAGTTGCCCCCCACACGTTCGGGACGAAAATTCCTCTATCTGGCCTTAAAGCCATAGTGTGGCAACAAGCCCAAAAGTCAAGCAATTAAGTGGCAACATGCCAAGGCAAAGGAAACAGAAAAATGCAACCCTAGACTCCTATTTTGGGGGCATAGAGCGGGAAAAGGACTGTGAGGTCAGAAGTCCTGCTCCAAAAGCCCCAGGGGAAAACATGAGCGGGTTGCAGGCCATAGAGGACCTTAAGAAGGACTTTAAAAATAAAATAAGAGAAGTGGAGGAAAAATTGGAAAGAGAAATGAGAAGGATGCAGGAAAAGTATGAAATGAGGGTCAACAGCCTGACTGAGGAAAACAACACCTTAAAAAATAGACTAACTCAAATGGCAAAGGAGGCCCAAAAGGGCAATGAGGAGAAGAATGCCTTAAAAAGTCGAATTTGCCAGATGGAAAAGAATCTCAAAAGTTCACTGAGGAGATTCATTCCTTCAGAGTCAGACTGGAGCAAATGGAAGCTAATGACTTTATGAGAAATCAAGATGCTGTTAAGCAGATCCAAACAAACGAAAGATTAGAAGGCAATGTGAAATATCTCATGGGAAAAACCACTGACCTGGAGAATACATCCAGGAGAGACAATTTAAAAATTATTGGACTACCTGAAAGCTATGATCAAGGAAAGAACCTAGAAATCACCCTTCAAGAAATTCTCAAGGAAAACTGCCCTGATGTTTTAGATCCAGAGGGCAAAATAGAGGTTGAAAGAATCCACAGATCACCTCCTGAAAAAGATCCCAAAAAGAAAACTCCCAGGAATATTATAGCCAGGTTCCAGAATCCCCAGATCAAGGAGAAAATACTACAAGCAGCCAGGAAGAAACAATTTCAATATTGTGGAAACACAATCAGAATAGCCCAGGACCTGGCAGCTTCTACACTGAGGGATCGAAGGGCATGGAATATGATATTCCAGAGGGCAAAAGAACTGGGAATGAACCCAAGGGTCACCTACCCAGCAAAACTGAGTATTTTGTTTCAGGGGAAAATATGGTCATTCAGTGGAATAGAGGACTTTCAAGCATTCTTGAGGAAAAACCAGAGTTGAATAGAAAATTTGACATCCAGACACAAGAAGTAAGAGATGCCTGAAAAGGTAATCAGGGAAAAGAAATCAAAAGGAACTTATCAAAGTTGAACTATTTACATTCCTATATGGAAAAGCAATATCTGTGACTGATGATATCTTTCTCACTATGAAAATAATGGAAGAAGGGGGTGTGGTCATACGAATACATATGTGAATGTGTGTGTATATGGCTACAGTTATATATGGATAGAGGGCATAGGTTGATTTTGTTGGGAAGGGAGAGTACTCAAGGGATGAAATTATGAGGTGAGAGAGGAAAGTGGCAAGAGGAGATGGGGAGAGACATGGTAGAGTAAACTATCTCATGTAGGGGAAGTGGGTGCAAAGGAGGGGGAGAATAAGGAAGGCTAAAAATGCAGCAGGATAGGGGGAAGGGGGATGAGAGGAGGGATGATGGATGGGAGGGCATCCTTGGGGTGAGGGGAGGTTGGAAGTACCCACTATAGAAGAGGGACAGGATCATGTAGGGAATGGACCAGGTGGGGGGTGGGATGAGTGGGAGGGAATTATAAGCAGCCTTGTGCAATATATCTACTATGATAATGTTTTGCATAGCTAGACATGTACAACATATACTGAATTACTTATATCCCAAGAAGGAATGGGTGACAAGGGAGGAAGGAAATGGATCTGAAATTCAAGGTCGTAACATTAAATGTTTCAAATATAAAAAAAAAAAAAAAGAAAAGCCTCATTGCTAAAGGTTAGGAAAATCTGGCAGAATGTGGAAAGGAAATCTAGAGAAAGCTAAATGAATGACGGTTCCTTTAATGTGGACTGGCCTCCCTGCTCCTCTTTGTCTTTCTTCTCCGGAAAGAAGAGCTCATTTGCAGAGTCATTCCCTGCTTAGTACTCTAGCCAAGGAGGTAAGCAGCCAGCCAAGAGTCCAGTCCCAGCCTCAGGTGTTAGCATCTTCTCAGAAATGCTCCTATTTGCTCCAGGCAGGGAGCCCTTTTGCTGTTCTCTGACTGGTTCAGACCAATTAATTATCTAAGGTGAGTGACTTTTGGAAGGTCTATTTCCCTCTTTTATAGGATATGAAACATTTTCTTTAGGGTCTTTTCCTCTCTGCTCTCCAAAGTTTTGATGGAAGTAAATTCCTATTTTCAGTGGGCTAGTTAACACAGATGATTGGTCTTAAAAGCCCGTCAGACATTTATTTCCAGGGGCCACTTAGGTCATTAGAATAGTTGTTGGCAGTTACTAAGAGTTACACCTCATAGGATCTGGGCTTGCTGCTCCAATGATGGAGTAAGTAGGTCACAGACTGACTCAGTGAAAGTCATAACATCCTTTCAACTGATTAATTTAATTTTAACATTAATTACATATATTCCTCCTTTCAGAAAGTAAGAATGGGACAAGCCTTGTTACCAATAATAATTCTGTATATTCTCCATTCTAACATTAAATGACAGTATTGGCTGAAATGCAAAGTTTCCTATCAATAGCTACATGACCATCAGCAGACTTGCTGGTCAAAAAGACTTTCACTAAACTTCTGAAATTAGATAGCTAAACCACTTGAGTGAATTTGGAGAAGTGATGCTCTCCTAAAGGAAAATGACAGTATGAAACCCAAGGTTTGCTAACTAACTTTAAGACTCTAGTACTGCATGCCCAAGAACAAAAACTACTAAGGAAAAGAGTCTTTATATGAAAAGAACTACTCATGGGAAGGGAAAGGAATGAGCATTTATATAACACCTATGTGCCGGGCACCGTACTAAATGCTTTTGCAAAATATTATCTCATTTGATCCTTTGAACTGGGTGCTATTATTATGCTCATTTTACAGCTGAGTAAACTAAGGTAGGGAGAGGTTAAATTACTTGTCCAGGGTGACATAGCCACTGTGTCTGAGGCTAGGTTCAAACTCAGGGCTTCCTGACTCCAGGCCCAGAGCTCTGTCCCAATAGGTGCCTCATGGTTTGGGAGAAAATATGTTTAGATACCATATAATACAATAAATTCCAGGTGGATAAAGGATCTAACTATGAAGAATCACATCATAGAAAAATTAGAGAATGAAAGGTTATAACTTCCAATGTGAATGGGGATAGGGCCTGTGATTTCATTGATATAAGGAACTCCCTGGTGAGGAGACTCTCTCCCTGAAGATCAGTCGGTACCTTCTCTACAGCAATCTTTAAGAGTTCCAGAGAGCATTGAGAGGTTGAATGATGTGCCTAGAGTTACACAGCCAGCACATGTCAGTCACAGCTCTGAATACAGGTCTTCATGATTTGGAAGACAACTCTGTGAGCTTGGCCAAGCAAATTCCATTAGAAGAATCTGTAGCCAGACAATGCAGAGAGGAGATTACTCAAAACAAAACAGACAACTTTACAAGTCATGTCATCATTTCCCTGAAGTCATGGTCCTCTTTGAGAACTAATGACAAACCACACATGTGACCAGCCTCACCTTCTTCTCCAGAGCCATTTTCTCAAGGCAAGGAGATCAAGTGCTGGCTAAGACAATTTCTAGGCTCGTTTGGCTTTCTTGTTAGGGCAAACTTCTTTAGGAAGTACTTACAATCTAGAGGTCAATGTCCAGTCCTCCATCTATTTCACTTTTTTCAGCATCAACAGGTTGAGGTTCTTTTGAATTGCACAGAGTATCTTTCTCATTTTTGTTCAAAGATTACAAGGATTTCTCTCTTTGTTCTTTCAAGTCAATAGTTTTACTTTATACAGATAGCTTCTTTATGAATGATGACCACATCAATAGCAAGTCATCTCCTGCCTCTTCACAGAAAGTATTAATGATAAAGGAATTTGAATCTTCATTGTAGTCTACAAGCCTTTGACCTTTCTCATTTCTTACTACTAAATTACATATTCCAATGTTTTTTCATCATCTTCCCCCAATATCTACCTTTACATTGAAGTCACAGAATATCAAAGTATGTGTTGATTTGCTTCATTGTTTTTATTGGGATTGTCATAAAATTTCTCCATATTCTCATCCTTTGTGATAAATATTGTCCTGTAAACTGCAATGATTTTTGTGATGATATACTTTGAGTGTGCCATGAAAATGTATTTTTTTTCTTTTTGCTTTTGGGGATACAATCAAACCTACTTTGCTAGTGATTTTGTTTGCCTATCTGAGATTGGGGGAGCCAGCCTGCAATTTAGTTGTAACTTCTTTCTCCTAGTCTCATTTAAGCAAAATTTCTTAACTTGGTGTCTATGGACTTTTAATATACACTTTGATAACTAGATCAACAAAAATTTTTGTAGTAATACATATTTCATTTTGTACATTTAAAAAAAATTAGTCTGAGCAGGAGTCCACAGGCTTTATCAAATGCCCAAGGATCCATGACATAAAAAACTTAAGAACCACTGATTTATAGTGAAAATGTCAGTACTTGCAGTAACAGGTCCACAGCCATTAACGGTTAGAAGGCAAATCACTTTAGGAGTGCCAATAGCATGGGGACACCTAGATGGCACAGAGAATAGAGCATAGGCCCTGAAGTCAGGAGGACCTGAGTTCAAATACAGCCTCAGACACTTAACACTTACTAGCCATGTGAACTTGGGCAAGTCACTTAACCCCAATTACCCTCCAAAAAGCAAAAACGAAACAAAAACAAAGAGTGCCAATAGCAGAGGCAGTCAAGAGTGCAGAGACAGAGTCTGAATTTCTCCTTGTCTCATATAACACACCTCCTCCACAAAAAGAAACATAGATAACTAACATTTATACATATTTATGGCCTAATGTGATAATGTCATTTTTATAGCCCAGGGCAGCTTAGGAAGAGATAGAAGTCTGTGTGTGTATATGTGTGTTTGTGTATGTGTGTGTGTGTGTGTGTGTGTTTAAGTTCATGTATATCCTTCATCAGTTTTTCAATGGAGCTTGCCAGTTTGGTTTCTTTCTCCAAATATGCCAATACCAACCCACCCATATCTTCCCGTCTGGGTATGCCCATCAGTCGTTCGTACCAGTTCACCCACTATGGCAGAAGCTTTCCCCTAGCTTCTTGTTTGTCTGTTTTTGCCCTTTTGGGCACCTCAGCATCATGCTCATCCTATTGCTTTATTATCCTTCATCCTTGCTTCATGCCCAACCCGTCTTTTTGCAGGATGTATCTCTAGAGTGTTTTTTAGTTCATCACTGCCCAGGATTTATCATCGATGCTATGCTCTAGTCTACTTAGTTCCACAATGCAACTCTCTTCAGTTCTGATCTATTTCCTGTTATCTTGCATCAAGCATCACAAAGAAAACCTCAGTATTAAAAGGATGGGGAGAGTCAAAAGCCCAGGCAAGTTCCCCAGTGCTGTCTGACATTCTATACCATCCTTCTTCCTAGGTCTGGGCCTGGTTTGTTGTTCCTCTGCCCAAAACACTGCCCATTCTCCAACACTTCATAGATCAGTCTGCATCAGCAAACATGTACAAACAAAATGACCAAATACTGCAGGCAGATATAGGCGTCTACCTATATACATACATATATAAATCATATGAGATTATATATTTGTTCACAAGTGTATGTAGATACACCTGTAGATAGATACCTACACCTTCAAATGAAATATTTATTTACAAAACTTAGGCATAAAATAATTTTACACAAAATACAATTAGATGATGCAGCCCAACCCTCTCCTCTTTCCAAATGTTCTTCATGGGAGACACTCCTCCTCCCAACTCCGAAATTTCATCCCCAATGCATGGAAGACTCTCCCTTCTGATCTCTGCTTCCTTCAAGACCCAGTGCAAGTACTACTTTCTTTTTGAAATCTTTCCTAGTCCTCCTTCATTTTAGCGCCTTCCTTTTGGAAGTCTAACCTGGATATACATCATAGGTGGACCTAGATGTTTCTGTGCTGTCTCCTCTATCAGACTGTGAGCTCTGAACATGAACTCTTTTGTCTTTCTCTGTATCCCCAGTCTTGGTACAGTACCTGGCACATAGTAGGTGCCTAACAAATTTTTGTTAACTTACAGATCAGAGAACTGAGGCTTGGCATGGGGACAGAAGAGATGGAGTTGCCAAAACTCAGATCTTTTGAGTACCAACCAAGGGCATTTTTTACTAGACCATGCAAAAACTGCACCAATATTACCAGCCAATAAGGAAAAGGAAATGAAAACTCCCAGAGAAAAGCTGGGAGTTGTGGTTTCTTGCTTGACTTCACCACACCCCCAGCTTCTTCTTGTGACCATAACATATGTTTGACTCCATTTTGAGGAGCTCGGAATTTAGAAGGCTTTGTCTGCTCCTCTGCTCCTCCAAGTTAAGATCTTGAGTGTCCCTGGTCTGTTTTGTTCTTGTAGTTCCCTGCAGACATTGGAAGGGGCATCTCTCCAGCTACCGTAGAAGCTCTTAGGTAACAAAACAGCATTCATTCATATGACAGTGAAATGAAGTCAATATCACTTAATAAAGGAAATGTTCAGCTGTTAGAAAGAGTTTTCTATTGAGAGCTAATGAGCCAGAGAAAAATATCAATTGTGGACCACATACAGATAAAAAAGGGGATTTAATTAACTTTTTTTTCCCTTTTGGAAGGACAAATGTGAGATGTTCACCTTACCTGCTTTTGAAACAAATAACAAGGAATATTGATCTGCATTCACAAGGCTCCAGCATCATTGATTTAGACTGGCAGGTACCTCAGAGACCATATAATCCAACCCCTTCATTTCCCAAATGGGGAGTTTGAGGAGGAGCAGAGAGGGGAGATGATTTGGCTAAAGTCACACAGATCTTGGGAGCCAGAGAAGGGGTTCATGGGATGAGGAAGGTGAAACCAGCAAGGGAAGCTCCAGGGAAGGACCCTTGGCTGGAGTTTACCACTTGCTCTAAATAGAATGAAGCCCAAGGGACTGAGAGCAGGATGAGCTTCTGACTTCCAGCTATGGCCCAAATCTTACCTTGGGCTATATGAAATCCATCAATGAATATGGAAATAGGTTTTGCTTGACCTCACATGTAGAATTAAATTGAAATTGCTTGCCCTCTCAAGGATGAGAGAGGTACAGGAGGGAGAGAATTTGGACCTCAATTTTTTAAAATGACTGTTAAAACTTTTATATAGAATTGGGAAATATTTGATGAAAAAAGTAAAAGTAATTTAAAATGAAAAAATAAACCCATCATTATTTGGACCACCCCTGGGAAGAGTCCACTTAGTTAAGACATTGCATTTAAAATGCCATGAATTCTCCTTTGAACCTTCCTTTCCTGTTCTATTTCATCACTTCTCATCTAGTCTATTGCTCAAGCTTCCTAATTGGTCTCTCTGCTTCTACTTTCTCTCCTCTTCAATTCTGTAGATAGCTTCCAAATCAATCTTCCTATAACATAAGTTAGACTATGTCATCACCCTATTAACAATTCTCAGTGGTTTCCTTTTAAATCAAGGCTAGACTGCCAAGTCTTCAACCTGGCACTTTAAACCCTCTGTAACTTGGCTCCCTCCCACCATTCTGGAATTCTTTTGTGCATTACATCTTGCCCACTACCCCTCTCACCAGCTCAGCCTGCTGTCTCCTGCCTCTATGCCCTTGTCTAGGCTATCTATCTTGCTTGGAATATTACTCCTCCTCACCTGTGCCTCTTCCTCCTTCAGAGCTTGGCTCCTACACGAGGCTACTCCTCATCCTGCCGATGGCTAGCGTTCATTTTGTCTTTAACTATCTGTGTACCTGCTGAAACCCGTCAATAGAATGTGAGCTCCTTGAGGAAATGGAGGGAGGAGAGGGAATAAGCATTTATTAAGCATCTCCCATATACCAAGCACTATGGGATGTTATTATCCCCATTTTACAGCTGAGGAAACTGAGGTTAACAGTTCAACTGTCTTGCCCAGACTCACACAGCTAGCACGAGTCTGAGGCAGGTTTGTACTCAGGACTTCCTGACTCTGAGCCCAGTGTGCCCTCTCCCATGCCATCTAGCTGTCTCCAAAAGGGCTGATTTTTTTCTGCCATTAAAACTTTAGAATCCAGCACAGCATCAGGCACATAGTGCTCTGTGAATGCTTGTTGAACTGAATATTAAGACAGTGCTATGGAAGGCACATTGTTTTGTGATCAGGATGAATGATTTGTCATAGCACTATCTTTATTTAAGCAAACCCTTCCATATGCCAGGATCCCAAGTAAAAAAAAAAAAATATATATATATATATATATATATATATATATATATATATATATATATTTGAGCCTCTGGTTGAAAGAAATTCAAGGATCAGCTGCAAAATGTGTGTGAGAAACTGCAACTTTCGAGTGATCCTGTACAGACTATTTTGGGGAAACTCATCACCATCATTTGGATTTTACCACATTCAGAACCCTGTAATGAAGTAGTTATAATTTTCTTTGGACTTAATATGCTCTTTTAAACATTGTCATTCTCGTAGGTCCTCTAAGGTAGAGTCTTTAATTGATGTGATGCCTCTTAGGGTTCATTTTCTAGAAAGATTTCAACTCTGGTGCATGGCTAGGGTTTCTTTTCAGTCTGATAAAGCACATTGCTGTCCCTGAATAATTACTGGGAGGCAGGAACCCCAGCACTTGTTTAATATCAGTAAGAGGATTTTGCAATGTAATTGCATTTCAGAATTAAAATGCCCATCTGGCTCTGCTGCTCTCAGGAACCATTTGAGCTCACCTCCCAGTAGTGGAATTGAAAGGATTCTATTATGCAGAATTAATAAGCATGTCATCGACCTCTTTGTGTTTTATTATACAATGGTTTGTACTTAGATTGGTCTGTAGCCACTAATCAGTGGAACTGAACTGACTCCTCACTCCAGTAGTGAAACTGGTGTGTATGTGTGTGTGTGTGTGCATGAGTGGAGAACAATGCTGCTAAAGGTGAGTTGTGACAGCTTTGTACCGGCAACTTGCCTCATATTCAAGACTGTAAACAAGTGACCGCTTCTTTGGCTTTTGTACAGGCAAAGAAGAACCTAAGGGAGAATTATTATTATTGTGAAGAGTTAGTCAAGCCCAGCTTCCATTATAAGCAACACTGATGGGCTTTCATTTCTCCCAGGTGCTCCTCTTCCACAAATGTCTTCTAATCCCTTGTGCACTGTTCCATCTGTTAGAGATAGTGTTTCATGGCTTGGTTGGCATCAGTCTTTCCCACGAACTTGAATTTGTTTGACACTAATGTTTTTTTAAACAAATGCTTTATTAACTTCTGTTTTACATCATTCATTTCCGCCAGATTTTGAGTTACAATCATTTTCCCCCCGTTATTCCCCTACCCAACCTCCCAGAATAGCAGTCCCACAAGATATCGCTTCCTCCAATCTGCTCTCTCCCATACCTTCTCCCATACCCCCTTCGACTTTTACATTAGAGGAAGGTGAATCTTTGTGTCCCGATGCCTGCACATCTTATCTCCCAATTATAAGCAAAAGAGTATTAATAATAGTATTTATATATATTTAAAACATTTAATCTTAAGACCTCGAATTTCAGATCCATTTCCTTCCTCCCTTGTCACCCATTCCCTCTGGGGACATAAGTAATTCAGTATATGTTGTCCATGTCTAGATATGCAAAACATTATCATAGTAGATATATTGTACAGGGCTGCTTATAATTCCCTCCCACTCATCCCACCCCCCACCTGGTCCATTCCCTACATGATCCTGTCCCTCTTCTATAGTGGGTACTTCCAACCTCCCCTCCCCCCAAGGGTGCCCCCCTCCCCCTTCAATCATTCCTCCTCTCATTCCCTTCCCCCTATTCTGCTACAGGTTGAGATATCCCATTTAGTATGTATGTCATTCTCTCCCTGAACCAAATTCAATGAGAATGTGGATTTGCCTTTTTTTTCCCTTCTTATTCTCCCCCTCCCTTGCAACCACTTCCCCTTGCTTCTTCTACAAGAGATAGTTTACCCTACCCTGTCTTTCCCCATCTCCTCTTGCCACTTTCCTCTCTCACCTCATGATTTCATCCCTTGGGTATTCTCCCTTCCCAACAAATTTAACCTATGCCCTCTATCCATATACACACATTCACATATGTATTCATATGACCACACACCCTTCTTCCATTATTTTCATAGTGAGAAAGATATCATCACTCACAGTTATTGTTTTTCCATATAGGAATGTAAATTGTTCAACTTTGATAAGTTCCTTTTGATTTCTTTTCCCTGATTACCTTCTCAGGCATCTCTTGCTTCTTGTGTCTGGATGTCAAATTTTCTATTCAATTCTGGTTTTTTCCTCAAGAATGCTTGAAAGTCCTCTATTCCACTGAATGACCATATTTTCCCCTGAAACAAAAGACTCAGTTTTGCTAAGTAGGTGACCCTTGGGTTCATTCTCAGTTCTTTTGCCCTCTGGAATATTCTATTCCATGCCCTTCGATCCCTCAGTGTAGAAGCTGCCAGGTCCTGGGCTATTCTGATTGTGTTTGCACAATATTGAAATTGTTTCTTCCTGGCTGCTTGTAGTATTTTCTCCTTGATCTGGGGATTCTGGAACCTGGCTATAATATTCCTGGGAGTTTTCTTTTTGGGGTTTTTTTCAGGAGGTGATCTGTGGATTCTTTCAACCTTTATTTTGCCCTCTGGATCTAAAACATCAGGGCAGTTTTCCTTGAGAATTTCTTGAAGGGTGATTTCTAGGTTCTTTCTTTGATCATGGCTTTCGGGTAGTCCGATAATTTTTAAATTGTCTCTCCTGGATCTATTTTCCAGGTCAGTGGTTTTTCCCATGAGATATTTCACATTGCCTTCTAATCTTTCATTTGTTTGGATCTGCTTAACAGCATCTTGATTTCTCATAAAGTCATTAGCTTCCATTTGCTCCAGGCTAACGCTGAAGGAAAGAATCTCCTCAGTGAACTTTTGAGATTCTTTTTCCATCTGGCAAATTCGACTTTTTAAGACATTCTTCTCCTCATTGCCCTTTTGGGCCTCCTTTGCCATTTGAGTTAGTCTATTTTTTAAGGTGTTGTTTTCCTCAGTCAGGCTGTTGACCCTCATTTCATACTTTTCCTGCATCCTTCTCATTTCTCTTTCCAATTTTTCCTCCACTTCTCTTATTTGATTTTTAAAGTCCTTCTTAAGGTCCTCTATGGCCTGCAACCCACTCATGTTTTCCTCTGGGGCTTTTGGAGCAGGACTTCTGACCTCACAGTCCTTTTCCCGCTCTATGCCCCCAAAATAGGAGTCTAGGGTTGCATTTTTCTGTTTCCTTTGCCTTGGCATGTTGCCACTTGATTACCTGATTTTTGGGCTTGTTGCCACACTGTGGCTTTAAGGCCAGATAGAGGAATTTTCGTCCCGAACGTGTGGGGGGCAACTTCCGTTTCTGGCAAGCTGTAAACCCACCCACAACTTCCACCCTAGATCACAATCCAGATCCAGGGAGGTTAAAGCAAGAGCGATTACCCCCCCAAGACTGATCGCTGGATCTCCCTACAGTTCGCAGGCCAGGAGCTGGAGCTGCCTCTGAAAACTACAAAATGGCATGTCTCCTCAGTGGCTTCTAGCCCCCAGGGGAGGGAGCAGACGCATTCCCTCAAATACAGGTCCCAAAGTCCATAGGACACTAACCTCTTACTTTGTCCTAGGCATGTCTATGTTGATAATTCTGGAGTCGACACGGCTGCTGGTGTTCTGGGTTTCCTCCAGCTGGCTGCTGGCCCTGCTGCCCTGGGGCTAAAACCTCGGCTCACACGGACCTGGGCTGCACTCGGCTCCGCTTCCTGCGCTCTGCGTGCTGTGCTGCCGGCTCCAGACCGCTGCGCTGGTCCTTCCTACAGGGCTGCTGGGCTGTCCTCATTGGGAGGTTAGCTTCTCTGTGTCGTTCTGTGGGTGCTGGGGCTCCAGAAGTTGTTCAGAGTCCCCTTTTACATAGTTTGGGGGAAATCTGGGGGCAGAGTGGCTTGGATGAGCTGTTTCTACTCTGCCATCTTGGCTCCGCCCGACACTAATGTTTAACAAGGAGGTAGTCTTTACAGTATCTGCTATGACTTTTTTTTTCTCAGTGGCACACCATCTTTTCTGCAACACATCTTCAATGACAGAGCCAGGGACTATTTGGCTAAATAGTAGTGTCTGGAGTTAGACTTATTGCTGGCAGCCTTCTTGCAGGAACTGTTTTCAGTCTTTTCAGATGACTCTTCTCTAGAGAAATAGACCAACTTTCTTTACTTCTACTGCAGTAGTTCAATGGATTCATGATCTTGCCAATATGGACATTCCCTCTAGTGGTGGAGGTGCACCTGGTAGAAGTTCAAGAATGCCCATGTAGCTTATAATGAAAGGTGGGGTGTAGTAGTACAGACTGTCATCTCATCTTGTTCATTTCCTGTCCATCTTGTCCTAGAGATACTGTATGGAAGAGTGGCCCGGAATGTTCTTTTAGCATTCCATGGGCACCAGGGCAGCCCTTGGGCTTTCCATCTGTTTCAATTAATGAAACAAAACAACATGGATACTACATAAAATAGACATTTTAGACTGAGAAAGACCTTCAAAATGATTCTTACATCAATAAATCAATCATGTCCTACTAGTTATAATATGCTCAATTTTTTATTTTTGTGTGTGACATTACAGGGTGCTTGCCAGGTCCAGTGTCTCCTGCCTGATTCACTTCTTGAAGAAAGTATCAGTGATATTTGTGTGTACGAGGTTTCTGGGTAATCTATAACACTTTTCTGAATCAGATGACTGTATACATCCAGAATATCAACTTGTTAGAGCAAATATCAGAAGTAACACAAAGTCAGAAGAAAGAGTAACAATGAGAAGATATGATATGAACTTGAGGAGACTCCATCCTGACCTATTTGAGCAAGCTATTGATGCCAAAAACTGAAAAGTGACATTGATACAGACTATAACCATTGTCTAGGTGGCACAGTGCAGAGAGCACTGGATCTGGAGTCAGGAAGATGAGTTCAGGCACTTACTAGATTGTGATCCTGGGCAAGACACTTAACTTCTGTCTGTCTCAGTTCTGTCATTTATAAATTGGGACAATAAGAGTACCCACCTCCCTGGGTTGTTGTGAAGCTAAAATTATATATATTTAAAGTGTTTTGCAAACTTAAAAGCACCTAATAAATGCTTATTATTATTATTACTACTTTTTTAAAAATTACCACAGTAAGGCCAAAATAATCTAGAACCATCTCAGGCATCAAACATGTGGTCTTTTTGCCAAGGGGAAAGATTTGGCAACTGAGGGAAACACTAGTTTCTAATATAAACACATTTGTAAAATCTCAGAGAAGAATGGTGAAAGATTGTATGGTATTGCTTCATTAAAGAGCAGGGAGGAATGTAGAGAAGAACAAATTTACACAAAGTTTGGCAAGGGACCCAATGAATTCAGATCATTCCAAGAACGTTTAAGGATGAAACTGGAAGTGAGGCAATGAACAGAAAAAAAAAATAGAAAAAAATCTCTCACTCCTTCACTCCTCTCCCAGCTCTGCTCACAATTCTTCTGCCTTTTCCATCTGTCCCAAGCAGCCTTCTCACCCTGGAAGAACCCTTTTTAAACTGGTGAGATATTTTGGAATCTCCATCTTGAGGAAGTGCCTGCCCCAGCCATGCTCATTGCTTCATTCCTCAGCTCTGTTCTGGACTCTCCAGATTGCTCCATCATTCTCCAGCAACCTCCTCACCCTGAAAGATAGCTCTACCCCGTGACCTCACAATGGAGGATCCCTCTTGCCCCAGTAGATCATTTCTCCAGTTGTAATGTTTGTCCCAGAATTTTGTTTTGAGGAAGTGCCCAGACCAGGCATGCTTATTCCCATTTGCATTTCTCTGTCATATCTCATATGGGTACTTTCTCTCCCACCCCCACCCGTCACTTTTCAGCTCCCTGTCATGTGTTATATTCCTTTATTAGAATGTAATCTGCTTAAGGGCAGGGACTGTCTTTATTTTTGCTCATATTTGTATTCTCATTGTTGCTTACAGTGCTTGGAATATAGAAAGTACTTAACAACTGTTTCTTAACTTTCAATATTTCTTTAAGAAATATTTTTCCATTAATTGCAATGGAACTGCCATATGTGGGCTCTCAGAACTGAAACACCTAATGTATTTGAGAAAGTCAAAATCCCACTATTTTTTTAAAAATGTCAGAGCCTTACTTGATCAAACTGGGTTGTACCAAGGAAGTTTGGAGGGCACAGCAATTCTCAAACAATCTAAAAGAGCAGTTGTTACAAAATACTTTCCAAAGCACCACAGGAATTATTACTCTTCCCCCTCAAAAAACCCCAGGGAAATGTTAATGTCTACTGACTGATAGGATCACTTTCCAATCTCTACAAAATTCTCCAATCAGTAACTCCCATATATATTGAAGACATCCTATGAGAAGGACACAGGCAAACTCTTATAAATGATATTCTCCAGCAGACCACGTCTTTGTAGTTACAAAATTGACGGAAAGGTGAAGAGAATACAAGATCCCACTGTCTTTATTGTTTGTGGAATATAAAGAAGGATTTGACAGTAGAACAAAATGCTACTTTAAAGGTGTCTCCAATTCATGTATTAAAAACTTATCAATGATTATTAATAAATTAGTGGTTGTTATTAAATAATATTAATGTTTCTAGAAAGACACAATGGTAGAGAGAATTTTGTTTGATGATCCTCCAATTATTGATATCAAGGGAAGCATAAAACATGACTATCTACATGTGCTCAGCAGAGGTGTTTGACAGTCTCATGGAGGATGTTCAGTGTAGAGTCCAGACAGAAGAGAGATCCCCTAAAAATGTAGCAGCATCAAGATGCTCTGTGGTGTTTGACATCATGCTGATGACATCAAGCCCCAGAACATTGCTCTAAATGTATGGCAGAAGAGCCTCCAAAGGAGTTCTACAATGACTCAACAGAATTCAGCCTAACTATAGCTTCAAGGAAAGCCCCGTGAATGAAGAAGAGCTGTTGTTCAGGCAGTGCTCTGAAATTGGATGGACAGCCCACAGGGCTTATCCGTCATTACATAGATCTTGAGCAATAGACTTGACCCAGAATTAAATAGGAGGAGGAAGGCAGACTGATTTACTTTGGGGAAATGGTTTTTCATAACCTCAAATTTCTTTCTATAATAAAACCCTAACCCTTTAGCATGTATCCTTCAGGTGAGGCTATAAAATTATATTCAAATTACTTTAAAAGTAACAACTTTTATATGGTTCCTTTTGGTACCAGCTGTCATCATGCATGGCTTAGTACTTCTGATGATCTTGAACTGATCTGATGAAACTAGATGGAGCTTGTTTCATCACCTTTCATTAGTTCTCTTTCAGTTGTGTGCTAGATTTTCTGTCATTCACCTGTTTATTTTATTTTATTTGTATTTTGGAGGGCAATTAGGGTTAAGCAACTTGCCCAAGGTCACATGGCTAGGTTTTTTGTTTGTGTGTTAAGTGTCTGAGGCCGGATCGAACTCAGGTCCTTCTGAATCCAGGGCTGATGCTCTATTCACTATGCCACCTAGCTGCCCCCATACACCTGTTTAATTGCTCTCCTATGCTATGTTTTTAATTCTGTGGTTTTTAAGAATGGTAGTTACCTCAAGTGAAATGTGTAAAAGGTATAGCTTTAAAGAGCATACTTCAGTAACTATTAGAGATATTGCCATGGCTGTTGGGGTGAAAAAGTCAATCAAGGATCATTCACACCCATAATAAAACAGAATTAGTAAGACTGACAGAAGGAAAATGCAGTCAAAAACCAAAAAACAATAGCAAGAACTGAAAATTTGTTGCTGTAAAACAGCCTAGTAATAAGCTAAGACCTTCAGAGGGATTTGACAACTGGAGGGCTTGTCATCGATTCCTCTACAGTATGGCATAAGTTTCTTTAGGTTGGAAGAACAGAAAGACCATAAAATAGCTACTAATCATTGCCATGAAGAAAAATGCTTGCCATGGGCAAGACAATAGATTAGACTATTGAAGATTGAAAAAATGGTTATTTTTAAATAACAAAACACTTTTTTTAAGACTGTACAGAAACTATTGTCTGAGGAAATCCAGCTGAACCTGTAAGAATTAGGCATCTTCATCAGAATGAAAAGCAAATACTCAAAAACTGGGTGATATTTTACTTTTAATGGGATTAGAAGTCTTATCCACATTAAGGGAATGATGAACTCCAATAAATAAATAAATATGTATGTATGTGTGTATATATTGCTTAATGAAAACCAGAATTACTGCCCTAGAATCACAGAAGTATCCAAATAGATATTGAATATTGAAACATGACCTTGTGCCAGGTCACATATCACAAAAGGTAAAGCAATTCATCCAAGAGATGTAGATAAGGATGTTTCTGTAGCTTGGGCACGCACTACATTTAAACTCCATTGAAAATCCATGAACTAGACTTGGGAAAATGAATTATTCATCAAAGACTTATTATCCAATGTGATAAAACTGTGATTTGGTGGTGAAGAATTAAAGAATGTGTTAAAAATCTAATGAACTCAATGCCAAATCATGTAAAACTAGTGATTGCCACAAAAGAAGTACATTAAAAGGTGCCATTTCTTTAGATGTAAAAAAAATTGCGAGATTTACTCAAAAGTCAATAAATTTAATTATTTTATTCTGTCCCAGGCAATTCACACACTAGTATATGACTATAAGTCATAGACAGCTATAATATCAGAAGACTCAAAATTAAAGGTAACCCAAAGGGCAATGGTAAGTGTGAGTAGATTATAGAATATAACTGACAATTACACACCAGAAATGGTGCAGTTGGCATAATTTTTAAATATATGATCAGAAAAGGAGATGGACTATTCTGGTAGCAGGAATGAGGAATGGACAGGCTTAATACTGAATTGGTACCCACATAATGTCAAGGACTCCAGCATGTTGAGTGGACCCCCTGTAGAGTATGTATGGGCATGGATAAGAAGACAAGAAGATATCTATACCACTGTGTAGAGTACTTAACTTGAGATTTCAGAACCAGGGAAAAATTAAAAATGGATAATAGGAAGCATGGTACAGTGGAAAGAGCACTGACTTTGTAATCAGAGGTCTTAGATTCAAATCCTCCTCTGATGCTTATTACCTCTGTGACCTTGGATAACATTCATTATCTGCCCTTGGCCTCAGCTTCCTCATTTAAAATAAGAAAGCTGAACTAGATGATTTCAGAGGTCTTTTCAATCTCTAGATCTCAAATCCTGTGATCTTATGGAACATTAAATTCATTCATTTTACAGAGGAGGACACTGAGGCCCAGAGATGGGGAAGGACTTTCCCATGATCATCCAGGAAGTTAGTGACATGAATGGGACAAGAACTTGAGTCTCAAACATCTACCAAGCTAGCCTTCTTTTCACTATACTGCATTGGTATAGGCAAGCAGCATCCTTACCTCATTGGAATCAGTGCTGCAAATTATTCCAAGGTGGGTGTATATTGATTTGCTCATGGGAATAGTACTATGTGTAGGTGATGCAGATAACTGCCTACTTCTCTTTTGCCTTTTCATCAAGTCAGCTTAATGTGAGTGTGCACACATACATACACACATGCACTAGTTCTTTTGTTGAGTTAATTTGTTCTCCCATAATGTCAATTGAACCCATCAAATTATTTAAATTAGGTTTTTCTTCTTCTTCTTGGCAAAATTCCCACTGCAGTCAGTGTCTATTTTTATGGCATATGGAGTACAAGATCAAGCTAAGTGATATTCTAGACAAGAGGATTATTTTCAAGGGAGTAAAGAGTTGTGGTCATATGGGCTGGTGGTCAGTGATGTCTTCTCAGTCACCTTCCTTTCGTAAGAATACCATTGAGGATTTTCTTCACTCCTTTATTTTCTGAACCATCACTTCTTTAATACTTTCAGAATTGTGTGTCCAAATGGTGACATCCTCTTAGACAGCCTGTTCAGCTAGCACCTTCCCTCAGTACATTTATATTGAACCAGTATGGTGAACCACCATTGATCCAGTCCCACAACTGAACAGGAAAAAGAGAGGGAACTAACTTGCATTTGGAAGATGTCAGTGCTTTATTTTTCATTCAATTTTATTTTATTTTCAATTCCAAATTCTTTTCGTTTCCCTTCCCCTCCCCTTTGAGAAGTCAAGAAAAACAAAACTCCTTACCAATATGTATAAGCAGGCAAAACATAGTCTTGTGTTAGCCATATCTGAAAAAGAAAGAAAAGAAAATATGCTTCAGTCTGCATGCTAAAACCATCATCTCTGTATGGATAGCATGTTTCACCATGAGTCCCTTGGCACTGTGGTTGGTCAACTAAAGTTCTACTAAAGTTATTGTCTTTCATAGTTGATTAGCTTGACAATATTTCTGTTACTGTATACATTTTTCTACTGATTCTTTGATTTCACTTGGAATGATTTCTTATAAGTCATTCTAGGTTTTTCTGAAGCCATCCCCTTCCTCATTTCTCACAGCACGATAGTTTTAGATCACTTTGTTCAGCTGTTTCCTGGTTCATGAGCTTCCCCTCAGTTTCCAACTATTTACCACCACAAAAAGAGGTGCTATAAATATTTTTGTATATGTAAGTCATTTTCCTCTTTGTTGATCCCTTTGAGGTATAGACCTAGTAGTAATAACACTGGTTAAAAGGGTATGTGCAGACTATTAACTTTGGGGACATAGTTTCAAATTGTTTTCCAGAATGGTTGGACATTATTCCACTAAATGTATCATTGTATTCCACCAATAATTAATGTATTCCACCAATAATATGTTTGTATACCTGTTTTCCTACAACCTCTTCATTTGTTATTCTCCAAGATACCGTGATCCTTCTCATAGTCATGGTACATTGCTATGAATAACAAAACACCACAATTAAGAATCAAAACTGTAGGTAACCCCAAGGGTGATGGCAGGTGGGAATCAATGTAAGGAGACAGCAGCATATCATCATTGATGACTTTTGTGTAAGAAGTATCCTAAAATGTTTTATCCAGGAGATATATTATCAATCATCTAGTCAATCAACAAGCATTTATTAAGTACCTACATTTAAAGTACCTGCATTTAAAGAAGGTGGCCAGTCATGTAGTGATAATAAGGGATAACAAATGAAGCATAGAAGGACAGCACTGGCACCCATGATATTCCAAAAATAGAATAAGGACTCTAATGAATTAACCATACTGTGTGGAGGATTCACAGACAGAGACACAAAAAATGAAGTCAGGAAAGATTGTGAATAACACAATGGATGGATGAAAACTGTTATTAAGGGCTTCATATGTATAAAACACCCTGTTAAGTTCTAGGGATACAAATAGGAACCAGAACATTTTAGTTGCAAATCTTATGGAAAGTTTCCATGGCTTTTAGGGTACAGTGGCAAAGTGGATAGTAATGCATCTTTAATGACATTTCCACTGATAAAACAAATATCAGTTTCCCATATTGAACCATTTGACAGAACCAAGGACATTAAAGGTGAGATCTTTCTTTTCTGGGTCTTCAGTAGCTGTGGCTGGCAGCAACCAGAGGAACAGTTGCCAGGTGATATCTTGACTGGGGTTGCTTCCCAGAAGGGGAATTTTAAGGGCTGGGCTATGATGCAGCACTGGTGGTATGGGGAATACTGCCACACCTAGGACTCTTACTTGCCCATTTGTGGCAGTTGGTATTGATGGCAGCAAGGAAGATCGCTATGAAGGAATATCCATATTGATGAAACTCAGCAGTTCTGAGCTAGATGAATGCAGCACAAATTCATCTCTCCAAAGGAGCATCCATAGAAAGTTTTATAAATAGGAAAATATTCTTATCTTTGGACTTTTGGTAAGAGAGCTTCAGAGATTACCTTTAGTGATCTGTTTGGAGCCTTCCTTGATGTTGATACTCTGTAGACAAAACTATCTCTGTGCTCAATCTGTCATGGAATCTTGTATGAATTTAATGTGTACATGAGAAATAGTTCATGTCAGAAGAACTTTTTAGGCTGTATTTCAAGTCAGATGCTTTTTTTAAATTAACAAACAATAGATGTCAGAAGAAGAGAAATCAGTGTGTGGTTGTAAAGATATGGTCAGCTGTAGAAAATCACCTGCCAAAAGCCCACCTCCTTCTCATGTTTCATCAAGGATATACTTTGGGTGTACAAAGGCTGTTACATATAAATTTTATCAAGATAAAATAGTAATCTTATGGCTCAGTAGTTGGTGGGGCTGCCTTTTTTTGAGTGCTGTGCTAGCCAAAATCTTTTCCATTCTTTTGGAATCTTTCCCATTTTGTGACACCTTGGAAAATCATACCTTGAGTCACTTCCAGCACAATTTTTTCTTTATGTATTTTATCAGGCATAACTACTCTTTAACACTTCTTATTTCTTTTTTAAAATAATATTTTCCTCGATTACATGTAAAAATATTTTTTAACATTTGGGGAGTTTTTGAGTTCCAAATTCAATTTTTTCCTTCCTTCCCCTCTCCACTACCTAAGACAGTAAGCAGTTTGATATAGGCTATACATGTATAATCATGTAAAATATATTTCCATATTAGTCATTTTGTGGAAGAAAACTCAAAACAAAAAGATGAAGGGAAAGAAAGTAAAAAAAGAGTATTCTTCAATCTGCATTCAGACTTGATCAGTTCTTTCTCTAGAGACAGATAGCATTTTTCCATCATGAGTCCTTTGGGATTGTCTTGGATCATTTTATTGCTGAGAATAGCAAAGTCATTCACCATTGTTCATAGTACAATATTGCTGCTACTGTGTACAATGTTCTCGTGGTTCTGCTCACTTCACTCTGCATCAGTTAATGTAAGTCTTTCTGTTTTTTCTGAAATCATCCTGCTAGTCATTTCTTATAACATAATTATATTCCATTACAATCACATGGCACAATTTGTTTAGCCATTACACAATTGATGGACATCTCCTCAATTTCCAATAGTAGCCACCACAAAAAAGAGCTACTCTAAGTGTTATTGCACAAATAGGTCCTTTTCCCCTTTCTTTGAATTTTTTGGGATACAGACCTAGTAATGGTATTGCTAACACCTCTTATTCTTTTTCTAATTTAATATTTTATTTTTACCAAATTACATGTAAAACAATTTTAACACTATTTTTTTCAAATTTTGAGTCCAAAATTCTCTCCCTCCCCTCTCCCCCCTTATTGAGAAGGCAAGCATTTGCCATAGGTTATACTATACTTCTTATTCTTAAAAACCATATCAGGTACTGAAGTGGAAGGCTCTGCTATTGTTGTTTTTTCAAATGCTTTATTAACTTCTGTTTTACTTCATTCGTTTCCGCCAGTTTTTGTGTTACAAATTTTCTCCCCATTTTTCCCCTACCCACCTCCCCAAAACAGCAGTCCCCCAGGATATCCCCTCCTTTTGTTTCTCAATTACATGTAAAGAAGTGTTAAATATATATATATTTGGTTTTAAAACTTTGAATTTAAAACATTTAAAAGTTTAAATATATTTAATAATTTAACTATATTTAAATACTTTAAATAAATAGTTTAAAGTTTAAATAAATAAAAGTAAAAAACATTTGGTTTTAAAACTTTGAATTCCAAATTCATTCCCTTCCTCCCTTGTCACCCACCCTTACTGGGAAGATAAGCAATTCGATATAGGTTGTACATGTGTAGCTAATGCAAAACATTACTATAGTAGATATATTGTAGAAGACTGATTATATTTCCCTCCCCCCATCCCACCTCCCACTTGTTCTATTTTCTACTTTGATCTTGCCCCTTTTCAAAAGTCTGTGCTTCCTACTTCCCTCCCTCCCAGCCTCCCCTCCCTTCCATCATCCCCCATCTCATCCCCTTCCCCTCTACTCTCCTGTAGGATGAGATAATCTATTTTATGTGTATGTCATTCCCTCCCTGAGACAAATTAAATGATTATAAGGTTGACCCATTCCCTCATGCCTCCCTGTTCTTCCCCTCCATTGTACCCATTTTCCCTGCCCTCTTCTATATGAGATTGTTTGCCCCATTCTGTCTCTCCCCATCTCCTCTCATTATATTCCTCTCTCACCTCTTGATTTCACCTTTTAAGTATCATCCCTTTCTATTAAATTCGACCTGTGCCCTCTATCTATGTATACCTGTAAACATATATACACATTCACATATGTGTTCTTACGCCTATATACCTTCCAATAAAGACTATATACATAATATATTGCTATTCCCTTCAACTATTTTCATACTGAGAAAAGTTTCATCAGTTATAATTATTGTTTTTCCATGTAGGAATGTAAATAGATCAACTTTGATAAGTTCCTTATGATTTCTTTTCTCTGTTTACCTTCTCATGCTTCCCTTGCTTCTTGCATCTGAATGTCAAATTTTCAATTCAACTCCGGTTTTTTCTTCAAGAATGCTTGAAAGTCCTCTATTCCACGGAATGACCATATTTTCCCCTGAAACATGATACTCAGTTTTGCTGGGTAGGTGATTCTTGGTTTTAATTCCAGGTCCTTTGATCTGCAGAATATCATATGCCAGGCCCTTAGATCCCTCAGTGTAGAAGCTGCCAGATCCTGTGTTATCCTGATTGTGTTTCCACAATATTCAAATTGTTTCTTCCTGGATACTTGTAATATTCTCTCCTTGATCTGGGAATTCCAGAACCTGGCTATAATATTCCTAGGAGTTTTCTTTTGGGGATCTTTTTCAGGAGGTGACCAGTGGATTCTTTCAACCTCTATATTGCCTTCTAGTTCTAAAACATCAGGACAGTTTACCTTGAGAATTTCTTGGAAGATTATTTCTAGGTTCTTTCTTTGATCATGGCTTTCAGGTAGTCGAATAATTTTTAAATTATCTCCCCTGGATCTCTTTTCCAGGTCAGTGTTTTTTCCCATGAGATGTTTCACATTGCCTTCTATTCTTTCATTTGTTTGGATCTGTTTTACAGTATCTTGATTTCTCAGAATGTTACTAGCTTCCCTTTGCTCCATTCTAAATCCTAAGGAAAGATTCTCCTCAGTGAGCCTTTGAGATTTTTTTTTCCATTTGGCAAATTCGGCTTTTTAAGACATTCTTCACCTCATAGCCTTTTTTAGTCTCTTTTGCCATTTGAGTTAGTCTGTTTTTTAAGGTGTTATTTTCTTCAGTCATTTTCTTCTTCTTTTGACTCTCATTTCATAATTTTCTTGCATCATTTTCATTTCTCTTCCCAATTTTTCCTCCACTTCTCTTATCTGCTTCTTAAGGTCCTCTATGGCCTGTATTTTCTTCTGAAGCTTTTGGTGCAGGAGTTCTGATTTCACTGTCTTCCTCCTATTCCATGCTTTGTTTTGCCCCCCAAATAGGAGTCTAATGTTGAATTTTTCTGTTTGTTTTGTTTCCTTTGCCTGGTCATATTGCCACTCAATTACTTAACTTTGGGGCTTCTTGCCAGAGTAGGACTCTGCCACCAGCCAGGGAAGCTTCTGTCCCAAACGCTGAGGTTTTCTCAGCTGCTAGAGGTATTAGTTGAGTGCCCTCTCTGAAACCTCCACACACTGTGGCAATCTGGTCACATACCCCAGGACCCCCACCCTAGACCACAATCCAGATCCAAGAAGGTCAAAGCAATAGTGATTACCCCTCAGACTGGTTGCTTGATCCCCCTACAGTCTGCAGGCCAGGAGCTGAAGCTGCAAGATTGCAGGAGCTGCACCTAAGGGTCTCGGTGTCTTCTTGCCCTGGGGGCTAAAGCCAATGCTCTCCCCACTACTGGTCCAAAGTCCACAATGCACTGGCCTCTCACTTTGTCCTTGGCATCTATGTGTTGATAATTCTAGAAATGGCCACAGCTGCTGGTGTTCTGGAGTCCCTCTAGCTGATTGCTTGTCAGGCTGCCCTGGGGCTAAAACCTCTGGCTCATGCAGGGCTGCGGTTGTCTCCCAGAGTACTGTGCTGGCCACTCCCTCCTGGGCTGCCAGGCTGTCCTCAGTGGGAGGTTAGCATCTCTGTGTCATTTTGTGGGTTCTGTAGCTCCAAAATTTGTTCAGAGTCACCTTTTACATGGATTGGTGAAAGTGGAAGCTGGAGCCGCGTCAAAGTCCTGTTTCTACTCCCTCTGCTATTGTTACTCAAAAGAATTGATCAGCAGAGAATTACCAGTAGTTCTTTTACATTTCAGACACATTTGTTGTCCTCCTACTTTGTTGTACTCCTGCTTCTCCATACAAATGCTCTTGGTATCATCTTGCATGTCAGAGTCTCTGACCAAGCTCTCCACAGGCTCATTTTCACCTCCACCACTTTGCACTATTTTGTCAAACTACTCATAATCTTCTTCCTCCTTTGTCATTTTTTTGCAGTTGAGCTTGCACTATAAGTCAATTTGCAGTTGGCTGCCAGGTCTTTCCTGGCAATCAAGGGTTTGTTGACTGAGGCAATGCCTAGGCCTTTTTCACATAATTCTTGTGATGACTGTGCTGTATACATTGAACTTTTCTGAGAAAAAAAAAATTCTTATTGAACTAAGTATTTAAGATAGCAATATCGAGGCTGAATGGTTTTGTGATTGGTTTGAAAGTGAGTTTTCATAGCCCTATCTTTCATTAAAAACTCATGTTCTGAGGCAGCTATCTGGCACAGTGAATAGAGGATTGGCACTGGAGCCAAGAGGACCTGACCTGAGTTCAAATTCTGTCTCAGACACTTGACACACTAACTAGCTGTGTGACCTTGGGCAAGTCACTTAACCCCAATTGCTTTGCCTTCCCCCTCCAAAAAAAGATACATGTTCTGTATGCCAAAATTAGAAAGACAAAATGTACTTGATCCTGTAGTTGAGGCAAATCTACAGACCACCTTCAGTGTTGTGAAAGAAACTATAAATTCAGAAAAATCAAATGTAGATCATTCTGTGACCAATTTTGACCTGGTGTCTGCTGTGAATTTTATTTGACTACTTTGTTCATTTCCCCTTGCTTTGGAATGGAAAGCTCATGCAAAATGGTCCTGTAGGACTGGCTGTGTCTTGTAATTTGACGTTGATTTCAACCTTTGCTCTACATAGCTGACTATACCCAGCATGACCCTCACATCAGTAGCCAGTTGAAGTACTGTCATCATCTGCTTACTTTGTCCAGTGCCTTAAAGAAACTTTTCATGCTAGACAGATGTGAAGTGTCTACAAGCCTTTGAGTGCTCTTACTTGTTGGTCCCAAGCCAACACAGTTTTCACCATCTTCCCCTAACTTGATTTTAAGTTCATCAAGTTTCAAAGTCAGTGGTGACTTTGGAAGAGCTTCTCAAGTTCATCGTCCCTCATGTTACGGACCTGTGTCTGCTTACCTACATTTTCTGTGGGCCCTACAAGGGAAAGGACAGCCAAGTATCCCATTAAATGACGTTTCTTGTGTAAGATTAAAACAATTCCAGTTAATTGAGAAACCAAACTAATCCTAAAGAAAGGCAGAGGTTTTATGCATGTAAAAATCTGAGTGGAACTTGGATGTGTTTCTTTTGTTGGGAGAAGATTACATTAGTTATCTTTTTATGGCAAAGTAAAATGCAGAGACATTATCAACCAATTTTCTGTTAATTAGGAAACGCCTATTTCTCCTAGTATATTTTTAAATCCGATGTCCAGCTAGCTGGAAGAAAGTTCAAAGAATGTATATTTTTGTGGCATTTATTCTTCAGAAGTACTTTAAAGAGGCATATAAAAATTAACGTCAAGCTCTAAAATTGCTCTTAAAAAATCATCAAACTTAGAGTGTGCTGAGTAATTGCAAAAGGAAATTCAAAACAATTTAACAAATCATTGAATGGGTAAATGAAGCAGACCTCAATACAACTTGAATCTTTCTTTCAACACCACAGAAATTGCCTCTAAGATTGCTGTCAACAGTATCATTGGCTTCATTCTGCTGCCTTCTCTTATAATTTACAGAACTGGGTGGGAGCAAAAATAGGAAGAAAACTAATGGAAACTTCTCAGCTTTTCTGGTGGGTTTTCACTCTGGCTAACAGCAGGTCTCTCTGCTGCTCTGTGTGACAGTAGAGATCAGCAGGTGAACTCAGAGTGTCCCAAAGGTTGGACTCCTTTCTAGGCCCAGTTTGGGTGCCTTCCATATGGTTGATATTGACTCCTCTTGTCAGGCAGGCAGAGTTTACCTTCATACATAATAGCACCCTCCCAGTTGTCCTTTGGAGTGGCAAGTGGGCACCTCATCATATAGATAGCAAGCTTTTTGATCTATTCTTTCTCTCTGCCAGCTGGACATGTAAAAACAAAAACCTTTGCAAAGCCTATTCAAGTAAATCTCCCTTTGTAAAATCTAGTTGATGTTCATTAGTTAAATAATATTAGGGAAATAGTAAAAATAAAAAAAAATAGTAGAGAATCTCTGATTCCTTAAGTTCAATTAGAGCTTACAATGCTAAGTGACAGGCTGGAAGGCAAGTCCCCTAAAGCTGGAAAAGATTTAAGTCTTTGCCCCAAGACAGACAGCATGTCGGTCAAGTAAAGACCAGTCTATGCAGATCAAAGGCTCATCACACAGCTGGATGCAAGGGGTGAGTGTTTTAGCTATGGCTACTCTCTGAGACCATCAATTAAGTCCAAATGTAATGTACAGCAAGAGAGAGTGGACCCATATCAACAAAACTATGGGCCATGAAGTCTTGAAGGATGGAAATAATGACCTTATACAGAGATTCGCCAAGCAAGATGATGTATAACCTTTCCTACAGGGGGAACAACTGTCCTGGAAAATCCATAAAGCCCTCAGTACATTTTTAAAGCAAGGGGTCACTATACATGTGATAACAGGAAGCACAAGAGAAATACTGCTAGCCTAACTGGGCCTACTATGATGAATACTAATAATGGTAATGCTTTGAAGGTTACTACTAATATTCAGATACTCTAAAAGTTAGGGGATCCAATCGATGGGGGCATTTCATCAAGAGGCAGCTTGAAACCCATCGACAATGTGCCCATTGCAATCCAATGGGCCCATTCTCCACAATGACTATTCTCCAGTAAGTTCACTGGGGTTGTATGGTCAGCATTACCATTCTGGGAGATTTCTTTATGTTGCCTTCACATCGTGTGGATACCAGTGCAACATGGGAATGGTCAGTCTGCCATCTCTTATTTTTGCCACATAACCTACCCATCTTCCATGCATTTCTTAAAACTCATCCTTCACCTTGCTTCTTTTATATCAATCCTTGTTTGTGATGTCCTGCAGCCTGATCACACTTACCACTCCTCAGCTACACTCTGGGTGATCTCCACTTGCCTGTTGTATGGATCTGAGTCATGTAACACAATAGCCTCCAAAGAAGAGAAGATAAAGAACTGCTCCTCTTCCTCTTCTTGTTCCTCCTATGCCACCACAACAGATAGTGTCACTACTCCTACTGAAGTATCACCATCTTAATGAACTACTTAATGCTACCTCCAAATGACAGTTTCTCAAATACTTACCAACAGCTATCCTGAATCCCTTGGTCTACTCTTCTCTAGGCCAAACATGCTCCATTTCTTCAGCTGATCCTTCTATGATAGACTCAAGGTTTCTTATAGTCAATCTCCTGGGCTGCCCCATCCTGGTTGATACTGGACAAGGCAATTTTTTAAAAATTTAAATTTATTTATTTACTTTTCGTTTACAACATTAAGTTCTACAATCTCTTGAGTTCCAAATTTTCTCCCCCTCCCTCTCCTTTCACCTCTCCCCACCCATGGCAGCATGCAATCCAGTATAGGCTCTACAAATACTTTCACATTAAACATTAGTCAAGTGGTAAGGAAAGATTATAAACAATGGAGTAAACAACAAGAAAGAAGGAACAAAACACAAAAGTAGTTTGCTTCAATCTGCATTCAGACTCTGTAGTTCTTTCTTTGGATGTGGATATCCCTTTCCATCTTTTGTAGTTGTCTTCTAACCTTGCATTGCTGAGAGGAGCCCAGCCTATCAAAGTTAGTCATCACACATACGATGTGTCTGTAATTGTGTACAAAGTTCTCCTGGTTCTGCTCTTCTCACTCAGGATCAGTTCGTATAAGCCTCTCCAGGTAAATATGAAGTCCGCCTGCTCCTCGTTTCTTATAGCACAATAGTATTCCGTTACATTCATGTAACACAACTTGTTTAGCCATTCCCCAATTGATGGGCATCCCCTTGATTTCCAATTCTTTGCCACCACAAAAAGAGTTGCTATAAATATTTTTCTACATACGGTCCTCTTCCCAATTCTCTGATCCTTTTGGGATACAGCTGCAAGGTGAGTTTCTAAGAAATGAATTGCACAACTCATTGCTAAAAGGGGTTTTCTCACTTGGAGTTCCTGTATTGATTAAATAAGTCCAGACAAAACAAAACATTAGTAATAAATATACCATATGGGATTACTTTTAGCCTTGCTATGATGGCAATGTGGTCCTATGGAAAGGTCACTGGGTTTGGAGTCAGAGAAGCCATGTTCCAATGCTGGCTCTGATGCTATAACCATGTGTCCTCAGACAAGTTCCTTAGTGTCTCTGGGCCTGAGCTTCCTTCTCTAGAAGATGAGATGTGGGCTTGATGAGCTCTGAAGTCATTCTAGTTCAACACCTATGAAACTTTGATAAATAAACATGCTGGTAGCCTGGCACAGGGGAAGTGGGCACTGGTTCTTTTCAAGATCCTATGTTCAAATCCCATTTCTGATGCTCAGCTGCCCTGGGGCTCTGGGGCCTCATATGTAAAGTAATAGAGCTAGCAGCCTGTGATTCCATTTTACATATGAAGGGAATACATACCCAGGGAGTATAAACTCTTGGTGGTTAAATGAAATGCTCAGTAAGCCAACCAACACAAGCACCCGGGCCAGCACCAGCACCAAGAACAGGAACAGCACTGGCACCAGCATCAGGGCCAGGATCAAGACCAGGGCTAGAGCCATGGCCAAGGTCAGCACCAGAACCAAGACCAGCACCAGCACCAGGGCTAGGGCCAGCACTAAGACCAGGGCTAGAGGCAGCGCCAGGGTTAGCACTAGCACCAGGACCAGCACCAGCACCAGGGTCAGGGCCAGCACCAGCACCAGGGCCAGGGCCCCCACTCATAGATGTCAAACCCTGAGACTTAAGTTCATGTGCAAGCTGTTGTGCCTCCATGCTCCACTCTGATAACACTCCATGGGTGCTGCCCTGTAAATGTAAGCACCTTAGGGGGATTTAAAATAGTTCCTGAGACAAGCATTTTTCACAGGAGTCCGCTAGGACTCAAAATACTATGTGTCTCTCAAGGTCATCATGCAAGGTCCTAGGAAATCTGATAGAGGACCAGACCCAGCACGCGAAGTAGCCCCGAGGTTTGACAGTCACACCATCCCTCTCCTTCCAATTTGGCAAAGCTCACCTCTAATTCTTTGGGAATCACCACGGAAATATTTTATGGTAAGTGGAAACACTAAAGTAGATGCCGAAAAATTGCAGGCCTTGACTCTATTTGGCATTTATGTAGAATAGAGGTGATGAATTAGCTGGTTGCTTTTTAATAAGATATACACTTTAAATGAATGGCCATTATAAAAAGAGATTCATTTAAAAGTATTCCCATAATTTGAGCTAATTTTATGATAATGTTGGTTGTAGAATGTCTCATTTCATGAAATATTAACTAAGACTCATTCCTCTCACCATTCCTTAGGAAGCTCTCAAATTCCTGCAGCCCCACAGGGACTTTTCCAACTCATTTCCCACCCTAGGCCTCCCCCAAGCCTTGTAGGAAACAAGAAGCTATTGAGTTTCTTATTCTGTTTATTGCCATTGCGTCCCAGGAGCATTTAATTAAATGTATCATTTCATCCTAATTTTGACTCCTGCCAGGGCTATTCCTTCTTTCTCCCTTCTTGGAAAAATCTAACTTGCCCTGAAAGAAACCCCCCATTTCGACATCAGTGTGGGTACCAGTCTGGGAAGCTACAAGAAAGGCTCCCCTTCATGAAGACAGGGAGAAAGACCCTGCCCAAAGCAATTTGGCAACCTGTCTTTTGTTTAGTTATGGTTGTAAATGTTCAGAAGGAGGAAGGGGAAAAATGCTATGCTACCTCATCAAGAGAGATCCCAAGGAACAACAACGACAATGGGCATTGTTCCAGCAATACTGGCCTCTTTCTAACTTTTTGCTTTTGCATGGCTTTCCCCCATATATGCAAAGTTTTATATACTCTCACCTCCACCTCTTGGCTTCACTGACTTCCTTCCAAACTTAGCACAAACCCTACCTACTCCAGGAAGCCTTTCCTAGTTTCCTCACCTGTCAGGGCTTTTCATCTCAGATTGTCTTCCATCTACTTCATGCATAACTTCTGTCTACCTAATTGTTTAGATGTCATTTCCTCTATTAGAATATAATCTCCTTAAGGACAGTGCCTATGTTTTTGCCTTTACCCTACTGCCTGACACATATCCACTTAACTCTTTGTGGGAAAAGAGTACTTTATGCTGACAAGTAATTGAGAGCTGTGAAGATGTCATGGGACAGCACTGTAGCTGAGAGAAAATTAAAGATTAGGCAGTGATTTATTACACCTGAAATGAGTTGCTAGTTATGTCATTTCTTTAAATCACCCTCTAACTTTAATTTCACTTTCTTATGTAATACACATGCACAAACCCAGCAACTTGTTTGTTTGATGCAGCCTCTGCATATGGAAGATTCTAAGGACCTTACTTCTGGGAGTATCATGATGATGTGCAAGAGAAGTCCCTTGAAAAGACTGTAGGATGTTCGCCAGGGATATGTAATACTTGCTCAGAGAAAAGATACAAATAGGACATGGTAAGAGTAGGAAAATTTAAAAGTCTTCTCTCAGAACCAGACAAATTGAGTAGAAATTTAAAGAAAAGAGAAACTGAAAGAGCTATTGAAGAATTTAAAGCTGAAAGACTTATAGAATTTTTGGAATGGGAATATTAAAGAATATGTATGCATGTGTGTATTTTTCTTTTCTTTTTTTTAAACAAATGCTTTATTAACTTCTGGTTTACATCATTCATTTCTGCCAGATTTTGAGTTACAATTTTTCCCCATTTTTCCCTACCCAACACCGTAGAATAGCAGTCCCACAAGATATCCTCTCAGCCAATCTGCTCTCTCCCATATCTTCTCCCATACCGCCTTCAACTTTTCCATTAGAGCAAAGTGAGTCGCTGTGCCCCAATGCCTGAACATCTTATCTCCCAATTACATGCAAAATAGTATTAATAATAGTATTTATATATATTTGAAGCATTTAATTTTAAAACCTCAAATTTCAGATCCATTTCCTTCCTCCCTTGTCACCCATTCCCTCTGGGAAGATAAGTAATTCAGTATGTGTTGTACATGTATAGCTGTGCAAAACATTACCATAGTAGATATATTGTAAAAGGCTGCTTATAATTCTCTCCCACCCATGCCACCCCCCACCAGGTTAATTCCCTACTTTGATCCTGTCCCTCTGCGATAGTAGGTACTTCCAACCTCCCCTCCCCCCAGGGATGCCCTCCCCTCCATCATCCCCCTCTCATCCTCCGTCCCCCTACTCTGCTGCAGGGTGAGATATCTCATTTAGTATGTATATGATTCTCTCCCTGAGCCAAATTCAATGAGAATGTGGTTTTGCCTTTTTGCCTTCCTGTTCTACCCTTCCCCTGCAGCCACTTCCCCTTGCTTCTTCTACATGAGATAGTTTACCCTACCCTGTCTCTCCCCATCTCCTCTTGCCACTTTCCTCTCTCACCTCATAACTTCAGCCCTTAAGTATCATCCCTTCCCACCAAATTCAACCTGTGCCGCCTATCAGTGTATAACTGTAAACATATATACACACATTCACATATGTATTCATATGCCCATATACCCTTCTTCCCTTATTTTCATACTGAGAAAGGTTTCCTCAGTCACAGTTATTGTTTTTCCATGTAGGAATATAAATAGTTCAACTTTGATAAGTTTCTTTTGATTTCTTTTCCCTGATTATCTTCTCAGGCATCTCTTGCTTGTTGTGTCTGGATGTCAAATTTTCTATTCAACTCTGTTTTTTTTTTCCACAAGAATGCTTGAAATTCCTCTATTCCACTGAATAACCATATTTTCCCCTGAAACAGGATACTCAGTTTTGCTGGGTAGGTGACCCTTGGCTTAAATCCCAGCTCTTTTGCCTTCTGGAATATCATATTCCATGCCCTTCAATCCCTCAGTGTGGAAGCTGCCAGGTCCTGGGCTATTCTGATTGTATTTCCACAATATTGAAATTGTTTCTTCCTGGATGCTTGTAGTATTTTCTCCTTGATCTGGGGATTCTGGAACCTGGCTATAATATTCCTGGGAGTTTTCTTTTGGGGATCTTTTTCAGGAGGTAATCTGTGAATTCTTTCAACCTCTATTTTGCCGTCTGGGTCTAAAACATCAGGGCAATTTTCCTTGAGAATTTCTTGAAGGGTGATTTCTAGGTTCTTTCTTTGATCATGGCTTTTAGGTAGTCCAATAATTTTTAAATTATATCTCCTGGATCTATTTTCCAGGTCAGTGGTTTTTCCCATGAGATATTTCACATTGCCTTCTATTCTTTCATTTGTTTGGATCTGTTTAACAGCATCTTGATTTCTCATAAAGTCATTAGCTTCCATTTGCTCCAGTCTAACTCTGAAGGAATGAATCTCCTCAGTGAGCTTTTGAGATTCTTTTTCCATCTGGCAAATTCGACTTTTTAAGGCATTCTTCTCCTCATTGCTCTTTTGGGCCTCCTTTGCCATTTGAATTAGTCTATTTTAGGGTGTTATTTTCCTCAGTCAGGCTGTTGACCCTCATTCCATAGTTTTCCTGCATCCTTCTCATTTCTCTTCCCAATTTTTCCTCCACTTCTCTTATTTGATTTTTAAAGTCCTTCTTAAGGTCCTCTATGACCTGTAACCCGCTCATATTTTCCTTTAGGGCTTTTGGCCCAGGATTTCTGACCTCACAGTCCTCCTCCTGTTCCATACTTCCACCCTCTTTGCCCCCAAAATAGGAGTCTAATGTTGTGTTTTTCTTTTTATTTTGTTTCCTTTGCCTAGGCATGTTGCCACTTAATTACTTGACTTTTGGGCTTTTTGCCACAGTAGGACTCTGCCACCAGACAGGGGAGCTTCCATCCCAAATGTTGGGGTCTTCACAACTTCTGGTTCTGGCAAGTTGGATGCCCACCCCAGATCTCCCCCCCCAGATCACAATCCAGATCCCAGCAGGTTAAAGCAAGAGAGATTAACCCCCAAGACTGATCGCTGGATCTCCCTCCAGTTCACAGGCCAGGGGCTGGACCTGCCACTGAAACTGCAAAATGGCGTGTCTCCTGAGCAGCTTCTAGCCCCCAGGGGAGGAAGCCTACCTGTTCCCCAAATACTGGTCCCAAAGTCTATAGGGCACTAACCTCTCACTCTGTCCTAGGCATATCTGTGCTGATAATTCTGGAATCTCCACAGCTGCTGGTGTTCTGGGTCCCTCCAGCCAGCTGCTGGCCCTGCCACCCTGGCGCTAAAACCATGGCTCATGCGGGCCTGGGCGCGGCTCCCCGTGCTGTGCTGTTGGTTTCTAGAGCGTTGTGCTGGCCACTCCCCACAGGGCTGCTGGGCGGTCCTCAGCGGGAGGTTAGCTTCTCTGTGTTGTTCTGTGGGTGCTGGGGCTCCAGCAGTTGTTCAGAGTCCCCTTTTACATGATTTGGAGGTGATCTGGGGGGAGAGCGCCTTGGACGTGCTGTTTCTACTCCGCCATCTTGGCTCCGCCTCCGTGTTTATTTTTTTTCATAATGCAATGGTGCCTTTATTTGTAAAAAGACTATATGCTCTGACTCAGATAAATTATTACTAAATGTAAAATGCTTAAAGGCTAAAGGCATCCTTCACAGACAATAAACAATAGACATAGTAAGTAACACAGGGAGCACTAGCATAAGCCACAAATCTAAATGGAGCATTAATGCTGAAATCTGAAGTAATGAGTTGGTCAAAAAGGAAATGATGGGATCAATGAATATTCATAAGGGGTTATGACAACTGAAGCAGTTCTCCTCAGGAAAATTCTGTCCCCATGAAGAAACACTAACAAAATAGAAAAAGAGAGGAGGATTTGTGAATAATGTAGTTCCAAAACATAGAAAACAAACCAATCGAAAATAAGCATCCAAATTTGCAGTAAAATAGGTAAGTTGGGAAACAAAACAAGTATAGAAGAATCTAAAAGCTGGTCCTTTGAAAAAGCCAAGAAAATTGATCCACCTTCAGTTAATCTTATCTAAAAGAAAGGGCAGGAAAATTCAATTAACAAAACACAGAAAGACCAAATATGGTGAAACCACAACCAAGAAGAAAAGGGAATTATTCAACTCCACTGTGCAATTATGTCCCAGCAAACCTGAGAGTTTTAAAGAAATGGAGGATTACCTAGAAAAAAAATCCTAAATTAACAGTTGCCTAAATCCAGTTTTAAAAATTCCAGCTTTAGAAAGGGGAATTGAATTAGCCACAAAGTAACTATCAGCGACACTTTGGTCCAGATGAATTTACAAGGCAATTATATCAAATGTTCAAAACCAATTTCTACCTATCCTACACCATTAAAATTGGGAAAGAAATGACTCTCCCAGTCTCCTTTTATGAGACAAAAATAGTGTTAATATCTAAACTGAAGAAGGGCAAAGTAAAGAAAGCAAACCACATACCAATATTTTTAATGAATATCAACTCAATGGTTCTTTTATTAAGATCCTGGCAAAAAGACCCATAAATAAGTCCAAAAATTCTTCACTGTGATTAAGTTGGATTTATACTAGGGATGCAAGGAATTGTTCAACATCCGGAAAACATTGTAAAATAATAATATTAAAACCCAAAACATCTCAAACCATGTGATTATTCTAAAAGGTTCAGAAAAAAAGCCTTTGGCAATGAACATACAGCTCTCATTTCTACAAAACAATAGAATAACAAAATGGAGAAAATGAAGGTCATTTTTTATTCTATTTTAATATGATCAAGTGTATATCTCTCTGGGCAAAAGGGAACCTCATTAGAGGTGGCTCAGTAAATACATTAACAAAGCAAGAATTGGCCCCCTTTCCTTGCTTAAGTAAGTGAAGATAGGCAAAAAGGAGACAAAATTACCTCTACTCACTGCCAACATGTTGTTTTACTTTAAAAAAACAAAAATCCTAAAAGTTCAGCTGAAAACAACAGCAGCTCATGAAGGCAATTAATAGATTCAGTAAAGTATCAGCTATAAAATAAACCCACAAAAATCAACAACATTTCTATTTGGCAATAATAAATTCCAGGAGGAAATAATAGAAAGAGAATTCATATTCAAAACAACTACAAAGTAAATAAATATCTCAGAGCCAATCTTCCATGGTACATGCAAGACCTATATAGATAGAATTAGAAAATTCTCCATAAATAAATAAATAACTTAAATAACCAGAGGGATATTCAATGATCATGGCTAGACCATGCAAATACAATAAAAATAGCAATGCTACCTAAATTAATTTGCATATTTAGTGCTATATCAATCAAACTACCAAGGGTATACTTTATAGTGCTAGACAAAAATAGTAATAAAATTCATCTGGAGGAATAAAATATCTAGAATCTCAAAGGAAATAATGAAAAAGTAGGATAAGGGAAGAATAGAATATCCAGACTTCAAATTATACTATAAATCAGTAATCATCAAAATTCTTTTTTACTGATTAAAAAATAGACAAGATCAATGGAATAGATTAGAAAAGGAGGAATCAGAAACATTTGCACTCAGTAACTCAGTGTTCAGTAAACCTCAAAGAACTCTCAGTTTGACAAGAATTGCTGGGAACACCAGAAAGTAGTTTGGTATAAATTAGGTTTATATCAGCACCTTAAACCATGTATCCATTTTGAGTTTATTGTGGTAAATGATCTAAGCAGTAAAGGTCATACCTTAAAAAGAGAAGGAGGGAGGGAGGGAGAGAGAAAGAGAGAGAGAGAGAGAGAGAGAGAGAGAGAGAGAGAGAGAGAGAGAGAGAGAGAGAGAGAGAGAGAGCACAACTACATCGAGTGGGAGAATTCTTAACCAGAAAAGGAACCAAAAGAATGATTTCATTAAATGAAATTGAAAAGTGTTTGCATCAATAAAATCAATTCAACAAGGGTAGGGAAGGAAGTAGTTGATATGGAAAAATTATTTGCACTAAATATCTCTGAATAAGAGTCTGGTATCCAAGCTATATAGGAAACTAATACAAATGTGTTACACCAGAAGCCATTCTCCAATGGGTAAGTGGTCAAAGTTCATGAACAAACAGTTCTCAAAAGAATTACTGCTAGGTACAACAGGAAAAAGTGCTCCAAGTCACTAATGATAAGAAAAGAACAAATCAAAAGAATTCTGAGGCTTTGCCTCTCATCCAACAAATTGATATAGATGACAATTAGCAAGCATTTCCTAAGTGTGTACTATTTTACAGGTTCTGAGGATACAAGTACAAAGAACGTAACAATTCCTACTTATAAAAGGATCACATTCATTATAATGGGAAAGATATCAAGTACATATTTAAGTATTTGTTGTTGTTCCATCATTTTCAGTTACATCTAACTCTTTGTGACCCTATTTGAGACTTTCTTGATAAAGAAAATGCAGTTGCCATTTCCTTTTCTAGGTCATTTTACAAAGATGAGGAAACTGAGGCAAACACAGTTAAGTAACTTGCTCAGAGTCACACCACTAGTAAGTGTCTGAGGCCAGATTTGAACTCAGGGTCCTCCTATTTCCAGGTCCAGCTCTCTGTGTACTATACCACCTAGCTGTCCATAAATAAGTATAGATTATATAAATAGAAAGTGAATAATCAAATGTGTGTCTTAAATTAATAGAGGGACTCTGAGGTGAAGGAAAGAAGAAACATATTCCAGACATGTGAGACAGACACTGCAAAGTCATGGAGATGGCAAACAATTTCACAGTTGCACAAGATGCATGGTGTGACCTCTTGTATTCAAGTCCCATATCAAAGTTGAGTTTGTTGTAGTGTGTGTTATAAGATGCTGGTCTACATTTTAACTTCTGACAAACTCCTTATTGAATTTTATTGTTTCTAAGCCAAGTTTATCTTCTTTTTCTACAGACCCCGAACTAAATAGTTTCAATGATTACTGCTTTATAAGATTCCTCAAGGTCTGGAAGTGCTATTATCATCTCTGAACTGCCTTCTTTTTACAAAGTAATATGCCAACAACATACCCCATGACCTTATATCCTAAGGAAAATATTTTACAGATTCCAATCTATTTCTAAAAATGTTCTTGAAGGTCCTATTCTGTGTTATTAGTATTCTTTTTTATGTGAAGAAGAAAACCAAATAAGAAGCTGTGCCTTCAAGGATCTTATATTCTACTACTGGGGGAAACTCTCATGTAAACAGGTCATTTGAAGAGAGGGAGAGTCATGATAACTGGGGGTGAATAGGAGAAGGATCACAAAAAGGCATTCCTTTGGACATGGTACTTGATCTGAGTCTAAAAGAAAGCTAAAGATTCTAAGAGAGGTACAAAAGAAGAGATGATATGTTGAGTTGAAGCCATTCATAGAAAGAGCATCCCTCATGTGTGACAGGGAACAGTAGCAACTAGGACAAAGGCAGATTCGAATCAGAGGGAACCACAGAAACTTCATGCACAGGAGAGTGACATGGGCAGCCCCATGCTTTAGGAATATCACTGTGGCAGCGAGACTGGATGCCAAAAGTCTGAGTGGGAGCTCATGCCAAGGGACTTTGCTTAAGTGTGAAGTGACATGGGCATGAATTAGGATAGTGGATGTGTGAGCAGAGAATCTGAGTGGGAAATGGGAGTTCATGTGGTTTGTTTGCTACAAAGTACAGAGAGCCTATGATTTTGGCTCTGCAAAGCAAATCCTTTCATGAGCTCTAAATTCTGGGACCTCTGCATCTTTTCAGTCTCAGGTAGGGAACAAGAATGATACTTCTTTTTAGAAATAATTTCTGGCATCATTTTTTCTTACAAGCTAATATTTTCCCTTACGTCCCAGAGTTTGTCGTTTGGGCACATGTAACCACCAACTCTGGAGGGGTTTTTTGCCATCCAAATGAATTCTATGCTTCTTTTCCCCCACAACCATATTGACTTCCCTGTGGGATGTCTTTCTTTGGGTCAGCATCTGGGTTAAACAGAACCATAGGTCACACCAGTGTTCATTCCTCTAATTAAATCCACACTAGCCTCTAAGGGTCTGTCAGACAAGAGGACGAGAAAAAAAAAGAAAAACCCAACTCCTAACTACTCCATTATAATGCCTTGGTATTAAGCTTCTCTGTCTTTGATTTAGGAAAACCCCAAATTGCAGAGGCTTAATGTTCATGCCAACATCTTGTGCCAGGCACAAGGAGGCAATATGGTTTGATGTAAAGTACATCATCAGACTATAATCCAAACATTTTGGTGAGTGTGCCTTTAAGCTCAGAAATAGAGGACACAATCTGTAGAATTTATTGGATGCCATTTCTCTAATCTACAAGGTAATATTGTTAATTAGTTTATGAATTTTTTATTTATGGAAACGAAAACAATGCACTGTGTGCCATGTTGTATGACACTGTTTGGAGCTAGGGAAGTAATGAGAGCACTTAAATCATCGACTACTTTCTTAGCTGAATATATTATTTCTGTTCATTGGTAACTAATATCTTCTCTCTGGCACTGCCTGATCCTAACTTATTTATATGTTTGTGTATGAACTAAAACTTTAATTAAAATCACAATAGAAAATATTTTTATGATCTCCAAGACTCTCAAATTGCATTTGTTTTGAATTTAGTACTGTGTAACTCCAGAAGACAAGTTCAAAGCTAATAAAAAAAGTTGATAGAACAAATAGAGAATTTATCCCTAGATTTAACTGGCTCCCTGGGGTCAGGTAGAAAGAGTTTGAGTTCTGTAGGCAGAAAGTGTCCAAAATAACTGAACTGAGGTGGCTGAATTCTTAGGGCTACTTATGAAGCAAAATATATTGGTCATTGGATTGCCTTTGAAGGAAATCGTCAAAGCAAAACAAAAGGCAGATTTATAAGTACCACTGCTTTAGCTGCTTTGGCAGGTTTGGGATGCTTCTGCCAGATCCCAATCCATCTCTTCACCTGCATTCTGTAATACTCTTGCTCACAGCCTCCAGTCATACAGGCAGCACCCAACATGCTGGGAGTTTTCCTCTAGATGTTTTGACTTGGCACAGATGACCAGTCTCTCTCTCTCACACACACACACACACACACACACACACACACACACACACACACACACGGTACAGTTGTATAAAGTTCCCATCAGTCCCATATAGTTATGTCATATGTCTGCTAGTAATACACATAGGTATAGATGGTAAATTTGAAATGGTGCCGCTGCTAAGTAGCTCTATCCTTTCCAGCCAAGATTTTGGACAACCAAGAAAATTCTCATAGGCCAGAGGTCAGAAAGAAATTGGCCAAGCCAAAAGGAAATTAGGCCATGGACCTACAAAAATAAAGACACTCCATCCTAATAAGTTTTCCTAAGAATTCCTATTTATGGTGGCCCTTGGAGGCCACCTCCCAAGGAATCTTCAAAGTCAAACACTTTGGCCAGTTCTATGACAAACAATGACAATCTTTGAATGGACCCTTTTCCATGTTGGCAAAGGGTATACTTTCGTGGCCATTACCCTTTAGCCCTTGAGTAAGTTATTGGAAATTGGGGAACATCCAGGGCTTATGGTAGCATAGCAGACGGCTTGCAAAAGACCATACTCAAGCACTTGTTCATGGCTGCCTTATGTAATGTCAGTTGGTGGGGGAGGATCTTTGTGCATTTTTTTTCTTTTTGGAGGGCAATTGGGGTTAAGTAACTTGCCCAAGGTCACACGGCTAGGTTTGTTTGTGTGTGTGTTAAGTGTCTGAGGCCGGAACTGAACTCAGGTCCTTCTGATTCCAGGGCCAATGCTCAACTCACTGCGCCACCTAGCCACCCCTTTGTGTGTTTTCTTAACCTTCACATTCCTATTGTTAGCCCAGAGAATACTGATGCCTATGGAAGTGAATATGCTTTTATAGAGACGTTTTGCAGCCAATCTGCCATTTGCCATCAGACCTGACATTTACCAGGCTATTTAGAACATGGCCCCTGAAGGCTCATTCCTCTGGACATTCGATCCCTGCATTTATTTTAGCCCTGGGGTGCCCTGCTAACTTTTCTTCTTTACATTTCCTAAGCATTTGCACTGTTTACAAATTGCCTCTGAATCATTTCTTAGAACTCAAAGTCTTCCTGACCTGGGCTTACATATTCCAAGGGCCGTGGAGTGGCAAAGCTTCTGCAACCTGCAAATTTTCCCCCTCCCCTCCCCCTTCCCCCTCCCCTTCCCCCTTCCCCAGCTAACCCACAGCAGCCAATTTTGGTCTTGCCCCAGGTGCTTTGAACATTCCCCTCCAGCTGCTGTGGTCTGCCCGCTGCTTTACTGGGCCTCCTGGCTTTAATGGCAAAGGCAGGAAGGCCAAACCTGCTTCCTCAGGTCCCTTCTGCTCTGACCCCTTCTCTGCAGGTCACAGTGAAGACGAAGGTAAATAGGGAAGCCACCCTGGGCTCTTTCTCCCCCTCAGCACAAAGGCCAGGATTGTTTGCCTCCCACCATGGGGCTGTGGCTCAGCTAAGGGCCTCTATCACTAACAAAGGAGCCGCACCTCTGGCCTTTAGCTCAGCTGACTTCTGCTCCTGGGCCACTGAGAGCCTTGGAATCTTGCGCTAGGCCCTGGGCCTTCAGAAGCTGCTGCTGGCACTGTGCTTCAGCAAAGGGGCCAGATCCTACTGAGGGCTTTCTGTGGAGCTGCATCCACTCAGCGTCCCTCAGAACATCCATTCACTAATTCCAGACTTGTGTGGTGTGAGCCTTCTGGGTGCAGGGCAGCATTTTGGCTGCTATGGAGGAGAGAGAAGCCAGTCTTGGCCCCTTCGAGGTTACAGTCTATTTAGAGAGGTAAGATCAATAGAGGTGAAAAAATAGAGGTGGAAAATTGTCAGTCACCCACCAAGTCAAACATCAGTAAGTATTTATTAATTGCCTACTATATGCCAGGCAGTGGGATAGATGCTTATGATATCCCGCAAAAGAACCCAAACCGAGCCCCTGCACTCAGAGAGCTCACAATGGTAAACAGTCATGCACCAGCGAACTGTATCCAGGTGAACCTGAGATAATCCAGGAAGAGAAAGAAGGTTTTAATGACCCTTAATGGCTGGGGAGGCTGCTGGGCCTTGGCTCCTGCCCACTGCCTAGAAGGCACCCCCGGTGATGAAGGATAGAACTGGGGCTGGCTCTTGCTTCTTGCCTCCCAGCCCAGCCCAGGTGTCAAGGCTGAATCTACTGCTCTGCTCTGGGCTCAGTCACAAAGCTATCTTTGCTTGCTTCAGTCTCACTCAGTCACTCAGTCTCACTCACTTATTTAGTACCTGTTATATGCCAGGAACTGTGCTAAAATGCTGAGGATTTAAGCGGGGAAAGGCAAAAGACAGTCCTTGCTTTCATGCCAACAATGTACAAATAAGTTCGATAATCCCCACTGGGGAGGCCCTAGAATGAAGGGGAATCAGGAAAGGCTTCCTGTAGGAGGGGAGATTTGAGCCAAGAGTTAAATGAAGGCCAGAGGCTAAGGAGGGAGAGAATTCCAGATACTGGAGACAGCCAATGGAAATACGCAAAATTAGGAAATGAAGTGTCTTGCTCCAGGAGCAGCAAGGTCAGTGTCCTAAATCAAAGAGCATGTGGGAAGGGAGGGAGCATCAGATGTAAGAAGACTGGAAAAATAGTGGGGCTGGTTATGAAGGGCTTTGAAAACCAAACAGAGGATTTTCTGTTTGATCCTGGAGTCCACAGGGACCCACCAGATTTTATTGGGTGGGGGGGGGGAGAAGGAGGGGTGATGTAGTTGGAACTGCACTTTAGGAAAATCATTTTGGCAGCTGGAGGGAGAAATGGGGAGCTAGGGAGGGCTTGAAGAAAGCTTGAGGGGGCAGAAGAAGGGTAACAAGGGAAGATAAGTAAAGTGAGTTAGAGAAGTAAGTTAGAGAATATAATGAGTTAGTAAGAGAAGGTAAGGAACCTGGGTGTAGCAGTCGAGGTGTTGACAAAGCAAGGAGAGTGATAGTTTGGGAGATGAAAACCACCCCAAATTGGTTGTTGGAACCTTTGTCCACTGAAGCCCTGGAGAGGCTCCCTTCTAGCAAGCAGCAGGTCATCTTAGCATTCCTGCCATGGCCAAGTGCTCAGAAGAGAATGCCCCTGCACTCTCCAGGCCCTCAGAGAGAACAAAGGATTCCTCGAAAGAAAAGAAAATGGTTTCAACATGAGAGCAAAGGAGAAAAGTTATCTGACATGCAGAAAGGATTCCTAATGTATCAGTACAGTGGAGAGTGAAACACTGTACTGGAGGAGAGAAAAGGGAAGACAATGGAAGGCTCTTTGAAAAGGAATGAAGCCCCAGAATGAATGGTCATGCTGATGGAAAATGAAGTGTGGTCAGGGCCAAAGGAAGACTAGATCCATAGTGGCTGAGGAGCCCTGGGACAGCAGAGAGCCCTGCTATATACCCTGGTCATCAGTCCAAAATGTGACAGAGCCCCTCCCCTGACTTGGCCAAGGAGAGTTGGTGATTCCTGAAGAAGCAATATTACTAAAGGTTACAGAGTCTGGAACAACAACCTGCTGATGTTGAGGGACACAGATGGTGTTTTCATCCTCGTTATCTATTAAAGGCAAGGATTTGAGGCAGATTTTTGAAAGTGAAGAGCTAAATACAAAGACAGTATCTATGAAAAAGATTTGGGTTTCTGGACCAAAACTTTAACATAGAGGGCTGATTGTCTCCTCTTGAGGGAAGGAGTATATCTAAGAAAGTCTGATCGAAGTGTATTTACCTGGCGTCTAGCCAATCCAATCAAAATTAAATGGAAAAGGAGGGGTGATGAAAATGCCTATATATAGCCACCAAACATGAGAGTAAACAGAGAAAGAAAATATATCCAAAGTAGTGTAGAAAGAAAAAAATAATAGAGAAATCCAGAAGCTCATGGAAAAAAAACAATCCAAGACCTATTGTTTTAAATGTTTATACACAAATGTGCAAAGAATGGGTAAAAAATTGAACTAAAGATTCTGACATAAGGAAGCAAATTTTAAGTCATGGATATCAATGAGACTTTGTGGACTGAGGCTCACAATTGGAATATTGCTCTGGGAGAATATACTTTATCCTGCCCTTCCCCTGCCCCCCATCCCCCAAAAGAAAGATGGGTTAGAAGGTAGAGTGGGGTACCAATACAGGTTAAGAAGCTATATTAATGTGGCAAAATCCAGAGACCAGCTGGAGCAGTGTAAGAGTGAAAATAAAGGGAGGCAGAAATCAAAGCAATTCTGGCATAAGAACATTCCATAGACCCCTTGGCCAGAAGTGATAGGGTATTGATCGGTGTCTTCAGCTTACAACATTGGCTGTTATTCTCCTTCTGCTGAAACACAGCAATTAATCCTTCCTTGACTTGTAATAATAATTTTCACTTTCAAAAATTAGAGGAACCAACAAGGAAAAAGCAGGTTCTGGATATGATTCTCACCAACAGGAAACAACTTGTTGCTAGAGTGTAAATGAGGGGAACCTGGGGAGGGGGCAGGGCACTGAATCCTTAAATATTTCATAGAGAAAAAGAGAAAAATTGGACCTAGTCAGATAAGCACCTTAGATTTAGGGAGAACAAATAATGTAAAAGGTTCAGAGAAAAGAAAGGTACAATCTAATTGACTAAAAGTCTACAAAGAAAACCAGCCCAGAAGGAATGGAAAATGTTAAGAATGGAATTTTGAAGGCACAAAGTAAAACATTTTTTACTAGATGGAAAAGAAATTGTTTAAAGAGAAGACCTGTACATATGTACAGAGCACTCACCAACCAAGTACAATTTATTTTGACATATAAAATTAGAGAAGATAGAAACATTTATAGATAATGGGGGAGTTATTAAGGATTTGTTAAATACCTTTTATCTGTCTGGCACTGTGTTAGGCACTGGGGATGGAAGTACCAGGAATTCAGAAATGCTTACTCCCAGAAAGCTTGCCTTCTAATGAATAGATTACTAGTACATACATAAGTATATGCAGCATATATGTGTACATTTATGTATGTGTGTGTAAACATATGTATATATATATGTGTGTGTGTGTGTATGTTTGTATATACATGTATACACAATAGTTAGATACAAATCAGGAAAATTTTCATGCTCTTGGTGATTGAGCTTCATGTGAGAGGAAAAGAGGGACTTCATAAGGTAGAGGTCAGGAGGGGGTATATTCCAGGCATGGAATATAGGAAGGTGATGAGGTGTCATGGGGAAGACAGAAAGAAGGCCAGTTTGGCAAAGTGAAGGGGAATAATGTCCAATGAGACTGGAAAGATAGGTTGGGACTGGACTAGGGCAGACATTCCCAAGCTTATTTGGCCTACTGCCCACTTTTCAAAAAAAAATTATTCTGCACCTCCCTAGAAATCTACTTTTAAACAGTTTTTATTCGAAATTTGTGTCATTTCAAAAAATATATAAAATATTTTCTAAATGACATATCTTAAATTTGATAATTTATTGTAAATTTGTAAGTTTTATTCCTGCACTGAAATTTTGAAGACATAATATTGCATCATACAAATGTATAGTATGGTATTGTAAACAAGTCATTGCACTTATATATTCCTGCTGATGCATGCTGGACTTCCCAACAATGTGCAATACAGTTGCCTGCCCACACATACTTGTTAAGACCTGTTGGTAGACTTGACCACTGGTTATAACTTGCAATTTGTGTGTTTATTTGGAAAATAATGTAATCACTATGATTTTAGCTCTGTTACACAACAGATGAAACATGTATGAACGGTTTTTCAAAATCTCCTTTCCTTTGCTTCCACTGCCCCCTTATTTTTATTCAACATCACCCAATGGTACCTGCAGCTATTACCTCCCTCCCTGTATCCTTCCAGTACCTGCCAGGGGGTGGTATCACCCACTTTGGGAACATATGGAGTTTCCAAAGCTAAATAGAGGAGTTTATATTTTGTCCCAGAGAACAGAGGAAGTCACTGGTTGAATAGAGGAATTACATGGCCAGATCAGTGTTTAAGGAAAATTTCACTGACAACAATGTTAGTGATTGGAGTGTGGAAGTCACGAGGGAGAGCAATTAGGAAGCCATTACAGTATCTAGGTTTGAGGTGATGAAGGTTGGAACTGTGTGAATAGAATGAAGGAAAAGGATTGGAGAGATATTATGAAGGTAGAAATGACAATATTTGGCAAATGATTACATATGTGAGGTGAAGGCAATAAGAAAACAAGGATAATGCAGAGCTGATGAACTTGGAAAACTGAAGATGGCTGTACCTTTGAAAAAATAGGAATGTTTGGAAGAGGAGGTTAGGGAGAAAGATGATAAGTTTTGGGCATGTCAAGTTCAAGATGTCTCTGTGACATCCAGTTTGAAATGGGAAAAGGAAAGGTTGGCCTTGGCAAGGAGAAGAACCACCTCTCTATCAGAGACTTGGGAAAAGAAAGAGTAAGTGAAAGATAATATGGATGGATTTTGACCTGAAGAGTGAGCTCCCATTAAATGACCTTAATTTTCTCAGGAAAGGAAGAGGCAAGATCCTCAGCTGAGAGAGGAGTGATGGGAGGCTCAAAGGGGAAGAGATTTAAAATATCCTCTCTGAGGAGTGAGATAGAGAGTCAATTCTAACAATTGGATGATTTTGTAGTGTACCTAATCAACATATTTCTCTTCTTTCAGTTACTTCCAATGACTCGTGAATAGGAGATGAAGATGCTGGTGGAGACAGGGATCCAGACACGGAGGTTGACAAGAGAAGAGCAACAACATAACAAGAAGACAATAATTTCAGAGCAGACTATCAGGTCAATGTCTAAATATAGGGTCAAGGTAGTAAAGAGAGGAAAGTAAAGTCAGGACAGAGGTACAATTAGATGGATTTGAGATTGATTGGCTAGCCATTGTTCTAAGTCCTGGTCAACTTGACAGGAGGATTCTAGTGGATTGGCCCACAGACATGTGCTTTCAGTGATCTGGATAGAAAGGTAGTGTTGGCATAATTGCCCAATTTAGGGGCGCCTAGGTGGTGCAGTGAATAGAGCACCAGCCCTGGAGTCAGGAGGACCTGATTTCAAATCCAGCCTCAGACACTTGATACATTTACTAGCCTGTGACTTTGGGCAAGTCATTTAACCCCAATTGCCCAATTTACATAGAGTACAAAGCCTGAAGGGAAGCATAAGGTCTCGACTGGGTCAAATCTAATAAACTTAAATGTAATAGGAATGAATAGAATGCCTTATCCTTTCAATTTAGTAGTGTCAAAATAAGGGAGGGAGAGCTAGACAGCAGTTCATCTATAAAAGATGAAGGGTTTTTAGGGGATGACAAAGTCACCATGAATCAAGAGGGCTCCATGGCAGCCCAGACAACTGATCACAGCATCCAAAACTAGGGAGATCAGTGGGAATACTGCATTTGGCCCTGGTCAGAACACTTTTGGGACATCATTGTCAATTCTGGGTGCCCCATTTTAGGTAGGACATTGCTAATCTAGACAATGTCCAGGGAAGGAACTGGGGTGGTTTATCCTGGAGAATAAAAGACTTAAGGAGAGAAAGAAAGAGATATAGTTAAAGTATATTTAAAGTACTATCCTGTGGAAGACTAATTAGATGTAATCTGCTTATCCTTAGCCATCAGAACCAAGAGCAATGGGTAGCTCCAGCAACCCAGTCAGTTGCAAAGAGACCAATACAGGCTGGATATTAAGAAAACCTTTTCAGTAATTAGAGCTATCTCAAAGTAGAATGCCACTTGTGGAGGTTGTGGGCTGCTTCAGAGGGGCTCTGGTTGTGTATGCTGGAGATGAGGGGCCTCCAGTTTAGGCAGAGCTGGTACTACAGATGCACTGGGGCTATAAGGAGCTGTGGCTTCAAGAGGAGAGAGGTGTGCATCCCATATCTTGATTTAGCAGCTGAAAATAACAAACTTTTCAGCTCCTTGAACCAAGGCCACACACTGGCACTGTCAGTAAGAGATTCTGCATTGTGAGTGATTTCATAATGGTTGGGAGCCTTTCCTGTGGTCCATGCCAATTGAAATGTGCTTCAAAACAGTTTACTATATTTGAAATCAATAGGATATAATTCTAAGCCCAGGTTTCGTACAATCATTGTATATACGTAGTCACCTAATAGCAGAACATTAGAGCTAAAAGAGACCTTCTATCTCACACTTGTATTTTGTAGAAATGAAAACTAAAGATCAGAAATAAAGCAATTCACGGGGTCGGAGCCAAGATGATGGAGTAGAAGCACAAACTTGCTGTGGACTCTGACTCCAACCACTTCCAATACCTGTAAAAAATGACTCTAAACAAATTTTAAAGCTACAGAGCTCACAAAGTGACAGAGAGAAACAAATCTCCCGCTGAAGACACCCCTGCAGGCCCACAGGAAAGGTCTGTCACAGTGCACTGGGAGCCAATTGAAGTCCTATGTGAGCCACGTGCTTCTTGCCCCATGGTAGCCCTGACCAGAGGCAGCCAGAGGAGGCTTCAGGAAAGTGAATCACCAGCAGCTGTGGTGGTTTCCAGACTTCTCAACCCATAAAAGTTAAAGACAAAGTAAAAGGTCAGTGTGTGGAACTCTGTTGGAACAGGGAGGGACTGAAGAGCATGGTCCAGCCCCCGCCCCCAGGGTGAGAAGCAGTGGAGGTCTGGTGGCTGCACAGCCACCACATGGCTGCTTCAGGTGCTCCTGGCATCATAGGGTGACCAAGCAACCATTCAGAGGGTAATCCCTCTTGCTTTAACCTGCTTGGATCTGGATTGTGGTCTTGGGTGGTGGTCCTGGGGAGTGTGGCCAGGTAGCAGAGCTTGAGGGGCTGTAGAGAGGGTGTCCTCCTAATAGCTCCAGCAGCTGCAAAAACCCCAGGAATTTGGGACAAGTTTGTCAGCATGTTCATGAAAGTATATACAAGGCCTGAACTTCTTTGTGAGGGAGGACACATAAATCCATTTACCCTCAACACAAGCTCCATAGGAATCAGGAGTGTGATGGGGGAGGAGGGAAATGAATGGAATCATGGGCTGCATTCAGAGAGGCCTGCCTTCCAGGAATAGAGAGGTGAAAGCCTTGCTGTTCTCTGCTCTGATCTCATCTACAATCCTATGTTTCTCTTTGGGACCACAATTTAAGAAGCTTGTTAATAAGCTGGAAAGCACCCAGAGGAGGGCAGCCAAGATGGTGAAGGGTCTTGTGTCAGTCCCTTAAGGGAAATTGGAATGTTTAGACTCAAGAAGAGGAGACTTGGGATGGGGGGAAACTAGTGATTTAAATATTTGAAGGACTGCCAAGTTGAGGAGTTTGGCTCATTCTGGTTAGCTCCCAGGGCAGAACTGGGAGCTGTCGGTGCTGTGCAGATATATTTAGGGTTAATGTCAGGAACAACTCCCTAAAGTGAGAGGTGTCCCAAAGTGAAAGGGGGACACTTGGGAGGAGTTCAGTGCCCTGTCACTGCAAGTCTTCAGGTAGAGACTAGAAGACCACCTGTTGGGGATATTTTTGCAGGTATTCCTTGGCAGGCCCCAGATGACCACTGAGGTCCTTTATAGCCCTGTGATTCTGTAATCCATCTGGGAGTACCCCACAATGCACTCAGAAAGACCAGAAAATTAACCAGTCCTTTTAATAATTCTGGACACTTGGATGACATCATCTTGATTAGGCAGCACAGTTGGCAAGCTGACTGAAACAATATATTGCAATTCTGGAAGAGAATATAGCCAGGCATATTATCTTTTCTGTTCCTATGATACTTAGTTCCAGTTGTTTTCCCCAAATGGCTGAATGCAAGATTGCACTGGTAAACATCTGTCTCCTGTTCTCCCAAAGAATGCATCTCTGATGACATCACTCTTCCAGCTGCTGACCCCATTCTCCCTTTGGATCCATTTGCCTCTGCTTTTGTAGAATCATTTATTCATGCTCTGAATCTTCTCCAGCATGTGAATGTTCATGATGACTGATTTTTGACAACATTATATAAAGGATTGTGAGATTTTGAGCTCAATTGGACCCTAGAAACTCTTTAGTTCAACCTACTTATTTGCCAGAAGAGGACACCTAGGTCCAGAGAGGGGAATGTCTTTTCCAAGTTAACGTGGCCGGGATGTGAAAAATGTGGGAGGTGAAACAAAGGCCTTTACTTCCAAAACTGACTTACCACTACACAATACTACCATGTTTGCATTGACTTCCTGCAGAAATGTTGTCATGGCATAGTTCTCAGGTGCCAGTTGGAACAGAGCAAAGGGGACCACAGGTCCCCTGATGGTATTTTTCCCCTGCTGCTGATTACAAAAGCAATCATTTCTATACATCAACAGGTGTGATCAAGTTGAAGGAGCCCGGGCTGCCCATGTGGTTCTGTCACAGAGGGGTGGCATATTGCCAAGGTGGCAGCACTCACATCATGATCCAGACACCCCATCTGGATCCATCTTAGCTGAGCACTTAGTGCCCCAGTGAAATTGGCACACTTGCTCATAAATGGGCTGGATTCCATGTAAACATATGGACATAAATGTAGACAAGCCAAAGTTGCGTAACAGGAAATTTATTTAATATAGGCAAGGTTCCCAGGCAGCATTTTGAATACAACTGTCTGCCCCCAGTTTGTGTTCTTAAAACCAGAAAGCTGACAACTGAAGATCCTTAGAATTCAACCTTGAATTAATCCATATATGTCTAGGTATAGACTTCAATATACCAACAGATGCATAATCTCCCTACTGGAAGCACTCTCTCCAGAGGTGCTGTACTACAAAACTAATGGAAAAAATTAACGACTTTAATGAAATTACAGGATGTAAAATGAACCTGGGCAAACCATCAGCATTTCTGTATGTTACCAACAAAGTCCAGCAGGAAGAGAGAGAGAAATTTCATTTTAATGAACTGCAGTGTTTAGGGAAGTGCCCAACATATAGTAAGCACTGAGTCCTTTTTGACTGTTACTGACTGACTAGAAGGATTGTGGTGCCCCCAGGAATAATATATTAAATGGATTCAAAAGTCATATTGTTACATGTAAACGTTCCACAATGGAAAGAATTTTTTGTTACGATTTTCCTTTTTAAAATTTTATTTTAGACTCAAGGGCCAGAACCCAAATACAGAAGAGAGGAAAGAAACAAAAACATATCATGAACTTAAATATTAGCACTAAAATACAAAGAAATAGGGGAAGTATGTCGTGTGCATGGCAGAGCATAAGAGAGGATTCAAAATAGGCAACAATAAATTTTCATTTCAAGAAAATCTGTAGGATAGCTAATACACATTGTGTTGAGAATTGTCCATCTTTTCTTGGCTTCCTTGTAAGATTTCTTTTGTTCTCTGCTGTGCACTTTTTCATTCTGTGGAAGCAAAGATTTAGGCAAACACAAGTCCAGTGTCAGGAAGACAGAGGGATGGTCTGAGTCATCTTTTAGCTTGTTTTTTTTAGCTACCAAATTGTCGTATTGTCTTTGCTTTGTATATATCAATCCCCCGTTTAAGTTATGGGTAGAAAAGACTGGATGCCCCTTATTCAGTGATACTTTTCAAGGGTAGATGTATTTTGCAGTTGAGGCAGTACATTGATGCTGCAGGTTAATGATGCATAATCTGGAGGCACCCAGAAAATCTCCTGAATTGTGTAGGACTAGTGAAAGGACAGCACTCCCTGTTCCCTTCTTAATTAACCAAAATGTGGCAGTATTGGGATCTCGCTTGAACTTTGATTACCTTTAAAGAGCACATTTGTAATGATAATCCAGCCCAGGGGGAAAGAAATGTCATGAGAGGAGAAGAAAGCACAAGCAGAAAGTCTGACCTGCCATCTGGAAGGAAATCTCCAATTTCTCTATAGGTCAGCTTATCCAGAATGCCTCATTTAGTCAGTAGACTCTAATGCTGACATTTTTCCTTGTTCTGTTCACCATAAGAACCAATCCTTCAATAAACCAGACACTGGGAAGTCCCATGTTCACTGTGGCAGTCTTTCCCTCCACCTATGGAAGACAGCTACAGCATGGGACTAAATCATCTGCCATGCAGGCTCCACATGCACGTATACTCCTTTTCTCAGAGCTTTTCTCTTTAATTGTTCTAGAAACTTTCTGTGGTCTTTAGTCTCTAAAGCCAAACCCAAAAAAGGTCTAGGTGCCTTTGTTCAATCATATGTAGTCCATATTCAAGAAATGAGTAAAGGATGTTCATAAAATAACAAGAGTTCCTAAATAATTAACTACTCCCAGTAAGTTCAGGAAACTCATGATTCGGGATCATGCCATTTCTCATTTGGTGTGGACCAGTGCTGCAAGAATCTCCTCCTTTCTACCAGATGTTCCATTCAGGCGATGCCTCTGACCTTTCCTGCCTTAGTGATGGTTTCAGGAGCCCACTCAAGCTTAGATACGCTACATTCTTCTCAGAACTCTGTAGCTGAGGCAAGTTTGGGTCATGATCATCATCTTGATACCTCTGTCTTTCTACTCCTCTCTCTCCCGTACCTATTGGTTAAGGTTTCTGTACTAGTTGACAATTCCAACCCTTGCCTCTTGGACATTTTGGCTTTATCTCAATCTTCAGTTTTATGGGTAGATTGGACCTGGGGTCCCACTACCCAGATGGGGTGTAGCTATTTATCCCCTACTACACAGAAAAGGAACCATTTTTATTCCTAGAATAGATCATCATGTAGAAATGAATTTAAGCTCCTAGCAAATACCTTATAAAATATGTATTTGGAGTTTTCCACTTGATCCTGCTTTAGAGTATCCAAAGATAATATTATCATTAAATCTATTGACCCCATATAGGGAGTGCTTTCCAGCAGACTGATGACTTTTGGTCTCAGCTATGTATTGCATGGGACGGCTAGGTGGTGCAGTGGATAGGACACCAGGCCTGGGGTCAGAAGGACTTATCTTCCTAAGTTCAAATCTGGCCTCAGAAACTTACTAGGCATGTGACCATGTTTTCTTATCTGTAAAATGAGCCAGAGAAGGAAATGGCAAACTACTCCAGTATCTTCATCAAGAAAACACAAAATGGGGGCAGCTAGGTGGCAGAGTGAGTAAGAGCTACACCCTGGAGTTGGGAGGACCTGGGATAGGTTCGGGCCTCAGATACTTAACACCCACACAAAAATGACTGGCCAAGTAACCTTGGGCAAGTTACTTAACTCCAATTGCTTTTAAAAAAAGAAGAGAAAAGAAAATACCAAATGAGGACACAAAGAGTCAGACATGACTAAAAAAAATGTATTACCTAAGTCTGAGATTTGTGTTTGAGCCTGTGGTTTGAAGTAATATTTTCAGACTTAATCTATACACATACAGATACATTTAGCTGAATCAAATTTGTTTGTTTTATGACAAATGTTTCCCTTTTGTTTCTGTACTACACAATACCAAGGAAGTGGTTTAACTGATTATTTTCAAATTTTTCAACTTACTGTGTATTGTATTGTGTTGTAGACCCAGCCTTATTGATGGGCCTGATTTTCTTTTCCTTGTAATTGGTTTGAGGGGAATTTTTTTTCTTTCAATCATTGAATAACCCAAAGTAAACAAAGAAAAAAAATTCAACCCAAGTCCTATAAACAATATAGCAAGACATCAAAATATAGTGGCAAATCATTGTGCACATAAGAGTAACTTTCTTATATGCTGGTTGATAGAATTACTGAATACTGGGGTGGCTAGGTGGCACAGTGAGTAAAGCACCGGCCCTGGAGTCAGAAGGACCTGAGTTCGGATCCGGCCTCAGACAACCCACACAAACAAAAACCTACCTGTGTGACCTTGGGCAAGTTACTTAACCCCAATTGCCCTAAAAGGGGCGGCTAGGTGGCGCAGTGAGTAAGAGCACCGGCCTCGGAGTTGGGATGACCCGAGATCAAAATCCGGCCTCAGAAAATGAGCACCCACACATAAATAATGACTAGCCATGTAACCTTGAGCAAGTTACTTAACTCTGATTGCTTAAAAAAAAAGAATTACTGAAGACTATATGCCTTTGTTTTATTAAGGCATATACTTCTACCATCACATTTACTGATATTTGATATGCCATCATCCAAAAAATTGAAGTAAGTATATGGAATGTGGAAGCTGCAGGGAGAAGCTCTGTCCTTGTGGTTGTTGGTTGCTTTTGCCACACTGCTTTCCATTTTTCCCAACAGCTCTTGACAAATAGGGGGTATAGACCCAAACAAACTCTGTTCTTAAGTTACTGAGATACTGAGTTAATAAATTCACCAGCTTCCAATTGTTGTTTATAGAGTCTGATGTTCTGGTTGTATTTTTAAAAGCAGTACCAAATAGTTTAATGATACAGTATTTATTAGAGTTTGAAGTCTGGAAGTGCTATTCTCACTTCATTCCCCATCCCACCCCACCCCCATGATTTCTGTTGAAATTCTAGACCATTCGTTCCCCCACATGAATTTTGTTATTACTATAACTAATTCTACAATATGGCCCTTTCATAGATTGATTACTATTGTGCTAAATCTGTAAATTGCTCTAAGTAACACTATAATTTATATTAGTACTGCCCAACATTGAGCAATGCCTATCCCTCCCATTATATGATTATTTCTTTATTTTTATGAAGTGTTTTCCAGTTACATTTATATGTCTTAATTATGTCTTGGTAGATTGACTCCCAGATGGGTTGTGCATTTTGTAGTTATTTTATCTATGGATTCTCTTTCTATCATTGTTTTGTTATTGCTTTTTTGTTGCTGCTACATGGAAATGCTGATGATTTTATGGATTTATTTGATATTCTTCTATCTTACTGAAATTGTGAATATTCTCAATTTATTTATTTGCTGATTCTCTGCATTTCCTAAGTAAACCATCATACTGACTGCAAATAGGGATACTTTTATCTCCTCTTTGCTGATATTTATACCTCTAATTTCTTTCTCTTGTCTTATTGCTTTCCCTGACATTTCTAGAAGTATGTTAAATAGTACTATGGAGAGATAGGGCATCTTTATTCTATCCTTATATTTCTTGGGAAATCTTCTGTTTCTCAATATGGGAAGTGGTTTTTTTTTTCCATTTCAAATCACACAAATATTTCACTTGGATATATACTTTTATCATATTAAAAACAGTCCTATATCTATATTTCTATAGTTTTAGGAAAAAGAAGTGTGTATGTGTGTGTGCATACATACATATGTATATAGCAATATTTACTATGTCTTTGATATAATCATGCGGTTGTGAGTTTTGATTTTAATATGATTTGTTTTCCTGCTAGTAAAACATCTTTATATAACTGCTATAAATACAACTTGGTCTGGGTGAAAATTTAATATATTTTTGTAGATCTTTGCTAGGATTTGATTTAAAATGTTTCCATCATTATTTACTAGGAAATTCATTCTGTAGTTCTCTTCATTTCCTCATACCTCTATGATTTAGCTATTAGAACCATATTTTTCTCACAAAAGGAGTTTGGAAAAATGCTTTTTTACTCAGTTATTGAGAATAATTTGCATAGAGTACCTACTAATTGTTCTTTGAATTTGCTAAAATATACTCTACCTCTATCTGGGGCCACCCCTTCACTTTGACATTCTTTTTGTGTTTTGTTCAAATTGGCTTCCTGAGATTGGGTTGCTTAAGCTTTCTATTTCTTGTTTTATTAATCTGGGCATTTTGTGTTTTTGTAGGTAATCGCTTATTTCCTTTAATGTCTCTATTTTTCAAGCATATAATTTTGTACAGTAAATTTGGACCATTTTTATTTCTTATTTGTTTTGGTAATTTGATTTTTTTTAATTGGCTAAAGATTTACCCATTTTATTAGTCTTTAAATAAATTATAGCTCTATTCTCTCTGATTTTCAAGACTGATGTGTGCTTATTTTGGTTTTAATTTATTGATTTTCTAGTTTTTAAAACTGCATTCTCAGTTCATGGATGTTTTTTTATTTTGTTAATCTACTTTTTCAGATACATGTACATGCCTGTCTGCCTCTTTCTTCTCCCTCTTTTTCCCTCCTCTGAGGATTTTGACCTAAATCCCCCAAATTTTAGTGTGCTCTCCCATTGTATTTTCTGTTTTATTATATAGTTGCTCATTCTTTCTATAATTTGTCCCTTGATCCACTTGACACTCAAGAGGCCATTACTTAGTCTCCATTTAGATTTGTATCTTTTTCCATGTGTTTCCTCTGCAGTATTACTTACCATTTTTCTTGCTGTGATCTGTAAAGGATGTTTTTAATATTGTTTGCTTTTTCATGTGTATTTATAATATCTCTGTGCAGTAGTGCAAAGACTATTTCTATAAGTGTGTCATATAATACAGAAGAGTTTGTATATTATTTAATGTTTATCATTTTTTTAACAAATGCTTTATTAATTTCTGGTTTACATCATTCATTTCCGCCAGATTTTGAGTTACAGTTTTTCCCCATTTTTCCCCTATCCACCACCCCAGAACAGCAGTCCCACAAAATATCCCCTCATCCAATCTGTTCTCTCCCATATCTTCTCCCATATCCCCATTGACTTTGCCATTAGGGCAAAGTGAGTCTCTGTGCCCCAATGCCTGAACATCTTATCTCCCAATTACATGCAAAATGGTATTAATAATAGTATTTATATATATTTGAAACATTTAATTTTGAGACCTCGAATTTCAGATCCATTCCCTTCCTCCCTTGTCACCCATTCCCTCTGGGAAGATAAGCAATTCAGTATGTGTTGTACATGTCTAGCTACGCAAAACATTACCATAGTAGACATATTGTAAAAGGCTGCTTATAATTCCCTCCCACCCATCCCACACCCCACCTAGTTCATCCCCTACTTTGATCCTGTCCCTCTGCGATAGTGGGTACTTCCAAACTCCCCTCCCCCCAGAATGTCCTCCCCTCCATCATCCACCCTCTCATCCCCCTTCCCCCTACTCTGCTGCAGGTTGAGATATCCCATTTAGTATGTATGTCATTCTCTCCCTGAGCCAAGTTTAATGAGAATATGGTTTGGCCTTTTAGCCTTCCTGTTCTTCCCCTTCCCTGTAACCACTTCCCCTTGCTTCTTCTACATGAGATAGTTTACCCTACCCTGTCTCTCCCCATCTCTTCTTGCCACTTTCCTCTCTCACCTCATAATTTCACCCCTTAAGTATCATCCCTTCCCAACAAATTCAACCTATGCCCTCTATCCATGTATACCTGTAAACATATATACATACATTCACATATGTATTCATATGTCCCTATACCCTTCTTCCATTATTTTCATACTGAGAAAGGTTTCATCAGTCATAGTTATTGTTTTTCCATGTAGGAATATAAATAGTTCAACTTTGATAAATTCCTTTTGATTTCTTTTCCCTGATTACCTTCTTAGGCATCTCTTGCTTCTTGTGGTTGGATGTCAATTTTTCTATTCAGCTCTGGTTTTTTCCTCAAGAATACTTGAAATTCCTCTATTCAACTGAATGACCATATTTTCCCCTGAAACAAGATACTCAGTTTTGCTGGGTAGGTGACCCCTGGCTTCAATCCCAGCTCTTTTTCCCTCTGGAATATCATATTCCATGCCCTTTGATCCCTCAGTGTAGAAGCTGCCAGGTCCTGTGCTATTCTGATTGTGTTTCCACAATATCGAAATTGTTTCTTCCTGGTTGCTTGGAGTATTTTCTCCTTGACCTGGGAATTCTGGAACCTGGCTATAATATTCCTGTGAGTTTTCTTTTTGGGATCTTTTTCAGGAGGTGATCGGTGGATTCTTTCGACCTCTATTTTGCCCTCTGGGTCTAAAACATCAGGGAAATTTTCTTTGAGAATTTCTTGAAGGGTGATTTCTAGGTTCTTTCCTTGATCGTGGCTTCCAGGTAGTCCAATAATTTTTAAATTATCTCTCCTGGATCTATTTTCCAGGTCAGTGGTTTTTCCCGTGAGATATTTCACATTGCCTTCTATTCTTTCAATTGCTTGGATCTGTTTAACAGCATCTTGATTTCTCATAAAGTCATTAGCTTCCATTTGCTCCAGTCTAACTCTGAAGGAATGAATCTCCTCAGTGAGCTTTTGAGATTCTTTTCCATCTGGCAAATTTGGCTTTTTAAGGCATTCTTCTCCTCATTGCCTTTCTGAGCCTCTTTTGCCATTTGAGTTAGTCTATTTTTTAAGGTGTTTTTTTCCTCAGTCAGGCTGTTGACTCTCATTTCATACTTTTCCTGCATCCTTCTCATTTCTCTTCCCAATTTTTCCTCCACTTCTCTTATTTGATTTTTAAAGTCCTTCTTAAGGTCCTCTATGACCTGTAACCCACTCATATTTTCCTTTGGGGCTTTTGGAGCAGGATTTCTGACCTCACAGTCTTCCTCTTGCTTCATGCTTCTATCCTCTTTGCCCCCAAAATAGGAGTCTAATGTTGCATTTTTCTGTTTAATTTGTTTCCTTTGCCTAGGCATATTGCCACTTAATTACTTGACTTTGGGGCTTGTTGCCACAGTAGGACTCTGCCACCAGACAGGGGAGCTTCTGTCCCAATGTTGGGGTCTTCACAACTTCCGGTTCTGGCAAGCTGGATACCCACCCCATGACCTCCACCACAGACCACAATCCAGATCCAAGCAGGTTAAAGCAAGTAAACAGTACGTAAGTAAACAGTAAGTGCTACATATATTTTTTAATTACAAAAAAAAGTTTCCATTGGGAAGATACATCTTAACTCTTCTAGCGTGTTCAATTCTATATTTTTTCTTTTTGTTCATCTTTATTATATTTATCTCCTTCTGAAAGAGGAACATTAAAATCTCCTAAAATTGTTGGTTCCTTATCTATGTCTATTTGCAATTCGGTTTGTTCTACCTTTATTAATTTAAATGCTATAACATTTGGTACGTATGCATTCAATAATTTAGTTGTTTCATTGTCTGTGCTGCTTTACAGTATAATGGAGTTCCTCTGCTTGTTTTTCTTGACATTGTGAGTTTCTTTTTTTTGTTTGTTTTTTTCCAATAGCATAATTGAAGCACCTGCTTTTTTAGAATCATTCAACACATGATAAGTTTTGTTCTAGATTTTCATTTTCTTTCTCTGTATCAAATTGTTTCATGCATTCATATTTAGGGGCACAATTATGAGCCTTGTGGTTTACTTCAGGGTTTTTTTGTATTGATTTTTGCCTCCTTCCTATTTTAATTCAGCACTTTGTTCCTATGATTAGTTTTACTTATATTCATTTAATTATAATCTGTTTCAAAAGCCTCTCTCTTTCCCATTTCTATTTAGCTGGCCTGTGCCAAGTTCCTTCAATTGACTTAAATTGCTTGTTTCTCTACCTTGTTATTTATTTCACCAATTCTTTTCCCTCTTTTCTCTCTTTTTGCCTAGAGAAAATTGTTGTTCAGCCTCCTGCCTCCTTCTGTTCCCCAACCCCTTAATTTCAGTAACATCCCTTTAGAGCATCCTTCTCTTTCTGTTTGTCTTCTCTCTTGTTTACAGATTAGATCTCCCTATCCAACCTAAACTAAACATTCAGTAGCTACTCCTGAGTCTTATCTGACTACTGATAGGCATTGCAGCTTTGACCTGCTCTGTTTTTGCCTGGGCTGATTCACCCCTCCATAGGCAATCTGGTGGTCCACTGGCTCCTTGGGGCACACCATACTCCTGGACTTAATGCAGATACCTGATTGGCATACCCCATTGTAGCTCAGAATATCCAAGGTCAAGAGATCTGACAGCCTCGGGCTGCTCAGTAGACAGGATTACAGTCATTTACCACCATGGCCTGCCCTGGCACTCTTTTTGGAGGAGTATTCCTTTACTCTCTCCATACTTCTACCCCCATCTGCACCATCTTAATTCTATTCTCCTGTTCATGAGTGAGACATTTACATGTTCTTTGAAAAAACTATTTCTATGTTCCTCATGAAAGATAGGGCTTCTGTAATACAAAGCTGACCTACCTCCGCTACCTTATTATCATGTCACTTGCTTATATCACCCATTCTTCAGTTCTTCCTTCTTCCCTTTCCCTTTTTTATTTCCCCTTAAATCTTTACCTTTATATCTTTTTGTATTTTGATGATGATTTCACTTTTGTTTTCCTTTAAACCCTAATCAGATTTATTTTTATTTTTTGCTTTTTGGAGGGCAATTGGGGTTAAGTGACTTGCCCAAGGTCACACAGCTAGGTTTTGTTTTGGGGTGTGTGTGTGTGTGTGTGTGTGTGTGTGTGTGTGTGTGTGTGTTAAGTGTCTGGGGCTGGATCTGAACCCAGGTCCTCCTGACTCAGGGCTGGTGCTCTATTCACTGTGCCACCTAGCCGCCTCCAGATTTATTTTTTAAAGCAAAACCATTTTCTTCCCTAGAAACAGGAGAGATTTTATTTTATGGCTGTCTTTTTTAAATAATTGTACTTTATCTACTTTTCTTGTGATTTGCTTACTTGGAGATTTTGGCTTTCAGTCCTCTGTTACTCTCTTGTTTCTTTTGCAAGAATGATTCAGGTGCCTTTCTTTTTTGAAAATCCGTTTTTTCACTAATGATTAGGCTCACCTTTGCATTCTGTATTTGAGGGGCATATTCCTTTCTCCTTTCTTTTTGGAATAACTCATTCTGATTTTGCTTTTAATTTCTCATAGGTAAAAATTAATCTTATGCTATTTTCACTAACTTGCCTTTATAACCTACAGCCTTTCTCCTAATTGCTAGCAATATTTGTTGTTTTGCATTGAGATTCTGAAATATGACGACTACATGCCTTGGAGTTCAAATTGTGAAGGTTCAGTTTGTTGGTAATCTATGGATTTATAAATCAGGATTTTGTCATCTGTTTTCAAAACTTTGAGGCAGTTTATTTGTTGTATTTTTCAGATTGCATGGTATTCAATCTTTAAAATTTATCACTACATTGTCTGTGGGTTGTTTCTGTTTTGTTGTTTTTTTTTTTTTTTTCTGAGACCAAGGATCCTATAGTTATCTCTGTGTACACTGGCTTGAAAGTTATTTGCTTTGCCTTTCAGAAAACACATGTCCTTTCAAAGTTATTGTTTCTTTCTTCTCTTCTGTCCATTTTCTTCTTCTTTTCTATATTTGAATGCCAAATCTGTCATTCTCTTTCTTAAAGCTTCTGTCACTTTAGGAAGATTCTCTATCATGCAGAAATTGTCTACTCTATTATCTGCCTTTTTTATTTCTACTTTGAGAGCTCTAATTTCCAAATGACTTTCCATCCTAATACCTTCTTTAAAATTTTTATTTCTGGGGCGGCTAGGTGGCGCAGTGAGTAGAGCATCGGCCCTGGAGTCAGAAGGACCTGAGTTCAGATCCGGCCTCAGACACTTAATGCACACAGAAATAAAAACCTAGCTGTGTGACCTTGGGCAAGTTACTTAACCCCAATTGCCCTCCAAAAAAAAAGCAAAAAAAAATTTATTTCTTTCTTTTTTTTCCTTTTCAGAGGGCAATTGGGGTTAAGTGATTTGCCCAGGGTCACATGGCTGGTTTTGTGTTAAATGTCTGAGGCCAGATTTGAACTCAGGTCCTCCTGACTCCAGAGCCGGTGTTCTATTCACTGTGCCACCTAGCCGCCCCCAAAATTTTTATTTCAATGAAGTTACTAAACTGGTAGGTCAGTTGAATACTTTAGGTATAAATGACCTGAATTTTAGAAAATATGTGATAAAATAGCTCAGAGCTCATACTAGTCTTGTGGAAAAGATACAGGTATGTGGCAAGTTGGATCAGAAGTTCAGAAACTGGGGACATGGCCAATAGTAAATAATAGTTGTTAAAGGTTTGCTGTCGGTGCATTGTTCCAGGTATCTCTGTTTGACCTCATACAGTTAAGCATTCTGTCAAGGCCTGGCATAAAGACATAAATGTTGTGCATATGGCTTAGATCTGAGAGGGGTAGCTGAATTACTAGATAACAAAGTCAGAATCCAAAAAGATCATGGCAGGCTAGATCATAGGGCAGTACATGATAAGGTGAAGCTCAGTAGGGAGGCAGCTAGGTGGTTCAGTGAACAGAGCCCTGGCCCTGGCATCAGGAGGACCTAAGTTCAAATATGACCTCAGACACTTACTAGCTATGTGACTTTGGGTAAGTCATTAATCCTAATGGCCTCTCCAAAACAAACAAACAAAAAGGAAACTCAGGGAAGCATGTAAAGCCATACTCATGTTCAAAAATCACCTCCACACATGCAATATAACAGAGGCATGGTTTGACAACAGTTTGAGTAAGACTGTGGGGTTTTAGAGAGCTTTAAGCTCGCTCTGAATCATCATGCTGGGATTCATAGCTAAAAAGTCAATATGCTCTTGGGTAGCCTCTCTCTACTCTGCTCTATTGAGTGTGCATCTATAGTGTTGTCTGCAAGGTTAGGCACAAAGGGCTAGAAAGCATCCAGATAAGCGAGGGAGCATCCGAAGGAGGGCCACCAGGATGGTGAGGAATCTTCAGTCTTTGCCATATGAAAATTGTTTGTGAGGAACTGGAGCAAGGAGAGGAGATTGTGGGAGACATGACTGCAGAGCTTGAATATTTAAAGGAGTATGTGGACTTGTTCTGCTTGATCTCAGGAGGCAGAACTAGGAAAACTGGAAAGGGATTGCAAAGAGGGAAAATGAGGTTTGTTTCCAGGAAAACTGGAAAGGACTGGGCTACAGCAAGAGGTAGGTATCCTGACCCCACCCAACAACTGCTGCCTCTATGGAAGGTCTCTAAGTGGAGGATGGATGGCTACTTGTCAGCTATGTCACAGCAGGGATTCTCTTTTGCTCTGACTTGGGCAAGATGCTAATTGAGGGTCCTCTGTTCCAAATCTTAAGTTCTGAGATTCTGCAATACATTTCCATCTATTTCATTATACAACCTGTTATACATCCCTAGATTCCAGTGAAACTTGCCTTCTTTGGCCTTCTAGATGTCCCCAAAACTCAACATGCCATCTCCTGTCTCTGCCTTTTTACCAGTTTTCCTCTGTGACTGCAACCCTCTCCATCCTCACCTCTGCCTCTTACAATCCTTGACTTCCTTCAAGACTTAGCTGAGAGAATTGTAGGGGGAGGAGTCAAGATGGCAGAGTAGAAACAGGACTTCCGAGGGGCTCCAGCTTCCACCTCCCCTGATTCATGTAAAAAGGGGACTCTGAAAAAGTTTTGGGGCTACAGAAGCCACAAAATGACAAAGAGAAGCTAACCTCCAGCTGAGGACTGCCCAGCAGGCCGGCAGGAATCGGCCAGCCCAGCACTCTGGGAGTCAAACCCAGCCCCACTCAAACCTAAGGTTTTAGCCCCAGGGAGGGCCTGACCAGCCCCCAGCTGGAGGGACTCCAGATCACTAGCAATGGTGGCGGTTTCCAAAATTAACAACACATAGATGCTAAGGACAAAGAGCAAGGTAAGGGCAGTGTGGACTTTGGGATCCAGTAGTTGGGAGTGTGTCATCTTTTTCCCCTGGAGCTAGAAGCCTCTGAGCAGCCAAGGCCATGCAGCCACACCACGTGGCAGCTTCAGCTACTGGCCTGAAGAGTGTAGGAGGAACAAGCAGCCAGTCTGAGGGGTAATTGCTCTTGCTTTAACCTGCTTGGATCTGGATTGCCATCTAGAGTGGAAGTCCTAGGGTGCTTGACCAGCTTGCAAAACATGTGGAGGCTTCAGAGAGGGCACGCAACTAATACCTCTAGCAGCAGAGAAAACCCCAGAGTTTGGGATGAAGCTTCGCTGCCTGGTGGTAGAGTCCTACTGTGGCAAAAAGCCCAGGGATCAAGTGACTGAGTGGCAACATGAGCAGGCAAAAGAAGCAAAATAAACAGAGCACCCCAAATTTACATTCCTATTCTGGTGACAAAAAAGATCAAAGCATTGAACAAGAGGAAGACAGTGAAGTCAGAACTCCTGCACCAAAAACTTCAAAGAAAAATATGAGCTGGTAACAGGCCATAGAGGACCTTAAAAAGCAGATAAAAGAAGTGGAGGAAAAAATGGGAAGAGAAATGAAAACAATGCAAGAAAATTATGAAGTGAGAGTCAACAGCCTGACTGAGGAAAATATCACCCTAAAAATAGACTAAGTCAGATGGCAAAAGAGGCTCAAAAAGGCAATGAGGAGAAGAATGCTTTCAAAAGCCTAATTTGCCAGATGGAAAAAGAATCTCAAAAGTTCACTGAAGAGAATCATTCCTTCAGAATTAGATTGGGGTAAATGGAAGCTAGTGACTTTATGAGAAATCAAGATACTGTTAAACAGATCCAAACAAATGAAAGAATAGAAGGCAATGTGAAATATCTCATAGGAAAAACCACTGACCTGGAAAATAGATCCAGGAGAGACAATCTAAAAATTATTGGATTACCTCAAAGCCATGATCAGAGAAAGAACCTAGAAATCATCCTCCAAGAAATTCTCAAGGAAAACTGCCTTTGATGAACCAGAGAACCAGAGGGCAAAATAGAGGTTGAAAGAATCCACTCATCACCTCCTGAAAAAGATCCCAAAAAGAAAACTCCTAGGAATATTATATCCGGGTTCTGAAATTCCCAGATTGGGGGCAGCTAGGCAGTGAGTAGAGCGCCGGCCCTGGAGTCAGAAGAACCTGAGTTCAGATCCAGCCTCAGGCACTTAACACACACAAACAAAAAAAAAAAAAAAACTAGCCATGTGACCTTGGGCAAGTTACTTAACCCCAATTGCCCTCCAAAAAGCAAAAGAAAAAAAAAGAAATTCCCAGATCGAGGAGAGAATATTATAAGCAGCCAGGAAGAAACAATTTGAATATTGTGGAAACACAATCAGGAAAACACAGGATCTGGCAGCTTCTACACTGAGGGATTTAAGGGCTTGGAATATGATATTCCGCAGGTCAAAGGACCTGGGATTGAAACCAAGAATCACCTACCTAGCAAAACTGAGTATCATGTTTCAGAGGAAAACATGGTCATTCAGTGGAATAGAGGACTTTCAAGTATTCTTGATGAAAAAACCAGAGTTGAATAGAAAATTTGACATTCAGATACAAGAAGCATGAGAAGGTAAACATGGAAAAGAAATCATAAAGAACTTATCCAAGTTGAAGTATTTACATTCCTACATGGGAAAACGATAATTATATAAGTGATGAAACTTTTATCAGTATGAAAATACTGAAAATAGTTGAAGGGAATAGAAATATGTGTGTGTGTGTGTGTGTGTGTGTGTCTCTACCAGGTATATGGGCATATGAATACATATGTGAATGTGTGTGTGTGTGTGTGTGTGTGTGTGTATGTTTACAGGTATACATAGATAGAGGGCACAGGACCAATTTAATAGGAAGTGATGATACTTAAAAGGTGAAATCAAGAAGTGAGGGAGGAATATAATGAGAGGAGATGGGGAAAGACAGAATGGGGCAAATGATCTCATATAGAAGAGACAAAGGAAAATGGGTACAATGGAGGGCAGGAACAGGAAGGCAAAAAGGCAAAACTTTATTCTCATTGAATGGCTCGGGGAGGGAATGACACACTAAATAGGATATCTCACCCTGCAGGAGAGAAGGGGGGAAGGGGATGAGAGGGGAGATGATGGGAGGCAGGGCAGGCTGCGGGGGGAGTGGAGGGAAGTTGGAAGCACCCACTTTTGAAAAGGGACAGGATTAAAGTAGAGAATAGAACAAGTGGGAGGTGGGGAATTATAGTCAGTCTTTTTCAGTATATCTACTATGGTAATGTTTTGTATAACTACACATGTACAACCTATATTGAATTGCTTGTCTTCCCAGTGGGTGACAAGGGAGTAAGGGAATGAATCTGGAATTCAAAGTTTTAAAATCAAATGCTTAAACATATATATATATACATATATATATATATATATATACATACATACACACACTATTATTAATACTATTTTACATGAAATTGGGAAATAAGACATACAGGCACTGGGGCATAAAGATCCATTATTCCTTACTGGAAAAGTCAAAGGGGGTATGGGAGCAGATATGGGAGAGAGCAGATTGGAGGAGGGGATATCCTGTGGGATCGCTATTTTGAGCCTGTGGGTAGTGGAAAAAAGGGGAAAAAAATTGTAACTCCAAATTTGTCGTAAATTAATGATGTAAACGAGAAGTTATAAAGCATTTGAGAAAAAGACTTAGCTGAAGCCAATGGGATGTTTTCTGATTTCCCTACACACTAGTTCTCTCTCCCTCTTCAAATGACAGTATGTTTGCTTATCTATGTATTTTCAGTTAGAATGGAAACTCCTTGAGAGTGGACATTTTATTTTTGCCTTAATATCTCTTTCAGGATTTGTTGAATTGAATTGGTTCATTTCTTTCATTGATTTTTATGTTTTGAGCAAAGTGATTTTCTTGTGAGGATTTTTGCTTGCATTTAGTTATTTGTATTGTCTTAGGGCACATGTGGCTATTTTGAAGTGAAGTGGGATAGCCAATCATCTTATATGTGAGGATTCACTCCACCAACCTTTTCTTCCTCCTCTTCCTCCTCTAATCCCCTATTGAACTAATGCCAAGGTACAAGGAGGGCACATGATCTTGGGGTTCCTGGTATCTCTGCACAGAAAAGAGTAACCTCAATAAAACAGAGTGAGATTACATTGTTACAGAAAAGCAGATGTTTTGAGGCACATGACCAAACAACAATTGAACATTCTTAATTTGACATTTTCCAGTACATAGCAGGTCTTCACCATCATAATGAGGCTCTAGATTAGTATAAACTAGCTCGTTAATCACAATAATATCACCCCCACTCATTTGGCTGGTAAATGCCTTGATCATAGATTTTGATAACTATATTATCTTGCTGGCTTTCTTAAATCAAGGCATACTTTTCTATTTTTTCTTATGAAATCCAGCACTAAGTTTTCAACATTAAAATTTTTTTTTGTATCTTAGAGGTGTCTGCTTTGACAAATAAACTATGTTCCCAAGTGTAATAAAAATGCTGTGCTTGAAAATGACTTAATTTTGGCACTGGAAGAACGAGAAATGACAGGTGAAGGTTTGCTTTTGGGCTCTTCTGAGAAGCTGCTATGTTCCCAGGCCCAAAGCATTGATGGTTATTTAGAGTTTTTATCAGTCAGTAAAGATTTATTGAGTGCTTACTATGTGCCTGTCAATGTGCTAAATGCTGAGGAGAGGAAAAAAGCCAAAAACATGATTCCTGCTCTCAAGGAGCTCACATTCCGAACGTGAGAGAACATATGAATAACTAGGTATATACAAGATATAGACAGAGTAAGTGGAAGGTAATCTTCAGGGAGTAAGTATGCATTTGGGAAGATCAGAAAGACTTTCTGTAAAATGTGAGACTTGATTTGAATCTTGAGGGAAGCTATAACATGAAAGTGAAAAGGAAGAGGATTCCAGGAATGGGGAACAGCCAGGCTAAAAGTAAAGAAATAGCAGAAGGAGTGTGGTGTTTGATGAAGTGAAGGCGAGTCAATATACCTGGATTGTAGACTGTGTAAAGAGAATTCTAAAAAGACTATAAAGTTAGAAGGGTACAAGGTAATGAGCTTTGAATTACAAACAGGAGTTTATATTTGTTCTGGGAGCCAGTGGAGTTCATTAAGTATGGGAGTAACATGATCAGGCCTGCACATGAGAAAAATCACCTTAATGGGTAGACAGATTGGATCAGGAAGAGGTTTGAGACAGGAAGCCCCATTAGAAGTCTGTTGTACTCTAGAGGAGAAGGGATTAGGGCCTTACCTAAGTTGGTATATGTATGAAAGAAAAAGATTGATAAAAGAGATATTGTGAAGATAGAAATGACAGTACTTGGTAATTAGTTATAAATGTTGGGGGGCAGTTAGGTGGCACAGTGAATAGAGCACCTGCCCTGGAGTCAGGAAGACCTGAGTTCAAATCCAGCCTCAGACACTTAACACAAAACCTAGCCCTGTAACCTTGGGCAAGTCATTTAACCCCAAATGACCTCCAAAAAAAAGAGAGAGAAATGTTGGGAGAGTAAAAGTGAAGAGTTGGGGTTGTGGACCTGGGTTAATGGTGGACATTTTTAGTGGCTTTTAATTTTAGCGGACTGCAAACACTGTATATGTCAACAATGCTATGTGGCAACAATAAATGATCTAATGTGATCTTCGGCCACAGTGATAAAAGCATATGGTGCATAGTCCAGAATGAGAATTAATTATGCTCATTTTTCCTGTTGTTTGAGCACATCTTGAACATTGGCTTCAATTCTGGAAACCATGTTTTGTGTGCCATATTGGTAAAGTGAAGGTCACTGGAGGGCCTTAAGGTCATTCCATAACAGGAATGTGGGTGATGTCTTTAAGAATTTGTTGGTTTTTTTACATTTTCTGTTTTATTGTGAATATAATAGTCATCAACGAACACAGATCTTTCAAAATACAAAAACAATAAGAGGAGTGTGGAAGAAATTGCTAACTTCTGTTACTTGTTTCAGCTTACATATATATATATATATATACATATATATATATATACACACACACACTTAGTTTTACAAAGTAATAAATATATTCTATTTGTGTCACCTTTGACACTATTTTTATTCTGTATATATTAAAATGTTGCATTAATACTGCTTTTAAATCTATCATTATCCATCAAGTCACCTCCCCCTCCCTCACTTCCAAGCAAAGGCCCTCTTTAGTAGTAAATAAACATAATCAAGCAAGATCAATCAACACATGGCCCCTGTCAGAAAATTTAAACGTCATTCTATACGCTCTTGTCCATCCATCACCTTTCTGTCAAGGGGTAGAAGGTATATTTCAGTCTTTTGAAGTCATCATTTGTCATTGCTTTGATTAGAATTCTGGAGTCATTTTTTATCCAATTTTATTTTTAATATTGATTTTCCCCTCCTCCACCCACTGAGAAAGCAAGAAAACCAAAACCCATTACAAACACACACACACACACACACACACACACACACACACACACAGAGTCAATAACAAATTTCTGCATCATTCATGTTCAAAAAAAGCAGTAAAGAGAAAGAAAGAAAAATTTTTTTTCAATCTGCATTCTGAGTTCCTCAGTTCTATACTGGAGGTGTATAAAATGTTTCTTCATGAGTCCTTTGGAATTCTACTGGGTCATTGTTTTGTTCAGAGTTCCTAAGACTTTCAAAGTTGATTATCTTTAAAAAATTGCTGTTTCTGCATAAATTGTTCTCCCAATTCTGCTCACTTCACTTTGCATCAGTACATGAATACCTTCCCAGGTTTTTCTGAAACCATCCTATGTATCATTTCTTGCAGCACAATACATAGGAGAAATTTGATAAGATTCTCTGTTAATCCATTTTCCCTTAGTTTTCTTTCTCCTTGCCAATTCATTTGTGGCTTGTTAAATTTCTTTTCCTGGGATGGGGATATTTAATTCTCTATTTCTTTTTCTATGAAAATGGATGTTTTATAAGTTATGGATATTCACCCATTTCATTTAAACTATAGTTTTTGATGTTGAAATATTGGGCAAAATTCCCAAGAGGGAGAACACAGGTTCAGATGGATTTATAAGTAAAATCTATCAAGTATTCAAATAACAACTAACTTCAGTACTACATAAATGTTGGGGCAAACATGTAGAAAGAAAGTGTCATACCAGATTCAAATTATGAAATAAATATGGTGCTGAGAAAAAGGCAAAATAGATAGTTCGATAGATAGATAGATATAGATATAAATATCTATATATATATATATATCTCCAATGAATATTGAGGTAAAAATGTTAAATAGCACCTTGTACATCTCCATATGTATCTTGTGTCTGATCACACACACAAAATTCTTTATTAAAATATTGGGATACATAAATAATTAGACACATTAATTGTTCATGGTTGGATTATGAAAATGTAATCAAAATGATAATGCTAGCCTAATTCCTTTGTAGGGCAATATAATATTTAGTACAATACCAAACTATCAAGGGAATATTTTATGGTCACTAAACAAAATAATAACCAGGGTTATCTTAAGGAAGAAAAGGAAAAATATCTCAAGGGGAATCATTTTTTTAAAGTAGGAAGGAAAAGGACCTTAGGAGTTAGATATCTCAACTTATGATATAAAACAGTAATCATCAAAATCATTTTGGATTTGTTAAAAAATAGAAAAGTTAATTAGTGGAACAGATTCAGTAAATATAACACAGAAGACATTGCGCATTGTAGCACAATGTTCAATAAACTAGGACACCAACAATTGTGGTAAAGGATTTCTATTTGACAAAGTATCACCTCTATCTGACAAAAAGAGGGGTAAATTGGAAAACAATCTGGCAGAAGTGAGGTTTTTATAATCATTTTAAGCCATATAACACAATAAACTCCAAATGAATACCTTTCTGAAACATAAAAGGCCACATCATCACAACAATAGATGGGAGGAAAATTTTGAACTAGGTTGAAGATGTTTTAAGAGATAAAATGGACTATTATGATTACAAAAAATTGAAAAGCTTCTGTATATGGAAAATAAGTGTAAGTTAGAAGAGAAACAATTGGGGAAAAGTCTTTACAGTAAAGGTATCTAACAAAGATATCTGACACACATCATATTGTGTGATATCATATATGTATACATATATGAGATATATATTTTAATATACATATATAATTGATGCAAATATATAAGAATAAAGGCTGTTTTCCAATAGATAAGTGGTCAAAGGATATGCACAAACAGTTCTCAAGATTTCTAAGCCATTAACAATCATATGAAAAAATGGCCTAAGTGCAAACTTCAGAAGTCTGAGGTTCCACCTCAGATAGAGGTGATCTTGGTGCCTAAACTGGGAAGAGACAAAGCAGAGAAAAAAACTGTAAACTAACATCCTTAATGAATATTGATACAAAAATATTTACTAAATTATTATTAAGGATGTTGCAGCAGGATGTTTAAAGATTATATTTTGTTGTTGTTTAGTCATTTTCCAGTCACGTCCAGCCCTTTGTGACCCCATTTGGGGTTTTCTTGGCAAAGGTACTAAAGTGGTTCAGCATTTCCTTCTATGGTGAATACAGTGGATGCATTCTGTGGGGAAATCAGAGATTAAGTGTCTTTCCCAGGGTCACATAGCTAGGAAATGTCTGAGGTTAGATTTGAATCCAAGTCTTCCTGACTATAGGCCCAGTGCTTTAGCCACTAAGACACCAGCTGTCTCTAAAAGATTATATACCTAATGAGACTTATGCCAGGAATGTTGTGTTGGTTCAGTAATAACAAAATTATAGACATAATAGAATGTATTAATAACAAAAGCAATCAAAATTACAACTATATCGATACGTGCACACGAAACTTTTACCAAAATACAGCACTTATTTCTGTCAAAAAGTGCTGAAAAAGCATAGGAATAAATGGGTCATTCCTTAGTATGGTAAATAATATCTACGTAAAATGAGGAGCCATCAGTATATGTCATGAAGAAACACAAGAGGCCTTTCCATTAAAGTCAGGGGTAAAGTAAGTATGTTCATTATCACCACTATTATTTTTAAAAGTTCTGGACATGGTAGGTATAGCAAATAGATAAGAAAATAAATTGATGGAATAGACACAGAGGAACTAAAACTTACTCTCTGAAGATATATTTTCATGCACAGATAATCCTAGATATTGAAGTAAAAACTAATGAAAACAAAGAAGTTAGCAAAGTAGCAAGTAGAAAATAAATCCACACAAAGCATCAGCTTTTCTGTATATCACTGACACAACCCAGGAGGAAACGATGTAAAGAGAAATTCTATTCCAAATAACGACAAAACATATAAAATATTTGTCTGCCCACCAAGACAAACAGTAACTACATCCACACAATTATAAAGCACTCTTCACATATATAAATATAAGTCTAAAATATTAGAAGGATAGGAATTTCTCAGGGGTATGTTGACCCAATAGAATAAAAAAATGACAGTACCACCTATATTTATATATTTATTTAGTCCATGCCATACAAATAAAATTATTAAGGAGTTTGAATGGAGTTTGGAAAAAATTTCAAATTTCACCTGGAAGAAAACAAAGTCAAGAATCTCAAAGGAAATAAAGAAAAAATAGGAAGGCAGAGGTACTGGCTGGTAAGGGTACCAGTTCTCAAACTATGCTAGAAAGTAGCAATCATCAAAATTATTTAGTTCTGCATTGAAAATAGAAAAGTTGATTGGTGGAACAAATTATGTACACAAGGTCAGAAGCTATTGAACTCAGTAGCATAGTTCAATAAATCCAAAAATCCCAGCTACTGGAAAAAATTCATTATTCCACAAAAAATGCTGGGAAAACTGGAAAGCAGAAATAGTCTTAGATAATCTTCTCACACCACAATAAACTTCAAATGAATAGATAACCTGGGTATAAAAAAGTCACAACATAAACAAATTACAAGATCAAGAAAGGAAATACCCTTTGCAACTATGGAAAGGGGAAATAAGAGAGGCTCACAGGAGATAAAATGAGCAATATTTGTTATATTCAATTAAAAATCCTGTGCACAAATAGAACTAGTACAGTTAAAATTAGAAAAGAAATTGGTTAGTGGGGAAAAAGGATCTCTCAAAGCAAGTTTCTATGACAAAGGTCTGATATTGGAGCTATACAGAGAACTGATTGAGATATATAAGAATATGAAGCATTTCCAATAGATAGATGGTCTAAAGATATGAACCAACAGCTTTCAAAGGAAGAAATCCAACTTACCATAATGAAATGAAAAAAAGAATTCTCCAGATCACTACTGATAAATAAAATGCAAAGTAAAGAAACTCTGAGGTTCCACCTAATACTGATTAGCTTTGCAAAGATGATCAAAAAAGGAAAATGACTTTAGAGAGACTTCTGGAAGCCAAGCACATTGGTACATTTTTTGTGGAGCTGTGAACTGGTCCAACCATTCTGGCAAGCAATTTGGAATATACCCCAAAAGTCACTAAACTGGGTTTTTCTTTTGACCTTTCATACCATCATTAGGCATATCTTCTCAAAGACGTTACATAAGAGAAAAAGGACTCATGTGTCTTAAAATATCACTACCAGCACTTGTACTTGTGGCAAAGAAATGGAAACAAAGCGGGAGCCCAACATTTGAAGAATCACTGAACAAATATTTTATGTGAATATAATGGAATGTTATTGTGTGATCAATGATGAATGGGATGAATTCAGACAAAATGGAAGACATATAAATTTAACACAGAGTGAAGTCAGCAGAACCATCAGAACAATTTATATAAGGACTGCAGCATTGTAAAGAAGATCAAAGAGGGGGGTGGAGTCAAGATGGCAGAGTAGAAACCACTTCTTCGGAGCTCCAGCCCATACCACTTCAAAATTATGTTAAAGGGGGACTATGAATGACCTCTGGAGCTCCGGAACCCACAAAATGACCCAGAGAAGTTAAACTCCCGCTGAGGACAGTCTGGCAACCTGGCAGGGAGGGGCCAGGGCAGCACTCTGGGAGCCCAGCCCAGGCCCACTTGAGTCAATGTTTTAGCCTGAGGGTGGCCAGACCAGCAGGCTGCTGCAGGGACCCCAGAACACCAGCAGCTATGGATTTTCCAGAATTACCAACACATAGATGCCTAGGACAAAGTGAGAGGTCAGTGCCCTATGGACTTTGGGACTGGTTGGGAGAATGGGTCAGGTTCTTCCCCTGGGGGCAAGAAGCTGCTGAGAATCAGGTGCAGCTTGGTCCACATTGCCACATTGCAGCTTCAGCTCTTGGCCTGAGAACTGTAGGGGGATCCAGCGATCAGTCTGGGGGATAAGCGCTCTTGCTTTACCCTTCTTGGATCTGGATTGCAGTCTGGGGTGGAAGTCTTGGGGTATGTGACCAGCTTGCCAGAGTGAGTGGAGGCTTCACGGAGGCCACCCAACTAATACCTCCAGAAGTTGAGAAAACCCCAGCGTTTGGGACTGAAGCTCCCCTTGCTGGTGGCAAAGTCCTACTGTGGCAACAAGCCCAAAAAGTCAAGTAATTGAGTGGCAACATGCCTAGGCAAAGGAAACAAAATAAACAGAAAAATGCAACATTAGACTCTTATTTTGGGGGCAAAGAGGATCAAAGCATGGAACAGGAAGAGGACTGTGAGGTCAGAAATCCTGCACCAAAAGCCCCAAATGAAAATATGAGCTGGTTACAGGCCATAGAGGAACTTAAGAAGCAGATAAGAGAAGTGGGGGGAAATTGGGAAGAGAAATGATAAAGGTGCAATAAAAGTATGAAATGACAGTCAGCAGCCTGACTGAGGAAAATATCACCTTAAAAAATAGACTAACTCAAATGGTAAAAGAGGCTCAGAAAGGCAATGAGGAGAAGAATGCCTTAAAAAGCCAAATTTGCCAGATGGAAAAAGAATCTCAAAAGCTCACTGAGGATAATCATTCCTTCAGAATTAGATTGGGGCAAATGGAAGCTAGTGACTTTATGAGAAATCAAGGTGCTATTAAGCAGCTCCAAACAAATGAAAGAATAGAAGGCAATGTGAAATATTTCATGGGAAAAACCACTGACCTGGAAATAGATCCAGGAGAGACAATCTAAAAATTATTGGACTACCTGAAAACCATGATCAAAGAAAGAATCTAGAAACCATCCTTCAAGAAATTCTCAAGGAAAATTGCCCTGATGTTTTAGAATCAGAGGGCAAAGTAGAGGTTGAAAGATTCCACTCATCACCTCCTGAAAAAGATCCCCAAAATAAAACTGCTAGGAATATTGTAGCCAGGTTCCAGAATTCCTAGATCAAGGAGAGAATATTACAAGCAGCCAGGAAGAAACAATTTCAATATTGTGCAAACACAATCAGGATAACACAGGATCTGGCAGCTTCTACACTGAGGGATTGAAGGGCATGGAATATGATATTCCACAGGTCAAAGGACCTGGGATTAAAACCAAGAATCACCTACCCAGCAGAACTGAGTATCATGTTTCAGGGGAAAATTTGGTCATTCAGTGGAATAGAGGACTTTCAAGCATTCTTGAGGAAAAAACCAGAGTTGAATAGAAAATTTGACATTCAGATACAAGAAGCAAGAGATGCTTGAGAAGGTAAACAGGGAAAAGAAATCACTATGAACTTATAAAAGTTGAACTATTTACATTCCTATGGGGAAAAGCAATAACTGTAACTGATGAAACTTTTCTCAGTATGAAAATAGTTGAAGAAATGTATATGGGCATACTAATACACATTTGAATGTGTGTAGATATGTTTTCAAGTATACATAGATAGAGGACACAGGTCGAATTTAATAGGAAAGGATGATACTTAAAAGGTGAGGTTAAGAGGTGAGAGAGTAATGTGGTGAGGGGTAATGGGGAGAGACAATTGGGGTGAACTGTCTCATGTAGAGGAGGCAGGGGAAGGTGGTTGCAGGGGAGGGGAGGAACTGGAAGACAAAAAGGCAAAACCTGATTCTCATTGAATTTGGACCAGGGAGAGAATGATATACATACTAAATAGGGTGTCCCACCCTACAGGAGCTTGGGGGGGAGGGACAAGGTGGTAGAGGGGAGGGTGGGCTAGAGGGGAGGGAAGTTGGAAGCACCCATTTTTGAAAAGGGACAGGATCAAGGTGGGCACTGGACCAGCTGGAAGGTGGGATGGGAGGGAAGGAAATATAGTCAGTCTTTTACAATATATCTACTATGGTAATATTTTGCATAGCTACACATGTACAGCATATTCTGAGTTGCTTATCTTCCTTTTAAAATCAAATTAAAAATATAAATACTATGATTAATACTATTTTGCATATAATTGGGAGATAAGATGTACAGGCAATGAGGTTCGGGGATTCACCTCGCCTACTGGAAAAGTCGAAGGGTGTATGGGAGAAGAGATGGGAGAGAACAGATTGTATGAGGGGCTATCCTGTATGACTGTTATTCTGGGGTGGTGGGTAGGGGAAAATTGTAACTCAAAATCTGATGGAAATGAATGATGTAAACCAGAAGTTAATAAAGCATTTGGAAAAAAAAATTTTTAATTATAACAAAAAAGATCAAAAAGTTTTTAAAAAGTACTCTGACCAACTGCAACACTAGAGCAACAGTTATGAAGTAGAGGTTTATAATGAGGCATACAATTTTTTGACATGGCCCATTGATAAATCTGTTTTTGCCTTGGCTGTGCTTATTTTTTAACCATAAAAAAGCTTTTTTAAAATTTTGGAGGATTTGGGGCAGACATGGAAATAGCATAACAATGTCATACAAAAACAAGGAAATATGTAGGAGAGTCACTGAAGCATTTTTTAAAAGCAATTGGGGTTAAGTAACTTGCTCAAGGTTACACGTCTAGTCATCATTTATGTGTGAGTGCTCATTTTCTGAGGCCGGTTTCGATCCCAGGTCATCCCAAATCTGAGGCCGGCACTCTTACTCACTGCGCCACCTAGCCGCCCCTACTGAAGCATTTTTAATGCACAAAAAAGAACAAGAGGAACTTCAGAGGGAGATCAACACACAAGGCAACTTTCAAACTAATGAGATATAGATAGATAGATAGATAGATAGATAGATAGATAGATAGATAGATAGATAGATTTTAAACCACATGTTTTACCTTATAGAGATCTGCAGTTTTATATATACAATCCTTTCTTCCTGGTCGTTGTAGATTTGGGTATTTGGGTGTGTCAATATTTATCAGGTGAAGAATAACCACAAAAATGATAAAAATAAAAATAATGGCCACCCAGTAGTCTGATTGGTTGAAAGACAGAGTGAGTGGAGGGACTCAACGCAGAAAGTAAGTTAAGAGTCAGAATATGGGTGTCCTTAAATACTGGGCTCTGGAGTCTGTGTATTTCATCCTACAGAAGGTAAGAAAACCCTGACAATTTTTGAGCGTGTAAGGGATCTTGTTAGACCCATATATTAAGAAAAGTATTTTGGTTCTTGTATTGAAGATTTTAACAGTTGACATTCACACAGTACTTCACAGCTTACAAAGTGCTAGATGTAAATTGTCTCATTTCATCCTTACAACACCTTTGTGAAATAAGTAGTGAAGTCATTCTTTTCTCCTTTTTACATGTGAGGAAACTGAGTCTCAGAGAGTTTTATTGATTTGTCCCTAGCTGGAAATGCTAGTAAGGCACAGAACTGGAACTTCCCCTCAGGCTTATGACTTCAAATCCGTCTGCTTTATTTTTTAAATTATTTATTCATTTTTAGTTTACAACACTCAGTTCCACAAGCTTTTTAGTTCCAAATTTTCTCCCAATTCCTCTCCTCCCCCTTCCCCAATACGACCTACAATCTGATATAGGCTCTACATATACATTCACATTAAACATACTTTTACATTAATCATGTTGCAGAGAAGAATTGTAACCAGTGAAATGAACCACGAGAAAGAAGAAACAAAAGAAAACAAAACAAAAAAGACATAGAGTAAATAGTCTGCTTCCATCTACATTTAGACTCCATAATTCTTTTTCTGGATATGGATATGGATTTTCCATCCTGAGCCTTTTGGAGTTGTCTTAGAAACTTACATTGCTAAGGAGAACCAAGTCTATCAAAGTTAGTCATCATACAATGTGGCTATAACTGTACAGTGTTCTCCTGGTTCTGCTCCCCTCACTCAGCATCAGTTCACGTAAGTCTTTCTAAGTTTTTCTGAAGTCTGCCTGCTGATCATTTCTTACAGCACAATGGTATTCCATTACATTCATATGCCACAACTTGTTCACCCATTCCCCAATTGATAGGCATCCCCTCAATTTTCAGTTCCTGGCTACCACAAAAAGAACTGCTATAAATATTTTTGTGCATGTGGGTTCTTTTCCCATTTGTATTATCTCTTTGGGATATAGCTCTAGAAGTGGTATTGCAGGATTAAATGGTATGCCCATTTTTATAGCCCTTTGGGCATAGTTTCAAATTGCTCTGCAAAATGGTTGGATCAGTTCACAACTCCACCAACAATACATTAGTGTTCCAATTTTCCCAAATGTTCTCCAGCATTTATCATTTTCTTCTTTTGTCATATTAGTTAATCTGACAGGTATGATGAGATACCTAAAAGTTGTTTATGTTTGAATTTCTCTGATCAATAGTGATTTAGTATTTTAATATGACTATAAATACCTTTAATTTCTTCCTCTAGAAACTGCCTCTTCATATCCTTTAACTTATAAATTGGGGAATGACTTGTATTCCTATACATTTGACTCAATTCTCTATATATTTTAGAAATGAGGCTTTCATCAGAGACACTGGTCATAAAAATTCTTCCCCAGTTTTCTGCTTCCCTCCTAATCTTGGTTGCATTGGCTTTGTTTGTACAAAAACTTTCAATTTAATGTAATCAAAATTATCCATTCTGCATTTCATAATGTTCTCTCTCTTGTTTAGTCATAAATTCTTTCATTCTCCATAAATATGACAGGCAAACTATTCCTTGCTCTCCCAGTTTGCTTTTAGTATCAGCCTTTATATCTTACTTGTGTACTCATTTGGACTTTACTTTGGTATATGGTATAAATATTGGTCTATGCCCAGTTTCCACCATACTATTTTCCAGTTTTCCCAGCAGTTTTTGTCAAATATTGAGTTCTTATTCCAGAAGCTGGAGTCTTTGGGTTTATCAAACACTACTATAGTCATTGACCAGTGTGTCTTGTGTACCTAACCTATTCCACTGATCCACCCCTCCATTTCTTATCCAGTACCAATTAGTTTTGATGATTGCTGCTCTATAATACAATTGAAGATCTGGTATGGCAAGGTCACTTTCCCTATAATTTCTTTTCTTTTCTTTTTTTAAACAAATGCTTTATTAACTTCTGTTTTACATCATTCATTTCCGCCAGATTTTGAGTTACAATAATTTTCCCCCCGTTATTCCCCTACCCAACCTCCCAGAATAGCAGTCCCACAAGATATCACTTCCTCCAATCTGCTCTCTCCCATACCTCCTCCCATACCCCCTTTGACTTTTCCATTAGAGGAAGGTGAATCTTTGTGTCCCAATGTCTGCACATCTTATCGCCCAATTATAGGCAAAAGAGTATTAATAATAGTATTTATATATATTTGAAACATTTAATCTTAAGACCTCGAATTTCAGATCCATTTCCTTCCTCCCTTGTCACCCATTCCCTCTGGGGTGATAAGTAATTCAGTATATGTTGTACATGTCTAGCTATGCAAAACATTATCATAGTAGATATATTGTACAAGGCTGCTTATAATTCCCTCCCACTCATCCCACCCCCCACCTGGTCCATTCCCTACATGATCCTGTCCCTCTTCTATAGTGGGTACTTCCAACCTCCCCTCACCCCAAGGATGCCCTCCCATCCATCATCCCTCCTCTCATCCCCCTTCCCCCTATCCTGCTGCAGGATGAGATATCCCATTTAGTATGTATGTCATTTTCTCCCTGAACCAAATTCAATGTGAATGTGGTTTTGCCTTTTTAGCCTTCCTTATTCTCCCCCTCCTTTGCAACCACTTCCCCTTGCTTCTTCTACATGGGATAGTTTACCCTACCCTGTCTCTCCCCATCTCCTCTTGCCACTTTCCTCTCTCACCTCATAATTTCATCCCTTGAGTATTCTCCCTTCCCAACAAATTCAACCTATGCCCTCTATCCATATATAACTGTAACCATATACACACACATTCACATATGTATTCATATGACCACACACCCTTCTTCCATTATTTTCATAGTGAGAAAGATATCATCAGTCACAGTTATTGCTTTTCCATATAGGAATGTAAATAGTTCAACTTTGATAAGTTCTTTTGATTTCTTTTCCCTGATTACCTTCTCAGGCATCTCTTGCTTCTTGTGTCTGGATGTCAAATTTTCTATTCAATTCTGGTTTTTTCCTCAAGAATGCTTGAAAGTCCTCTATTCCACTGAATGACCATATTTTCCCCTGAAACAAAATACTCAGTTTTGCTGGGTAGGTGACCCTTGGGTTCATTCCCAGCTCTTTTGCCTCTGGAATATCATATTCCATGCCCTTCTATCCCTCAGTGTAGAAGCTGCCAGGTCCTGGGCTATTCTGATTGTGTTTCCACAATATTGAAATTGTTTCTTCCTGGCTGCTTGTAGTATTTTCTCCTTGATCTGGGGATTCTGGAACCTGGCTATAATATTCCTGGAAGTTTTCTTTTTGGGATCTTTTTCAGGAGGTGATCGGTGGATTCTTTCAACCTCTATTTTGCCCTCTGGATCTAAAACATCAGGGCAGTTTTCCTTGAGAATTTCTTGAAGGGTGATTTCTAGGTTCTTTCTTTGATCATGGCTTTCAGGTAGTCCAATAATTTTTAAACTGGCTCTCCTGAACCTATTTTCCAGGTCAGTGGTTTTTCCCATGAGATATTTCACATTGCCTTCTAATCTTTCGTTTGTTTGCATCTGCTTAACAGCATCTTGATTTCTCATAAAGTCATTAGCTTCCATTTGCTCCAGTCTAACTCTGAAGGAATGAATCTCCTCGGTGAACTTTTGAGATTCTTTTTCCATCTGGCAAATTCGACTTTTTAAGGCATTCTTCTCCTCATTGCCCTTTGGGGCCTCCTTTGCCATTTGAGCTAGTCTATTTTTTAAGGTGTTGTTTTCCTCAGTCAGGCTGTTGACCCTCATTTCATACTTTTCTTGCATCCTTCTCATTTCTCTTTCCAATTTTTCCTCCACTTCTCTTATTTGATTTTTAAAGTCCTTCTTAAGGTCCTCTATGACCTGTAACCCACTCATATTTTCATTTGGGGCTTTTGGTGCAGGACTTCTGACCTCACAGTCCTTTTCCTGCTCTATGCCCCCAAAATAGGAGTCTAGGGTTGCATTTTTCTGTTTCCTTTGCCTTGGCATGTTGCCACTTAATTGCTTGACTTTTGGGCTTGTTGCCACACTATGGCTTTAATGCCAGATAGAGGAATTTTCATCCCGAACGTGTGGGGGGCAACTTCCGTTTCTGGCAAGCTGTAAACCCACCCACGACTTCCACCCTAGATCACAATCCAGATCCAGGGAGGTTAAAGCAAGAGCGATTACCCCCCAAGACTGATCGCTGGATCTCCCCACGATTTGTAGGCTGGGAGCCGGAAATGCCTCTGAAAACTACAAAATGGCGTGTCTCCTCAGCGGCTTCTAGCCCCCAGGGGAGGGAGCTGACGCATTCCCCAAATACAGGTCCCAAAGTCCATAGGACACTAACCTCTTACTTTGTCCTAGGCATGTCTATGTTGATAATTCTGGAGTCGCCACAGCTGCTGGTGTTCTGGGGTTCCTCCAGCCGGCTGCTGGCCCTGCCGCCCTGGGGCTAAAACCTCGGCTCACGCGGACCTGGGCTCTGCTCGGCTCCGCTTCCTGCGCTCTGCGTGTTGCGCACTGCTGGCTCCCAGACCGCTGCGCTGGTCCTTCCTGCAGGGCTGCTGGGCTGTCCTCAGCGGGAGGTTAGCTTCTCTGTGTCATTCTGTGGGTGCTGGGGCTCCAGAAGTTGTTCAGAGTCCCCTTTTACATAGTTTGGGGGGAATCTGGGGGCAGAGTGGCTTGGATGAGCTGTTTCTACTCCGCCATCTTGGCTCTGCCCCTAGAATTTCTTTTCATTAATTCTATGATATTCTGGACCTTTTGTTCTTCCAGATGAGCTTTGTTAACATTTTTTCTAGCTCTATAAAATAATTTTTGGTAGTTTGACTGGTATGGCACTAAGTAGATTAATTTAGATATAATTGTCATTTTTATTATATTAGCTCAATCTGCCCATGAGCAACTGGTGTTTTTCCAGTTATTTAGATCTGACTTTATTTGTGTGAAAAGTGATTTTTATTTGTGTTCATATAGTTTCTGGGTTGTTTTGGCAGGTACACTCCCAAATATTTTATGATGTCTACAGTAACTTTAAATGGAAGTTCTCTTTCTATCTCTTGCTGTTGGGCTTTGTTAGTAATATATAGAAACACTGAGAATTTGTGTGTTAGTAATATATAGAAACACTGAGAATTTGTGTGGGTCTATTTTATATCCTGTAATTTTGCTAAAGTTATTTATTATTTCAAGTAGTTTTTTTTTTTTTACTTAATTCTCTAGGATTCTCTAAGTTTATCATCATATCATCTGCAAAGACTGATAGCTTTGTTTCTTTTTTACCTATTCTAATTCCTCCAATGTCTTTTTCTTCTCCTATTGCTAAAGCTAATGTTTCTGGTACTATATTGAATAACAGTGGTGATAACGGACATCCTTGTTTCACTCCCAATCTTATTAGAAATGTTTCTAGCTTATCCCCATTACATATAATACTTACTAATGCGTTTTGGTAGATTCTACTTACCATTTTAAGGAAGACTCCATTTATTCCTAAGCTCTCTAGTGTTTTTAATAGGAATAGGTGTTGTATTTTGTCAAAAGCTATTTCTACATCTATCGAGATAATCATATGGTTTCTGTTAATTTTGTTGTTGATATGATCAATTATGCTGATAGTTTTCTTAATGTTTAGCAAGACCTGCATTCCTGGAATAAATCCTACCTGAACATAGTGTATTATTCTCATGATAAGTTGCTGTAATCTTTTTTGCTGATATTTTATTTAAAATGTTTGCATTTATATTCATTAGGGAAATTGGTCTATAATTTTTTTTCTCTATTTTTACTCTCCAGTTTAGGTAAAGTAACATATTTGTATCATAAAAAGAATTTTGTAGGACTTCTTCTTCATCAATTTTCCCAAATAGTCTATGTAGAATTAGAATTAATTGTTTTCAAATGTTTGATAGAATTCACTTGTAGATCCATCTGGCCCTGGAGATTTTTTCCTAGGAGTTCATTGATGGCTTGTTCAATTTCTTTTTCTGAGATGGGGTTATTTAAGTATTTTACTTCCTCTTCTGTTGACGTGGGCAATTTATATTTTTGTAAATGTTCATCCATTTCACTAAGATTGTTAAATTTATGGTTATACAGTTGGGAAAAATAGTTCCTAATTATTGTTTTAATTTCCTTTTCATTGATAGTGAATTTGTCCTTTACATTTTTGATACTGATAATTTGGTTTTCTTCTTTATTTTTTTAATCAAATTAATCAAAGTTTTATCTATTTTATTGGGTTTTTAAAAATAAAACCAGCTATTAATTTTATTTATTAGGTCAATAGTTTTCTTAATTTAAATTTTATTAGTCTTTCCTTTGGTTTTCAGTATTTCAAATTTGTTATTTAATTGGGGATTTTTAATTTGTTCTTTTTCTAGCTTTTTCTGTTGCACACCAAATTCATTGATCTCCTCTTTCTCTATTTTATTCATGTAAGCATTCAGAGATATAAAACTTCTCCTAAAAACTTTTTTTTTGCTCCATTCCATATGTTTTGGTATGTTGTCTCATTATTGTCATTCTCCTGGATGAAGTTATTGGTTGTTTATATAATTTGTTGTTTGACCCACTTATTCTTTAGGATTAGATTATTTAGTTTCCAGTTGATTTTTAGTCTATCTTTCCATGGCCCTTTATTACATATAATTTTTGTTACATCATGATCTGAAAAGGATGCATTTAATATTTCTGCCTTTCTGCATTGGATGATATTTTTATGCCCTAGTACATGATTAGTTTTGTGTAGGTGCCATGTACTACCAAGAAAAAGGCATATTCCTTTCTATCCACTTTTAATTTTCTCCAGAGGTCTACTGTATCTAACTTTTCTAAAATTCTATTTACCTCCTTAACTTTTTTCTTGTTTATTTTGTAGTTGGATTTATCTAGTTCAGAGAAGGGGAGGTTGAGGTCCCCCACTAGTATACTTTTGTTCTCTATTTCTTCCTGTAACTCCCTTAACTTCCCTTCTAAAAATTTGGATGCCATACCACTCAGTGAATATATGTTTAGTAATTATATTACTCCATTATCTATGGTGCCTTTTAGCAAGATAATTTCCTCCCTTATCTCTTTTAATTGGGTCTATTTTTGCTTTGGCTTTGTCTGACATCAGGATTATTACCCCTGCTTTTTTTTTGCTTTAGCTGAAGCATAAAATCTTCTACTCTAGCCTTTTACCTTTATCCTGTGTGTATCCCTCTGTTTCAAATGTGTTTCTTGTAAACAACATTATGATTTTTAATCCGTTCTGATATCTGCTTCTGTTTTATAGGAGAGTTCATTCTATTCACATTCACAGTTATGATTACTGTTTGTCTCTGTCCCTCCATCCTATCTTCCTGCCCATTTATGTTTTTCTTTCTCCTTTCTCCCTTTCCCTACTCACTAGAGTTTTGCTTTTGACTGCCACCTCCCTCAATCTACCCTCCCTTCTATCAGCCCCCCTCTACTATTTATTCTCTCCCTTCTATCGCTCTCTCCCTTTTCTTTCCCCTTTCTCCTCCATCTACTTATAAAGTGTTATTTTTATACCTGAACATGTTATTCCCTCCTTGAGCCAAATCTGATGAGAGTAAAGTTCAAACAATGCTCATCACCCTTCCTTTTTTCCCTCTATTGTAATATGTCTTTGTGCCTCTTCATGTGATGTAATTTACCCTTTTTTATCTCCTTTTCTCTTCTCCCATTACAATTTTTTCAGCATTTAATTAGGGTTCTTATCATCACATCAAAATCAACTTAAACCCACTCCCTCTGTCTATATATTTCCCTTCTATATGATGTAATAAAAATACAGTTCTCAAGAGTTATAATTATCATCTTCCTATGTAGGGAAGTAAACAGTTTCAGACTTCTTGTGCTGGGGGCTAGAGGCCTGGTTACTGGTTTTCTGTGCTGGGGCCTCAGGTGCTGACAGTTGGATATTGTAGTGATCTGGTAGTTTACCTGGTGCCAAGCCGGAGGTGGTGTGTGCCTGGTGTTGTCGCTTGCCTGCCCCTCCACCCTGAGGCTCAGAATCTCCCACTGGTCTGCTGATGTGGGACATGCTGCTGCCTTGCATCCTGTACTGGTCCCCTTTAGCCACAGCAAGAGGGACCTTTCCCATTAATCCCCCTTGCCTTCTGTGCTAAAAGACTGACCTACCCCATCTTTCTACTGGCTCCATTATTCCAGGATTTTTCCTGGGACAATATTCTCTGGGTTTTTCAAGGTCAAGAGCAACTTACTGCTTACTCCTCCATCTTGGCTCCTAGAAGTCTAAATGGGTGACTTTCAAACATTCAGTCTGAGGACTGATAACCCCAGGAGTAGTTGGTACATGCCTTGCATAGCACTGTGCTTCTCTCTCACACAGTTCCTACAGACCTCCCTCCTGCACTGAGAGGTCTGGGAATTACCACTGCTGCAAGTGATTCAGTCCACTGGGCTCTGTCCTGGCTTTGCTGTGGTAGTGTCTGTGCTGGTGCACTAGACTGTGCTTCTCTCCCAGCCTGGTGCAGCAGATTCTTCCTGTCAACCTTACAGGTTGTCTTGGGCTGGAAATCTGCCACACTCTGTCTCTTTGTGGATTTGACACCCTAGAATTTGTTCAGATTCACTTTTTTAGAGGTATTTGAAGGAGTTTGTGGGAGAACTCAGGTGATTCCCTGCTTTCACTCCACCATTTTGGCTTTGCCTTAATCCATGTATATATATATATATATATATATATATATATATATATATATATATATATATATATATATATATATATATATATATATATATATATATATATATATATTTGCATTTTGGAGGGCATTTGGGGTTATGTAACTTGCCAAAGGTCACACAGCTTGTGTGTGTTAAGTGTCTAAGGCCAGATCCGAACTCAGGTCCTTCTGACTCCAGGGCCGGCGCTCTATTCATTGTGCCATCTAGCTGCCCCCTAAATCCATATTCTTAATAAAACCTAACTACTGTAAACAAAGCCCTTAGCCTTTGTTTCCTTGAAAGATTTGTGTGATTGTATAACCTGGTGCTTTGGAATCTTAAGTTCAGCTATTTAAAAAATATTTATTACAATTATTGTGCTATAAGAAATGATGAGGGGGGTGGCTAGGTGGCGCAGTGAGTAGAGCGCCGGCCCTGGAGTCAGAAGGACCTGAGTTCAGATCCAGCCTCAGACACTTAACGCACACACAAACAAAAACCTAGTCATGTGACCTTGGGCAAGTTACTTAACCCCAACTGCCCTCCAAAAGGCAAAAAAAAAAAAAAAGAAATGATGAGTAGGGTGTTTTTTTTAAAAACCTGGAAAACCTTGGTTGAACTGATGTAAAGTGAAATGAGCAGAACTAGGAGAACATTGTACACAGTAACAGCAATCTTGTACAATGACTGTGAATAACTTGGCTATTCTGAGCAATACAGTCACCCAGCACAATTCTGAAGGACTTATGATGAAAAATACTATCTACCTCTAGAGAAAGAACTGAGGGAAGCTGAAGGTAGATTGAAGCATACTATTTTTTGCTTTCATTATTGGGGGGGAGGGATTTATCCATGTTTTCTTTTGAAACATAGTTAATGTGAAAATATGTTTTGCATGACTGCACATGTATAATCTATATCAAATTGCTTGCCTTCAACAGTAGGGGATTGAGAGAGAGAGAATTTGGAACTCAAAATTTCTTTTAAATGTCAAAAAATTTTACAGGTAATTGAGAAAAAATAAAATGAGAAAAATATTTATTCTATTTTTCTCTTAAAAGACTTACAGGCATATTAACAACAACAAATTAGGCCTATATTAATTTTGGACCATTTGTCTGAGATTGAAGTGGCTGTAACCAACTGTATGCTTGTGGATCCTAATTGTAATATCACATTTTTAGAAATGAATCAACCTCTGGAAAGATGAATTGTCAAGCAAACATAAATTGATAATAGGAATGCTGCCATCTTTGAACTTTTTCTCTTTCATGCTCAAGCATGTCACAAAAACCTGGGAAGCCATTGTTTCTGATTCTGTCCCTCTTAACTGATTGTAAGTTCTACTTTTCTTGAAATGGGCACCCCCAAATTACTGATTCCTGAGCCCTAGAAATACCTGGAATAGAAGAGATGCAATCCATTGAATAGTGTTTCCTGAGTTGGAGTAAATTCCACAAATAAATGATATATGGAAATAGACTATGGTCATACCTATATCAGGTTCTCCTAGGGAAATACTTCCCTGAGTCCCAGATATCGAGTCCCAAATATGACCATCAGCAATAGATACAAGAGAGGACATAGTGTTTCCTACTTGGGTTTCATACTGTCAAACAGTAGTATACAAATATACTCTTTGTTCTGCTCTATAATATTCCTGGCAAATCAAGAAGACAGTTGCTAGGGGAGCCCCTTGAAAATGATTCCTCTAGATGGTGCTAAAAAGAAAAAAGGAAAGGAAGAAAGACCAGAGGCTCATACATGTATGGTCAACCCACAAATCCAACTAAGAGAACATAGATAGAATTGCCTTCATCTACCTTTACTCCCTAGCTCCTAGACGTCCCTTTTCTGCCCTTTCCCCCCTTTATACCTGCCCTTTATGTTCATTTTAACCAGATTTTACTCACTTAAATATGTCATGGGAGAGGTACACAATCTGCCACAGGCCTTCCCTTTCTACCCCAGGGACAGCCCTAGGCACCATATACTACGAGGGACTACTTTCATTGTCAATGGGAGGGGAAACAAGAAGACACTATAGACCAACCCCATACAACACCAAATGAAGAATATAGATACTCCCAGTTTTTCAACCCAATGCAGAATGACCTTTTATCTCTTGTTAGTGGCGTGGTTAAAAAGCCCGGGCAAGTCAGCAGTTACTCTATTTCAGCACCAGATGGCGTCCATGCATCAGTAAAGCAAAACATCGACTGATAATTTACATTTTTGGAGGATAAGGAAGAATTTGGAGAAGTGGAAATTGACAAATGAGTGGATTCAGGCAAGACAGGGTAAAATATAGGAGTTTAGGCAACCTTGGATTTGTGTTTCCATGAAACATGAAGTTACAAAACTTGGGTACTGCTTGTAAGAACAGATCCCATTGACTTTCTTGGTCAAGTGTAGACGAGCTTATCGACAAGCCCAAAAGCAAAGTCATTGACCTTGTTACATGCATGTAATGATGTAAAACACAAAGGAATACTTAAATATCCAAAATCACATCAGAAATAAGATAATCGAATCATAGGATCATAGATATTGAATAAAAAGGAACTTCACACGTAATCTAGTCCAACCTTCTAATTTTTAAATTCCATTTTTAAAAATATCTTAATTTTAACACTTTTTTATATATCTCAATTTCCAGAAAGATCATCCCCCTCCTTTACCCATGAACCATCCCTTATAACAAAGATTTCAAGAGAAAGAAAACAAAAACACTTAAGCAAAATCAACCAATACATTAACTGTCTGAACACACTATTCCATGTCTATATTTTCCCACCTCATGCAAGAATAGAGGGGTTATCTAAAATTTCCTCTAGGATCCATCTTATTAATAATGCTGCAACATTTGACAATTTTATTCTGTTCTTTTTTTTAATTCATTTCTGTTGTTGTCATTGTGAATATTGTTTTCCTGATTCTTCATTCTGTATCAGGTCAAAGAAGTTTCCATGATTCTCCAATTCTTCATATCCATTTTTTCTCATAGCTCAAGTAATAGTTCTTCATATTTATATAACACAATTTGTTTAGCCATTCCTATAATTGATGGGAAACTGTTTTGGTTCCAGTTCTTGGGTAGTACAAAAAGTGCTGTTATGTATTTTTTGACATGTATGACCACTTTCTGTTTTGTACCTCCTTGGGATATATTCCTAACTTTGAGTTCTCTGGGAGAAAGGGTATGGAAAATTTAAGCACATTTTAAAGCATAACTCCAAATTATTTTGCAGAATTGTTGGGATAATTCATAACTCCATCAACAATGTTTCATTTGTCTTTTTTTCTCTCAGCTCCTCTGGCATTGTTTCCCACTTTCCTTTATCTTTGTCAGTTTACTGTGTCTGAAGTGAAAGCTCTTACTCATTTGATTTGAATTTCTCATCTTAGTGAATTGGAGCAATCTTTCACATTGCTATGAAGAGTTTGCTATTCTTCCTTTTAGAACCATTTATTCACATTCTTTGATCACTTATCCATTGGGGAATGGCTTTTGGTATGTTTATTAATTCCATATATATTTCTGATATCTGACCATTATCAGATATTTGTTACAAAGGTTCTCCTGATAATTAATGGTTTCCCTTCTATGCCTGGTTGCATTGATTTTGTTTGTGCTATAACTTCTCAATTTCATGTAGTAAAGTTTTTCTATTTTAACTTTTGTGTTTTCTTGTATTCCTTTATAGTGATTAAAAATTCTACCCCTAACCATGAATACACATGGTACCTAATCTCATTTCCTTCTAATTATTTTTATTATGTAATATTTTATATTCAGATAAAATATGCATTTTGAAGATATTATGGCATGTGGTGTAAGATGTTGATCTAAATCTGATTTCTGCCAAACCTTTAGAATTTCTTGTAAAATATGGAGTTCTTCCCCCAAGTACTTTTTGATCTCACAATCCACACATGTTTAAAAAGGAAGAAACTGAGCAATTAAGTTACTTGCCTAAGGTTGAATAAGTAGTATGTATCAGTGCCTGGAATTTGAACCCAGGTCCTATGATTCCAGAGCCAGTATTCTTTCCACTGTAGCATGTCACCTACATAATATTACTGAAGAGACACTAAAACTAATTAAGTTGCTAATTGTTAGTCTTTCCTTGTATAGTGACTCATTTTTATGTGAAAATTGGCTGAACAGTAATATTTGAGAAGTTATCTTGAGGCTCATTGACAGCCTCATTATGCAAGGCTGATTATCTTACTAGCTACAAAGAGAGCTTTACCTAGAATGGGACAGCGGTGGCTTTGTCTCAGGGCGCTAAAATTTAGAACATACTTCAAGGATTTGCAGCCCTTCAGTAGTGTTGCAACTTAACCTAGCACCTATTTATCAAGATTAGTTAAAATTGGAATCTAGCCTATGATATATTTCTTCCTACCAGAAGTCACACCTCAGGTGACCACTGCCTAGAGCTAGACCTATGCTATTGCTCTTCATGTAGAAACCTCCACAACAGCAAACATAACATCCAAGGAGCTCTGTTCATTGGATGATATCCTGGTGTCTTTCCCCCTGCTTTAACCTAATCACCTTAAACTTTTAATTTAAGGGCATGTTTTGTGTCCCTTGACCCAGGCACAAAAGTTGCTGGTTCAAGAGAGCTAGTCGATATGTGTAAAGTTTTGCTGATTTCCTGACACACATATGAGGTGGACCAGAGTGCAATGGCATAGTGGAGCAACATTCCCATTCATTAGAATTGTTGAGAGGCAGAATGATGTGGGGAGGGGAAGATTGGATCTGAAGTTTGGGCAACTTACTAGTTAGATGATTTTTACATGTCAACCTCTCTGGGCTTCAGTTTCCTCATTTGTAAAATTAGCTTAGAGCAGTTAGGTGGCACTGCAGTGGAAAGAATGCCAGGCCTGAAGTCGGGAAGATTCATCTTGTTGAGTTCAAATCTGGCCTCAGACACTTACTAACCATGCCACCCTGGGCAAGTCACTTAACATTGTTTTCCTCATTGTTCTTATCTGTAAAATAAGCTAGACAGAAAAAAAATGTCAAACCACTACAGTATCTTTGCCAAAAAAATTACAAATGGAGTCACAGAGAGTTGGAAATTATTGAACATCTACAAAATCAGCAGCAGCAGAATCAAGTTGGTGGAGTAGAAACAGGACTTCCATGCAGCTCCCACTTCCACCTCCTTGAATTCATGTAAAGGTTGACTCTGAGCAAACTTTGGAGCTACAGAACCCACAAAATGACACAGAGAAGATAACCTCCCACTGAAAAGAGCCTGGCAGGAAGGGGCCAGCACAACACTCTGGTAGCCGAACCCAGCCCCGGTCCAGCTGGAGGTCTTAGCCCCAGGATGGGCACAACCAGCCGCCCACTGGAGGGACTTCAGATCACCAGCAGCTGTGGTGGTTTCCAGAGTTATCAACCCATAGATGCCAAAGACAAAGTGAGAGGTCAGTGCAGTGTGGACTTTGTGAATGAGGAATTTGGGAGTGCAGTCAGGCCTTTAACCCCTTGAGGGAGAATCGGCTGGGGAACCTCAACCATGCAGCCACTGACACATGACGGCTTCAGAGCTCCTGGTCTGCAGATTGTAGGCGGACCAAGCAACCAGTCTGAGGAGTAATTGCTCTTGCTTTAACCTGCTTGGATCTTGATTGCTGTCTAGGGTGGAGTTCCTTGGGTGTGTGACCAGTTTGCCAGAGCATGGGGAGGCTTCAAATAAGGCACCCAACTAATAGCTCCAGCAGCTGAGAAAACTCCAACAATTGGGACAAAGCTCCCTCCTCTGGTAGCAGAGATCTGCTGTGGCTAAAAGCTCAAAAGTGAAGTAATTGAGTGGAAAGATGAGCAAAGGAGGGGAGTAAGGCAAGCAAAGCAGTTCAATTCTGTATTCCTTTTGGGGGACAAAAAGGATAGGGGCATGGAACAGGAGGAAGACAGTGAAGTCAGAACTCCTGAAGTGGTTACAGGCCACAGAGGAGCTTAAGAAGCAGATAATATAAGTGGGGAATAATTGGGAAGAGAAATGAGAACAATGCAAGAAAATTATGAAATGGGAATCAACAGCCTGACTGAGGAAAATAACACCTTAAAAAATAGACAACCTCAAATGGCAAAAGAGGCTCAAAAAGGCAATGAGGAGAAGAATGCCTTCAAAAGCCAAATTTGCCATATGGAAAAAGAATCACAAAAGCAGACTGAAGAGAATCATTTCTTCAGAATTAGATTGGAGCAAATGCAAGCTAGTGACTTTATGAGAAATCAAGATGCTGTTAAACAAATAAAAAAATAAAAGAATATAAGGCAATGTGAAATATTTCGTGGGAAAAACCACTGACCTGGAAAGTAGATCCAGGAGAGATAATTTAAAAATTATTGGACTACCTGAAAGCCATGATCAAAGAAAGAACCTAGAAATCATCCTGCAAGAAATTCTCAAGAAAAACTGCCCTGATGTTTTAGAAAAAGAGGGCAAAATAGGGGTTGAAAGAATCCACCAATCACCTCCTGAAAACAATCCCCAAAAGAAAACTCCTAGGAATATTATAGCCAGGTTCTGAAATTCCCAGATGAAAGAGAGAATATTACAAGCAGCCAGGAAGAAACAACTTGAATATTGTGGAAACACAATCAGGAAAACACAGGATCTGGCACCTTTTACACTGAGGGATCAGAGGGCTGGTCATATGATATTCTGGAGGTCAAAGGAGCTGGGATTAAAACCAAGAATCACCTACCCAGCAAAAACTGAGTATCATGTTTCACGGGGAAATATGGTCATTCAACAGAATAGAGGACTTTCAAGCATTCTTGATCAAAAAACCAGAGTTGAATGGAAAATTTGACATTAAGATACAAGAAGCAAAAGAAGCATGAGAAGGTAAAAAGGGAAAAGAAATCATAAGTAACTTATCAAAGTTACATGGAAAAACATTCTTACATTGAAAAATGATCATTGTAAATTATGAAACTTTTCTCAGTATGAGAATAGTTGAAGGGAATACATACATACATATATACATACATACATATGTATTTATGTCTATATACAAGGATATATGGGTATATGAATACATATGTGACTATGTGTATATATGTGTACAGGTATACATACAGATAAGGTACAGGACCAGTTGAATAGGAAGGTATGATACTTAAAATGTGAAATTAAGAGGTGAGAGAGGAATATAATGAGAGGTGATGGGGAGAGATAAAATGGGGCAAATTATCTCATATACAAGAGGCAAGGGAAAACTGTTACAATGGAGGGGAAGAACAGGAAGGCAAAAGGGAATGAGTCAACCTTATTATCAATGAATTTGACTTAGGTATGGAATGACATACACATTAAATATGTTATCTCACCCTACAGGAGAGTAGTGGGGGAAGGGGATGAGAATGGGGATGATGGAAGGGAGGGCAGGCTTGAGGAGAGGGAAGTTGGAAGCACCCAGTCTTGAAAAGGGACAGGATCAAATTAGACAATTGAACAAGTTGGTGGTGGGATGGGGTGGAGGGAAATATAATAAGTCTTTCACAATATATCCACTGTGGAAATGTTTTGCATGGCTACACATGACAACCTATATTGAATTGCTTATCTTTACAGTAAGGGTGGTTGACGAGGGAGGTAGGGAAAGAATCTGGAATTCAAAGGTTTAAAATCAAATGTTTTAAAATATTATTATTATTATTATTATTATTATTATTATTATTATTATTATTATTTTACATGTAACTGGGAAATAAGATATACAGGCACTGGGGCATAGAGATCACCATGCCCCATTGGAAAGTCAGAGTGGGGATGGGGGAAGATATAGGAGAGAGCAGATTGGAGGAGGAGATATTCAGTGGGATTGCTATTTTAGGGTGGTGGGTAGGGGCACAATGGGGAGAAAATTTGTAACTCAAAATATTGTTGAAATGAATGATGTAAACTTAAAAATAAAAATAATAAACTACAAATAAATCAGCTTGCTGATTTCTAATATCTACTCCAGTTCCAAATCAAATCTCATTTGGTGTAAGAAAGAATCATTCTGGATTACTATCTATGACTTCTTGAATTTTGTTTTTCCCCATATTGGAGTATAAGCCACAAGTGAGCAGAGACCAGGTCTTAGATACTTAGACCCTAAATGAAATGAAGAAAGAAACCAGATTTTATCTCAACCTGCCCCAGCACTTAACATAGTTCTGTACACCCTGTTCTTAGTACATTTTTTCCCTGAAACAAATGGATAATGTATGAGTATTTTCTAAATTCCGAAATGCAAATGTCTGAACAACCTGTAGAAATTGTCTATCACTACATATATTTTGGAAAGTCACTGAAAATGGGCAGTGACTCAGACCCAGAATGGACTAGAGAGAGCAGACTGATCAACATTTAGGAGCCTGAGTTGTCACTTTAATAACCCCAAGCTTCTGCCACAAGAACAAGTCCATCTTTTTTGACACCAATATTCTTATGGTAATGCTCAGGCTGTGAATTAGGGGATATGACAGGGTGTGAAACATTGCACTCAAAGGTCAATGCATGGTTGTGGGGAGGGAAGATGGCGGCATAGAAGCAGGAAAACTCCCTGAGCTCCCCCCATAACTACCTCAAACACCTATAAAATATGACTCTAAACAAACTTTAGAGCTACAGAACCCACAAAGTGACGGAGAGAAACAAATCTCTGGCTGAAGACAGCCCTGCAGGCTGGCAGGAAGGGTCCATCACAGCATGCTGGGAGCAGAGCCCAACACAGCATGAGCCCACACTTTTAGCCTCAGGGTGGCCATGACCAACTATGGCTGGAGGGACTTCAGGAAAGTGGATCACCAGCAGCTGTGGTGGTTGCTGGAATTATTATCTCATAAATGCCAAAGGTAAAGTAAAAGTTCAGTGTGCACGTTGGGAACAAGGGGACTAAGAGTGTGGTCTGGCCTCTGCTCCCATAGGGAGAAGCAACTGAGGTGTGGCAGCTATGCAGCCACCTCCACATGGCTGCTTCACAGCTCCTGGCCTGCAGATAGTAGGGGAATCAAGTGACCATTCTGAGAGGCAATTGTTCTTGCTTTAACCTGCTTGCATCTGGATGCCTGTCTTGGATGGAGGTCCTGGGGTGTCTGAGCAGGTGCAGAGCTTGTGGAGGCTTCAGAGAGGGCACCCAACTAATAGCTCCAGCTGCTGAGAAAATCCCCACTATTTGGGACAAAATTCTCCTATCTGGAAGCAGAGTTCTACTCTGGCAAAAAGCTCAAAAGTCAAGTAATTGAGTGGCAACATGAGCCAGCAAAGGAAACTAAGGAAACACAGCAATCCAACTTTGGATTCCTTTTTGGGGGACAAAAAGGATCAACGCATGGAATGGCAGGAAGACAAAGAAGTCTGAACTCCTACACCAAAAGCTTCCAAGAAAAATATGAAGTGGTGACAGGCCACAGAGGAGCTTAAGAAGAATTTAGGTTGGGGGGGAGCCAAAATGGCGGAGTAGAAACAGCACTTCCAAGGTGTTCTGCCCCACACCACTTCCAAACAATGTAAAAGGGGAATCTGAACAACTTCTGGAGCCCCAGCACCCACAGAACGACACAGAGAAGCTAACCTCCTGCTGAGGACAGCCCAGCATCCCTGCAGGGAGCAGCCAGCACAGCACTCTGGGAGCCAAGCCCAGGCCCGAGTGAGTCAGAGGTTTTAGCCCCTGGGAGGCTGAAACAGTGGCCAGAACAGCAGCTGGCTGGAGGGACCCCAGAACACCAGCAGCTGGGGCGATTCCAGAATTATCAGCACAGATATGCCTAAGACAAAGTGAGAGGTTAGTGCCCTATGGACTTTGGGACCAGTATTTGGGGAACAAGTCAGCTTCCTCCCCTGGGGGCTAAAAGCTGCTGAGGAAACTCGGCACAGAGGCCATTTTGCAGGGTCAGTGGCAGCTCTAGCTCCTGGTATGCAAACTGTAGAGAGACCCAGCAATCAGGCTGGGGGTTAATCGCTCTTGCTTTAACCTGCTTGGATCTGGATTGTGGTCTTGGGGGGAGGTCTGGGGTGGGTATCCAATTTGCCAGAGTGGGTGGCGGCTTTACAGAGGCCACCCAACCTCCGGAAGTTGTGAAGACCCCACGATTGGAACGGAAGCTCTCCTGTCTGGTGGCAGAGTCCTACAGTGGCAACAAGCCCAAAAATCAAGTAATTAAGTGGCAATATGCAAAGGAAAAAGTGGCAAAGGAAACAAAATAAACAGAAAAAATGCAAGTTTAGACTCCTATTTTGGGGGCAGAGAGGATCAAAGCATGGAACAGGAGGAGGACTGTGAGGTCAGAACTCCTGTACCAAAAGCCCCAAATGAAAATAGAAGCTGGCTACAGGCCATAGAGGACCTTGAGAAGTAGATAAGAGAAGTGGGGGGGGGGGAATGGGAAGAGAAATGAGAAAGATGCAAGAAAAGTATGAAATGACAGTCAACAGCCTGACTGAGGAAAATAACACCTTAAAAAATAGACTAACTCAAATGGCAAAAGAGGCTCAGAAAGGCAATGAGGAGAAGAATGCCTTAAAAAAGCCGAATTTGGGGAGCCAAGATGGCGGAGTAGAAACAGCTCGTCCAAGCCTCTCTGCCCCCAGATTCTCCACAAACTATGTAAAAAAGGACTCTGAAAAACTTCTGGAGCCCCAGCACCCACAGAACGACACAGAGAAGCTAACCTCCCGCTGAGGACAGCCCAGCACCCTGCAGGAAGGACCAGCGCAGTGGTCTGGGAGCCGGCAGCGCACAGAGCGCAGGAGCCGAGCCGAGCCCAGGTCCACGTGAGCCGAGGTTTTAGCCCCAGGGCGGCAGGGCCAGCAGCCGGCTGGAGGAACCCCAGAACACCAGGAACTGTGGAGACGCCAGAATTATCAACATAGACTTGCCTAGGACAAAGTAAGAGGTTAGTGTCCTATGGACTTTGGGACCTGTATTTGGGAATGCGTCAGCTCCCTCCCCTGGGGGCTAGAAGCTGCTGAGGAGACACGCCACTTTGTAGTTTTCAGAGGCATTTCCGGCTCCCAGCCTACAAATCATGGGGAGATCCAGCGATCAGTCTTGGGGGGTAATCGCTCTTGCTTTAACCTCCCTGGATCTGGATTGTGATCTAGGGTGGAAGTTGTGGGTGAGTTTACAGCTTGCCAGAAACCGGAAGTTGCCCCCCACACGTTCAGGATGAAAATTCCTCTATCTGGCCTTAAAGCCATAGTGTGGCAACAAGCCCAAAAGTCAAGCAATTAAGTGGCAACATGCCAAGGCAAAGGAAACAGAAAAATGCAACCCTAGACTCCTATTTTGGGGGCATAGAGCGGGAAAAGGACTGTGAGGTCAGAAGTCCTGCTCCAAAAGCCCCAGGGGAAAACATGAGCGGGTTGCAGGCCATAGAGGACCTTAAGAAGGACTTTAAAAATCAAATAAGAGAAGTGGAGGAAAAATTGGAAAGAGAAATGAGAAGGATGCAGGAAAAGTATGAAATGAGGGTCAACAGCCTGACTGAGGAAAACAACACCTTAAAAAATAGACTAGCTCAAATGGCAAAGGAGGCCCAAAAGGGCAATGAGGAGAAGAATGCCTTAAAAAGTCGAATTTGCCAGATGGAAAAAGAATCTCAAAAGTTCACTGAGGAGATTCATTCCTTCAGAGTTAGACTGGAGCAAATGGAAGCTAGTGACTTTATGAGAAATCAAGATGCTGTTAAGCAGATCCAAACAAACGAAAGATTAGAAGGCAATGTGAAATATCTTATGGGAAAAACCACTGACCTGGAAAATAGATCCAGGAGAGACAATTTAAAAATTATTGGACTACCTGAAAGCCATGATCAAAGAAAGAACCTAGAAATCACCCTTCAAGAAATTCTCAAGGAAACTGCCCTGATGTTTTAGATCCAGAGGGCAAAATAGAGGTTGAAAGAATCCACCGATCACCTCCTGAAAAAGATCCCAAAAAGAAAACTCCCAGGAATATTATAGCCAGGTTCCAGAATCCCCAGATCAAGGAGAAAATACTACAAGCAGCCAGGAAGAAACAATGTCAATATTGTGGAAACACAATCAGAATAGCCCAGGACCTGGCAGCTTCTACACTGAGGGATCAAAGGGCATGGAATATGATATTCCAGAGGGCAAAAGAGCTGGGAATGAACCCAAGGGTCACCTACCCAGCAAAACTGAGTATTTTGTTTCAGGGGAAAATATGGTCATTCAGTGGAATAGAGGACTTTCAAGCATTCTTGAGGAAAAAACCAGAGTTGAATAGAAAATTTGACATCCAGACACAAGAAGGAAGAGATGCCTGAGAAGGTAATCAGGGAAAAGAAATCAAAAGGAACTTATCAAAGCTGAACTATTTACATTCCTATATGGAAAAGCAATAACTGTGACTGATGATATCTTTCTCACTATGAAAATAATGGAAGAAGGGGGTGTGGTCATATGAATACATATGTGAATGTGTGTGTATATGGTTACAGTTCTATATGGATAGAGGGCATAAGTTGAATTTGTTGGGAAGGGAGAATACTCAAGGGATGAAATTATGAGGTGAGAGAGGAAAGTGGCAAGAGGAGATGGGGAGAGACAGGGTAGGGTAAACTATCCCATGTAGAAGAAGCAAGGGGAAGTGGTTGCAAAGGAGGGGGGAGAATAAGGAAGGCTAAAAAGGCAAAACCACATTCACATTGAATTTGGTTCAGGGAGAAAATGACATACATACTAAATGGGATATCTCAACCTGCAGCAGGATAGGGGAAGGGGGATGGGAGGAGGGATGATGGATGGGAGGGCATCCTTGGGGTGAGGGGAGGTTGGAAGTACCTACTATAGAAGAGGGACAGGATTATGTAGGGAATGGACCAGGTGGGAGGTGGGATGAGTGGAGGGAATTATAAGCAGCCTTGTACAATATATCTACTATGATAATGTTTTGCATAGCTAGACATGTACAACATATACTGAATTACTTATCTCCCAAGAAGGAATGGGTGACAAGGGAGGAAGGAAATGAATCTGAAATTCGAGGTCGTAACATTAAATGTTTCAAATATATATATAAATACTATTATTAATACTCTTTTGCCTATAACTGGGAGATAAGATGTGCAGGCATTGGGACACAAAGATTCATCTTCCTCTAATGGAAAAGTCGATGGGGGTATGGGAGAATGTATGGGAGAGAGCAGATTGGAGGAAGCGATATCTTGTGGGACTGCTATTCTGGGAGGTTGGGTTGGGGAATAATGGGGGGAAATGATTGTAACTCAAAATCTGGGGGAAATGAATGCTGTCAAACAGAAGTTAATAAAGTATTTGTTTAAAAAATTAAAAAAAAGATTTAAAAAAAAGCGGAGTGCGCAGGACAGCTGAGCTGCTCGGCTGCCCCTTGGGCTTTTTGTGAATGTAATGGGGAGAGAGGGAGGAGAAGGCTTGTAAGGAGCAAGGTTTGAGGAGAAACTGATTTGTAGTTCACTGTTCTGCTCCAGGCAAAACAAGCTCAGCCCCTTCTTCTCAAGGCTTTTGTATTACTTTATGTTAACTCAGTCTCCTCCTCCCCCCCAGAGATCCTAGAAGGTTTTAAGAAGAGGAAGCAAACGAAATCTGCGCGTTTGGAAAGGTCACGTTTTAGGAATATTCATATGCTAGAAAGCAGCCAGAAGAGGGCACTCCGGTGTCATGCCTACCAACCTCTGCTTGAATTCGAAATGGAAGGGGAACTCATTGATGGCCTGTTCAATTTCTTTTCCTAAGATGGGGTTATGTTTCAGGCCAGAGAGAAGAACTGAAGAAGTATCTGAGAGCAGATACACCATCCACCATACCCCAGAACTAGAGGTGATTAAATAATAAGCTGCTATTTAAAAAAAAAATAAGCAGTCAAAGGAGAAAGAATCCAACTATAGAAAGTTACTATGGAGATAGAGAAGACTGGGGTTCATCTTCAGAAGAAGATACTGAAGCAAAAAAAGCCTCTCCTACCCCAAAGAGTAACATCAAATGGTCACCTGTCCAAAAGGAAATCATAGAAAAACTTTAAAAAGACTTCAAAAATCAAATGATAGAGATTGAGGGGAGAAAAATGTTAACAATAAAAGAAAAACAAGATTATGAAAAGAAAAAAAAAAGCCGAATTTGCCAGATGGAAAAAGAATCTCAAAAGCTCACTGAGGAGAATCATTCCTTCAGAATTAGCCTGGAGCAAATGGAAGCTAGTGACTTTATGAGGAATCAAGATGCTATTAAACAGATCCAAACAAATGAAAGAATAGAAGACAATGTGAAATATCTCATGGGAAAAACGACTGACCTGGAAAATAGATCCAGGAGAGATAATTTTAAAATTATTGGACTTCCTGAAAGTCATAATCAAATAAAGAATCTAGAAATCATCCCTCAAGAAATTCTCAAGGAAAATTCCCCTGATGTTTTAGACCCAGAGGGCAAAATAGAGATTGAAAGAATCCACCGATCGCCTCCTGAAAAGGATCCCAAAAAGAAAATT
>WOXC01004185.1:0-13841 GCA_011680675.1 Gymnobelideus leadbeateri | reverse complement strand
CAGTCTGACTAAAGATGTGAAGGGTTATAGCAACTCTGTGTACCACAGTGCTTTGAATTCAAGTATTTTAAAAGACTTCAGAGAAATTCAGATTTTGATGTTTTTTCAGATAGAATATTTCAAGCATATTTGATAGAAAAGGTATATCTGAGAATAACTCTCTAGAAACAAGGATTACCCAGAAGTTCTTTTCTGTCACAGCTTTCTTTTAGTTCGTTTTCTTACACCCGGCATTATATTTCAAATGCTTTGGCTTCTTTTCATGGAAATGGCATTATTAATTTTCCCCAAGTGAAACCAATGACATCAGATATAAAGGCCTTTTGCTACAAAAGTAAAAGCAAAGCTTCAGCGGTCTGACTAAATATGTGGAGGGTTATAGCAACTCTGTGTACCACAGTGCTTTGAATTCAAGTATTTTAAAAGACTTCAGAGTAATTCAGGTTTTGACCTTTTTTCAGATATACTGTTACAATCATATTTCGTAGAAAAGGTATATCTGAGCATAACTCTCTATACCCAGGGATTACCCATAAGGTCTTTCAGTCACAGCTTTCTCTTAGCTGGTTGCCTTAAACACAGGAATTACATTTCAAATGCTTTGCCTTCTTTTCTTGGTAATGGCCTCATAAGTTTTTCCTATATTGAAATTAATGAGGGCAGATAAACAGGACTTTTGCTAAAAAAGTAAAAGCAAAGCTGCAGCAGTCTGACTAAAGCTGTGGAGGGGAAAAGCAACTCTGTGAACAACAGTGATTTGAATTCAAGTATTTCAAAAGACCTTTGAGAAATTCAGGTTTTTACCTTTTTTCAAAAAGACTGTTACAAACATGTTTGGTAGAAATATATATATGAGCTTAACTCTCTAGAAAGTGGGATTACTCAAAAGTTCTTTTCTGGCACAGCTTTCTTTTAGCTAATTTTCTTAAATACAGGCATTACATTTCACATGCTTTGGCTTCTTTTCATGGAAATGGCATCATTAAGATTTCCCCCATTGAAACCAATAAGGGCTGATAAAAAGGCCCTTTGTTAAAAAAGTAAAAGCAAAGCTGCAGCAGTCTGACTAAAGATGTGGAGGGTTAAAAAGCAACTCTGTGTACCACAGTGCTTTGAAATCAAGTATTTTAAAAGACTTCACAAAATTCCGGTTTTGACCTTTTTTCAGATAGACTGTAACAAGCATGTTTGGTAGAAAAAGTATATCTCAGCATATCTCTCTAGAAACAGGGATTACCCGGAAGTTCTTTTCTGTCACAGCATTCCCTTAGCTACTTCTCTTAAAGGAGATATTATGTATCATATACTTTGGCTTCTCTTCATGGAAATGGCATCATTAAGTTTTCCCCACTGAAATCAATGAGGGCAGATATAAAGACCTTTTGTTAAAAAAGTATATGGGGGTGGCTAGGTGGCGCAGTGAATAGCGCGCCGGCCCTGGAACCAGAAGGACCTGAGTTCGGAGCCGGCCTCCGACACTTAATCCAAACAAACAAAAAACCTAGCCGTGTAACCATGAGCAAGTTACTTAACCCCAATTGCTTTAAAAAAAAAAAAGTATATGCAAAGCTGCAGCAGTCACAATAAAAATGTGGAGAGTAAAAGGAAAGCTGTGTACAACAGTGCCTTGAATTTAAGTATTTAAAAAGCCATGTGAGACATTCATGTTTTTACCTTTTTTTAGATAGACTGTTACTAGCATGTTTGGTAGAAAAGGTATATCTAAGCATAATGCTCTAGGAACATGGATTACACAAAAGTTTTTTACTGTCCAACTATCACTTAGTTAGTTGTCTTTAACAAAGGCATTACTTATTACAAGCTTTTTCTTCTTTTCAGGGAAATGGCATCATTAGGTTTTCCCCCATTGAAACCAATGAGGGCAGATATAAAGGCCTTTTGCTACAAAAGTAAAAGCATAGCTTCAGCAGTCTGACTAAAGATGTCAAGGATTAAAGCAACTCTGTGTACAACAGTGCTTTGAATTCAAGTATTTTAAAAGACTTCAGAGAAATTCAGGTTTTGATGTTTTTTCAGATAGAATATTTCAAGCATATTTAGAAAAAAGGTATATCTGAGAATAACTCTCTAGAAACAAGGACTACCCAGAAGTTCTTTTCTATCTCAGCTTTCTCTTAGCTCGTTTTCTTAAACCCAGCATTACGTTTCAAATGCTTTGGCTTCTTTTCATGGAAATGGCATTATTAATTTTCCCCAAGTGAAACCAATGACAGCAGATATAAAGGCCTTTTGCTGCAAACGTAAAAGCAAAGCTTCAGCAGTCTAACTAAAGATGTGTAGGGTTATAGCAACTCTGTGTTCCACTGTGCTTTGAATTCAAGTATTTTAAAAGACTTCAGAGTAATTCAGGTTTTGAACGTCTTTCAGATATACTGTTACAATCATGTTTCGTAGGAAAGGTCTATCTGAGCATAACGCTCTATACAGAGGGATTACTCATAAGTTCTCTTCAGTCACAGCTTTCTCTTAGCTGGTTGTCTTAAACACAGCCATTACATTTCAAATACTTTGCTTTCTTTTCTTGGAAATTGGTAGGGAAGGTATATCTGACCATAACTCTATAGAAACAGGCATTACATGTAACTTCTTTTCTGGGAAAGATTCTCTAAGCTAGAGTTCTTAAAAATATCCATTATATCTCTATTGCTTGGCCTTCCTTTGTCGGCAATGGCATCCTAAGGTTTTCACCCATTGAAAGCAATGTAGGCAAGTATAAAGCACTTTGCTGAAACATTAAAAGCAAACCTTCAGCAGTCTGACGTAAGATGTTGACGGTGGAAGGAACTGTGTGTACAACAGTGCTTAGAATTCTTGTATTTTAAAGAACTTCTGAGAAATTCAGGTTTTCACCTTTTTTTCAGTTAGCCTCTTCTGAGCATGTTTGTTAGAAAGGTATATCTGACAAAATCTCGACAATAATAAGCATTGCATGTAACTTATTTCTGGGAAAGATTCTCTTCGCTAGAGGTCTTAAAAACAGCCATTACATCTCTATTGCTTGGTCTTCTTTTGTTGGAAATGGCATCCTTAGGTTTTCACCCTTAGAAACCAATGTAGGCAGGAAGAAAGCACTTTGGCTAAAACAGTAAAAGCAAACCTTTAGCAGTCGGACTAATGATGTGGAGTGTTGAAGAAACAGTGTGTACAACAGTGCTTAGAATTCTTTTATTTCAAAGGACTTCTGAGAAATTCAGGTTTCCACCTTTTTTTCAGAATGCCTATTCAGAGCATTTTTGGTAGAGAAGGTATATATGACCATAATTCCAAAGAAACAGGCATTAAATGTAACTTGTTTTCTGGGAAAGATTCTCTTTGCTAGAGTTCATAAGAACATCCATTATATCTCTATTGCTATTGGTTAGAATTCTATTATTTCAAAGGACTTTTGAGAAATTCATGTATTCACCTTTATTTCAGAATGCCTATTCTCAGCATGTTTGGTAGAGAAGGTATATCTGACCATAACTCTATAGAGACTGGTATTTCATGTAACTCCTTTTCTGGGAAAGATTCTCTAAGCTAGACTTCTTAAAAACATCCATTACATCTCTATGGATTCTCCTTCTTTGGTCGGAAATGGCATCCTAAGGTTTTTCACCCATTGAAACTAATTTAGGCACATATAAAGCACTTTTGCTAAAACAGTAAAAGCACACCTTCAGTAGTCTGACTAAAGTTGTGGAGAGTTGAAAGAACTTTGTGTACAACAGTGCTTAGAATTCTTGTATTTTAAAGCACTTCTGAGAAATTCAGGTTTTCACGTTTTTTTCAGTTAGCGTATTCTGAGCATGTTTGGTAGAGAAGGTATATATGACCATAATTCTATAGAAACAGGCATTACATGTAACTTGTTTTCTGGGAAAGATTCTCTTTGCTAGAGTTCTTAAAAACATCCATTAAATCTCTATTGCTTGGTCTTCGTTTGTTGGAAATGGCATCCTTAGGTTTTCACCCATTGAAACCAATGTAGGCAGGTATAAAGCACTTTTGCTAAAACATTAAAAGCAAACCTTCAGCAGTATGAATAAAGATGTTGAGGGTTGAAGGAACTTTGTCTACAACAGTGCTTAGAATTTTTGTATTTTAAAGGACATTTGAGAAATTCATGTTTTCACCTTTTTTTCAGTTCGCGTATTCTGAGCATGTTTGGTAGAAAGGTATATCGGACCATAACTCTATAGAAACAGGCATTACATGTAACATCTTTTCTGGGAAAGATTCTCTTAGCTAGAGGTCTTAAAAACAGCCATTACATCTCTCTTGCTTGGTCTTCTTTTGTTGGAAATGGCATCCTTAGATTTTCACCCATTGAAACCAAAGTAGGCAGGAATAAGCCCTTTTGCTAAAACAGTAAAAGCAAACCTTCAGTAGTCTGAATAAAGTTGTGGAGAGTTGAAAGAACTTTGTGTACAACAGTGCTTAGAATTCTTGTATTTTACAGGACATCTGAGAAATTCATGTTTTCACCTTTTCTTCAGTTAGCCTATTCTGAGCATTTTTGGTAGAAAGGTATATCTGACCATAACACGACAATAACAGGCATTACATTTAACTTCTTTTCTGGGAAAGATTCTCTTAGCTAGTGGACTTAAAAACAGCCATTTCATCTCTATTGCTCGGTGTTCTTTTGTTGGAAATGGCATGCTTAAGTTTTCACCCATTGAAACCAATGTAGGCAGGTATAAAGCCCTTTTGCTAAAAGAGTAAAAGCAAACCTTCAACAGCTGGACTAAAGATGTGGAGTGTTGAAGGAACTGTGTGTACAACAGTGCTTAGAATTCTTGTAGTTTAAAGGACTTCTGACAAATTCAGGTTTTCACATTTTTTTCAGTTAGCATCTTCTGAGCATATTTGGTGGAAAGGTATATCTGACCACATCTCGACAATAACAGGCATTACATGTAACATCTTTTGTGGGAAAGATTCTCTTAGCTAGAGGTCTTAAAAACAGCCATTACATCTCTATTGCTTGGTATTCGTTTGTTGGAAATGACATCCTTAAGTTTTCACCCATTGAAACCAATGTATGCAGGTATAAAGCACTTTTGCTAAAACAGTAAAAGCAAACCTTCAGCAGTCGGACTAAAGATGTGGAGCGTTGAAGGAACTTTGTCTACAACAGTGCTTAGAATTCTTGTATTTTAAAGGACATCTGAGAAATTCATGTTTTCACTTTTTCGTCAGTTGGCGTATTCTGAGCATGTTGGGTAGAAAGGTATATCGGACCATAACTCTATAGAAACAGGCATTACATGTAAAATCTTTTGTGGGAAAGATTCTCTTAGCTAGAATTCTTAAAAACATCCATTAAATCTCTATTGCGTGGTCTTCGTTTGTTGGAAATGGCATCCTAAGGTTTTTCACCCATTGAAACCAATGTAGGCAGGTATAAAGCACTTTTGCTAAAAAGTAAAAGCAAACCTTCAGCAGTCTGACTTCAGATGTTGAGGGTTGAAGGAACTGTGTGTACAGTATTGGTTAGAATTCTATTATTTCAAAGGACTTTTGAGAAATTCATGTATTCACCTTTATTTCAGAATGCCTATTCTCAGCATGTTTGGTAGAGAAGGTATATCTGACCATAACTCTATAGAGACTGGTATTTCATGTAACTCCTTTTCTGGGAAAGATTCTCTAATCTAGACTTCTTAAAAACATCCATTACATCTCTATGGATTCTCCTTCTTTGGTCGGAAACGGCATCCTAAGGTTTTTCACCCATTGAAACTAATTTAGGCACATATAAAGCACTTTTGCTAAAACAGTAAAAGCACACCTTCAGTAGTCTGACTAAAGTTGTGGAGAGTTGAAAGAACTTTGTGTACAACAGTGCTTAGAATTCTTGTATTTTAAAGCACTTCTGAGAAATTCAGGTTTTCACGTTTTTTTCAGTTAGCGTATTCTGAGCATGTTTGGTAGAGAAGGTATATATGACCATAATTCTATAGAAACAGGCATTACATGTAACTTGTTTTCTGGGAAAGATTCTCTTTGCTAGAGTTCTTAAAAACATCCATTAAATCTCTATTGCTTGGTTTTCGTTTGTTGGAAATGGCATCCTTAGGTTTTCACCCATTGAAACCAATGTAGGCAGGTATAAAGCACTTTTGCTAAAAGAGTAAAAGCAAACCTTCAACAGCTGGACTAAAGATGTGGAGTGTTGAAGGAACTGTGTGTACAACAGTGCTTAGAATTCTTGTAGTTTAAAGGACTTCTGAGAAATTCAGGTTTTCACATTTTTTTCAGTTAGCATCTTCTGAGCATATTTGGTGGAAAGGTATATCTGACAATATCTCGACAATAACAGGCATTACATGTAACATCTTTTCTGGGAAAGATTCTCTTAGCTAGAGGTCTTAAAAACAGCCATTACATCTCTCTTGCTTGGTCTTCTTTTGTTGGAAATGGCATCCTTAGGTTTTCACCCATTGAAACCAATGTAGGCAGGAATAAGCCCTTTTGATAAAACATTAAAAGCAAACCTTCAGCAGTATGAATAAAGATGTTGAGGGTTGAAGGAACTGTGTGCACAACAGTGCTTAGAATTCTTGTATTTTAAAGGACTTCTGAGAAATTCAGGTTTTCACTTTTTTTTCAGTTAGCATATTCTGAGCATGTTTGGTAGAAACGTGTATCTGACCACATCTCGACAATAACAGGCATTACATGGAAGTTCTTTTCTGGGAAAAATTCTCTTAGCTCGAGGTCTTAAAAACAGCCATTACATCTCTATTGCTTGGTCTTCTTTTGTTGGACATGGCATCCTTAGGTTTTCACCCATTGAAACCAATGTAGGCAGGTATAAAGCACTTTTGCTAAAACAGTAAAAGCAAACCCTCAGTAGTAGGACTAAAGATGTGGAGAGTTGAAGGAACTTTGTCTACAACAGTGCTTAGAATTTTTGTATTTTAAAGGACATTTGAGAAATTCATGTTTTCACCTTTTTTTCAGTTCGCGTATTCTGAGCATGTTTGGTAGAAAGGTATATCGGACCATAACTCTATAGAAACAGGCATTACATGTAACATCTTTTCTGGGAAAGATTCTCTTAGCTAGAGGTCTTAAAAACAGCCATTACATCTCTCTTGCTTGGTCTTCTTTTGTTGGAAATGGCATCCTTAGATTTTCACCCATTGAAACCAAAGTAGGCAGGAATAAACCCTTTTGCTAAAACAGTAAAAGCAAACCTTCAGTAGTCTGAATAAAGTTGTGGAGAGTTGAAAGAACTGTGTGTACAACAGTGCTTAGAATTCTTGTATTTTACAGGACATCTGAGAAATTCATGTTTTCACCTTTTCTTCAGTTAGCCTATTCTGAGCATTTTTGGTAGAAAGGTATATCTGACCATAACACGAAAATAACAGGCATTACATTTAACTTCTTTTCTGGGAAAGATTCTCTTAGCTAGTGGACTTAAAAACAGCCATTTCATCTCTATTGCTCGGTGTTCTTTTGTTGGAAATGGCATGCTTAAGTTTTCACCCATTGAAACCAATGTAGGCAGGTATAAAGCCCTTTTGCTAAAAGAGTAAAAGCAAACCTTCAACAGCTGGACTAAAGATGTGGAGTGTTGAAGGAACTGTTTGTACAACAGTGCTTAGAATTCTTGTAGTTTAAAGGACTTCTGAGAAATTCAGGTTTTCACATTTTTTTCAGTTAGCATCTTCTGAGCATATTTGGTGGAAAGGTATATCTGACCATATCTCGACCATAACAGGCATTACATGTAACATCTTTTCTGGGAAAGATTCTCTTAGCTAGAGGTCTTAAAAACAGCCATTACATCTCTATTGCTTGGTATTCGTTTGTTGGAAATGACATCCTTAAGTTTTCACCCATTGAAACCAATGTAGGCAGGTATAAAGCACTTTTGCTAAAACAGTAAAAGCAAACCTTCAATCGTTGGACTAAAGATGTGGAGCGTTGAAGGAACTTTGTCTACAACAGTGCTTAGAATTCTTGTATTTTAAAGGACATCTGAGAAATTCATGTTTTCACTTTTTCGTCAGTTGGCGTATTCTGAGCATGTTGGGTAGAAAGGTATATCGGACCATAACTCTATAGAAACAGGCATTACATGTAAAATCTTTTGTGGGAAAGATTCTCTTAGCTAGAATTCTTAAAAACATCCATTAAATCTCTATCGCTTGGTCTTCGTTTGTTGGAAATGGCATCCTAAGGTTTTTCACCCATTGAAACCAATGTAGGCAGGTATAAAGCACTTTTGCTAAAAAGTAAAAGCAAACCTTCAGCAGTCTGACTTCAGATGTTGAGGGTTGAAGGAACTGTGTGTACAGTATTGGTTAGAATTCTATTATTTCAAAGGACTTTTGAGAAATTCATGTATTCACCTTTATTTCAGAATGCCTATTCTCAGCATGTTTGGTAGAGAAGGTATATCTGACCATAACTCTATAGAGACTGGTATTTCATGTAACTCCTTTTCTGGGAAAGATTCTCTAAGCTAGACTTCTTAAAAACATCCATTACATCTCTATGGATTCTCCTTCTTTGGTCGGAAATGGCATCCTAAGGTTTTTCACCCATTGAAACTAATTTAGGCACATATAAAGCACTTTTGCTAAAACAGTAAAAGCACACCTTCAGTAGTCTGACTAAAGTTGTGGAGAGTTGAAAGAACTTTGTGTACAACAGTGCTTAGAATTCTTGTATTTTAAAGCACTTCTGAGAAATACCGGTTTTCACGTTTTTTTCAGTAAGCGTATTCTGAGCATGTTTGGTAGAGAAGGTATATATGACCATAATTCTATAGAAACAGGCATTTCATGTAACTTGTTTTCTGGGAAAGATTCTCTTTGCTAGAGTTCTTAAAAACATCCATTAAATCTCTATTGCTTGGTCTTCGTTTGTTGGAAATGGCATCCTTAGGTTTTCACCCATTGAAACCAATGTAGGCAGGTATAAAGCACTTTTGCTATGATTGGCAAAAAGGCATATCTGACCATATCTCGGCAATAAGAGGCATTACATATAACATCTTTTCTGGGAAAGATTCTCTTAGCTCGAGGTCTTTAAAACAGCCATTATGTCTCTATTGCTTGCTCTTCTTTTCTTGGAAATGGCATACTTAGGTTTTCACCCATTGAAACCAATGTAGGCAGGTATAAAGCACTTTTGCTAAAACAATAAAAGCAAGCCTTCGGTAGTCTGACTTAAGATGTTGAGGGTTGAAGGAACTGTGTGTACAACAGTGCTTAGAATTCTAGTATTTCAAAGGACTTCTGAGAAATTATTGTATTCACCTTTTCTTCAGAATGCCTATTCTGAGCATGTTTGGTAGAGAAGGTATATCTGACCATAACTCTATAGAAACAGGCATTACATGTAACATCTTTTCTGGGAAAGATTCTCTTAGCTAGAGGTCTTAAAAACATCCATTACATGTCTATTGCTTGGTTTTGTTTTGTCGGAAATGGCATCCTAAGGGTTTCACCCATTGAAACTAATGTAGGAACGTATAAGGCACTTTTGCTAAAAGAGTAAAAGGAAACCTTCAGCAGTCTGACTTAAGATGTTGAGGGTGGAAGGAACTGGGTGTACAACAGTGCTTAGAATTCTTATATTTTAGAGGACTTCTGAGAAATTCAGGTTTTCACCTTTTTTTTCCGTTAGCTTATTCTGAGCATGTTTGGTAGAAAGATATATCTGACCATATCTCTACAATAACAGGCATTACACGTAACATCTTTTTGGGGAAAGATTCTCTTAGCTAGAGGTCTTAAAAACAGCCATTACATCTCTATTGCTTGGTCTTCTTTTGTTGGGAATGGCATCTTTAGGTTTTCACCCATTGAAACCAATGTAGGCAGGTATAAAGCACTTTTGCTAAAAGAGTAAAAGCAAACCTTCAGCAGTCGGACTAAAGATGTGGAGAGTTGAAGGAACTGTGCGTAAAACAGTGCTTAGAATTCTAGTATTTCGAAGGACATCTGAGAAATTCATGTAATCACCTTTTTTTCAGAATGCCTATTCTGATCATGTTTGGTAGAGAAGGTATATATGACCATAACTCTATAGAAACAGGCATTACATGTAACTTCTTTTATGGGAAAGATTCTCTTAGCTAGAGTTCTTAAAAACAACCATTACATCTCTATTGTTTGGCCTTCTTTTGTCAGAAATGGCATCCTAAGGTTTTCACCCATTGAAACCAAAGTAGGCAGGTATAAAGCACCTTTGATCAAACAGTAAAAGCAAACCTTCAGCAGTATGAATAACGATGTTGAGAGTGGAAGGAACTGGGTGTACAACAGTGCTTAGAATTCTTGTATTTTTAAGGACTTCTGAGAAATTCTGGTTTTCACCTTTTTACCAGTTAGCCTATTCTGAGCATGTTTGGCAGAAAGGTATATCTGACCATATCTCGACAATAAGAGGAATTACATATAACATCTTTTCTGGGTAATATTCTCTTCGCTAGAGGTCTTAAAAACAGCCATTACATCTCTATTGCTTGGTCTCCTTTTGTTGGAAATGGCATCCTTAGGTTTTCACACATTGAAACCAATGTAGGCAGGTATAAAGCACTTTTGCTAAAACAGTAAAAGCCAACCTTTAGTAGTCTGACTTAAGATGTTGAGGGTTGAAAGAACTGTGTGTAGAACAGTGCTTATAATTTTAGTATTTTAAAGGACTTCTGAGAAATTCAGGTTTTCACCTTTTTCAGTTGGCCTATTCTGAGCATTTTTGGTAGAAAGGTATATCTGACCATATCTCTACAATAACAGGCATTACATGTAACTTCTTTTCTTTTTTTTTTTATTTTTTTTTTATTTTTTCCCAAATTTTATTCAATATGAAACATATCTCTACAGTCTTTATTGAGGAGGCTGACCACGCCCACGACCAAATCCACCTCTAAATTGGAATTCTGTTGCTGACCCAGCCCCAGCCTCAGCCTTCTTGTCAGCACCAGGAGGCGCAGCACTTTGTATGTGTCTCTGTCAGCTTCACCCCGAGTAAGTCGGGCAGGTCGCTCACCCTCCAGACCTTTGGGCCTTGGCCTTCCTTTCTCAGGTCGACTTCTTCGGAGGGTGGCAGGCACAATCTCAGGGGGAAGGTGAAGGTAATCCCGGAGATACTGAATGCCCTCGTTGGTGAGGTACCAGTAGAAATGCCTCCATGCAAACTGTTCCTTAACATAGCCACGAGACTTTAGAGACTGCTTGGCCTTCATGACATGGAGATTGGGCACATTCTTGTCTGCCAGCTCAGGGTGCTTTGGCATGTGAACATCCTTCTTGGCTACCATTACTCCCTCCTTAAAAAGGAGTTCATAGATGGCAATTCGGTTCTTCTTGGGCATCAACATCTCGGTGGCGGCGGCGACTGCTGCTCTAGACGGAGCCCGGGATAGAAAGGAAAGAGCATGCGTGGCGCGGCGCCTCTTCCCTGTAACTTCTTTTCTAGGTAAGATACTCTTAGCTAGAGGTCTTAAAAACAGCCATTACTTCTCTATTGCTTGGTCTTGTTTTGTTGGAAATGGCATCCTTAGGTTTTCACCCTTTGAAAACAATGTAGTCAGGTATAAAGCACTTTTGCTAAAACAGTAAAAGCAGACTTTCAGCAGTCGGACTAAAATGTGGAGAGTTGAAAAAACTGTGTACAACAGTGCTTAGAACTCTAGTATTTAAAGGACTTCTGAGAAATTCATGTATTCACCTTTTTTTCAGAATGCCTATTCTGAGCATGTTTGGTAGAGAACGTATATATGAACATAAATCTATAGAAACAGGCATTACATGTAACATATTTTCTGGGAAAGAATCTCTTAGCTAGAGGTGTTAAAAACATCATTTTATCCCTATTGCTTGGTCTTCGTTTGTTGGAAATGGCATCCTAAGCTTTTTCACCCATTGAAGCCAAATTAGGCAGGTATAAAGACCTTTTGGTAAAGAATTAAAGCAAACCTTCAGCAGTATGAATAAAGATGTTGAGGATTGAAGGAACTGAGTGTACAACAGTGCTTAGAATTCTTGTATTTTAAAGGACTTCTGAGAAATTCAGGTTTTCACCTTTTTACCAGGTAGCCTATTCTGAGCATGTTTGGCAGAAAGGTATATCTGACCATATCTCGACAATAACAGGCATTACATATAACATCTTTTCTGGGAAAGATTCTCTTCGCTAGAGGTCTTAAAAAGAGCCATTACATCTCTATTGCTTGGTCTTCTTTTGTTGGAAATGGCATCCTTAGGTTTTCACCCATTGAAACCAATGTAGGCAGGTATAAAGCAATTTTGCTATGATTGGCAAAAAGGCATATCTGACCATATCTCGGCAATAAGAGGCATTACATATAACATCTTTTCTGGGAAAGATTCTCTTAGCTCGAGGTCTTTAAAACAGCCATTATGTCTCTATTGCTTGCTCTTCTTTTGTTGGAAATGGCATACTTAGGTTTTCACCCATTGAAACCAATGTAGGCAGGTATAAAGCACTTTTGCTAAAACAATAAAAGCAACCCTTCGGTAGTCTGACTTAAGATGTTGAGGGTTGAAGGAACTGTGTGTACAACAGTGCTTAGAATGCTAGTATTTCAAAGGACTTCTGAGAAATTCATGTATTCACCTTTTCTTCAGAATGCCTATTCTGAGCATGTTTGGTAGAGAAGGTATATCTGACCATAACTCTAAAGAAACAGGCATTACATGTAACATCTTTTCTGGGAAAGATTCTCTTAGCTAGAGGTCTTAAAAACATCCATTACATGTCTATTGCTTGGTCTTGTTGTGTCGGAAATGGCATCCTAAGGGTTTCACCCATTGAAACTAATGTAGGAAGGTATAAGGCACTTTTGCTAAAAGAGTAAAAGGAAACCTTCAGCAGTCTGACTTAAGATGTTGAGGGTGGAAGGAACTGGGTGTACAACAGTACTTAGAATTCTTATATTTTAGAGGAGTTCTGAGAAATTCAGGTTTTCACCTTTTTTTTCAGTTAGCTTATTCTGAGCATGTTTGGTAGAAAGATATATCTGACCATATCTCTACAATAACAGGCATTACACGTAACATCTTTTCGGGGAAAGATTCTCTTCGCTAGAGGTCTTAAAAACAGCCATTACATCTCTATTGCTTGGTCTTCTTCTGTTGGGAATGGCATCTTTAGGTTTTCACCCATTGAAACCAATGTAGGCAGGTATAAAGCACTTTTGCTAAAAGAGTAAAAGCAAACCTTCAGCAGTCGGACTAAAGATGTGGAGAGTTGAAGGAACTGTGCGTAAAACAGTGCTTAGAATTCTAGTATTTCGAAGGACATCTGAGAAATTCATGTAATCACCTTTTTTTCAGAATGCCTATTCTGATCATGTTTGGTAGAGAAGGTATATATGACCATAACTCTATAGAAACAGGCATTACATGTAACTTCTTTTATGGGAAAGATTCTCTTAGCTAGAGTTCTTAAAAACAACCATTACATCTCTATTGTTTGGCCTTCTTTTGTCAGAAATGGCATCCTAAGGTTTTCACCCATTGAAACCAAAGTAGGCAGGTATAAAGCACCTTTGCTCAAACAGTAAAAGCAAACCTTCAGCAGTATGAATAACGATGTTGAGAGTGGAAGGAACTGGGTGTACAACAGTGCTTAGAATTCTTGTATTTTTAAGGACTTCTGAGAAATTCTGGTTTTCACCTTTTTACCAGTTAGCCTATTCTGAGCATGTTTGGCAGAAAGGTATATCTGACCATATCTCGACAATAAGAGGCATTACATATAACATCTTTTCTGGGTAATATTCTCTTCGCTAGAGGTCTTAAAAACAGCCATTACATCTCTATTGCTTGGTCTCCTTTTGTTGG
>WOXC01004184.1:0-204611 GCA_011680675.1 Gymnobelideus leadbeateri | reverse complement strand
TGATCTGGAAAATAAATCAAGGAGAGATAATTTAAGAACAATTGTATTACCTGAAAACTATGATAAAAAAAAGACCCTAGACATCATATTTCAAGAAATTATCCAGGAAAACTGCCTCAATATCTTAGATCCAGAGGGTAAAATAGAAACTTAAAGAATTCACTGATCACTTCCTAAAAGACATCCCAAAATAAAAACTCCAAGGAATATTTTAATCAAATTCCAGAGTTCTCAAATCAAAGAGAAAATACTTCAAAGAGCCAGAAAATATAATTCAAATATCATGGAGCCGCAGTCAGGATCACACAAGATTTAGCAGCCTCTGTGTTAAAGGGTTCAGAATATGATATTCCGGAAGGCAAAGGAACTAGGAATATAAAACCAAGAATAACTTACCCAGAAAAACTGTGTGTAAATCTTGAGGGGGAAAATGAATATTGAATGAAATAGAGGGGTTTAAAGTATTTCTGATGAAAAGAGAGGACTGACTAGAAAATTTGACATTCAAACATAAGACAAAAAAAAAGCAAAAAAGGTAAACATTAAAGAATAATCATGAGTCTCAATAAAGTTAAACTGTTTACATCCCTATATGGAAAGATGGAACATGTAATTCTTAAGAACTTTATCACTATTAGGGCAGTTAAAAGGACTTAATATAGACAGAGGGCACAGATGTGAATCAATTATGTTGCAGTGATCTACCCCAAAAAATTAAGGGGTGAGAAAGAGGGATGCACTGAGTGAAGGGAGAAAGGAGAGGCAGAATCAGGAAAATTTTCTCACATAAAAGAGACATAAAAGGAAAAGGAAAAGGAAAAGAAGAGCTTTTACAGTGGAGGGGAAAATGGGGGTGGGGTGGGGGTGGTAGGCAATGCTTGAACTTCACTCTCAATGGAATTGGTTCAGAGGAAAGAATATATATACTCAATTGGATATAGAAATGTAATTTTCTCAATAGGGAAATAAGAGTAGAAGAGGATGAAAGAAAGGGGAAGAGGGAATGACAAATGGGAGGACAGATTAAGGGAGGCAGTGGTTAGAAGCAAGACAGACCCTTGAGGAAGGATAGAATGAAAAAGACAGAAGGAAACAAACCACAGAAGAAAAGGGGATAGAGGGGAAAACAGTTACTAATTATCTGTGAATGTGAATGGGATGAGCTCATCCATAAAATGGAAGCAGATAGCAGAATGGATTAGAAACCAGAATCCAACGATATGCTGGTTACAAGAGACACACGACACAGAAAGACACACACAGAGTTAAAATAAATGGCTGGCACAGAATCTAATATGCTTAAGCTGAACTAAAAAAAGACAGGTAGCAATCGTGATGTCAGACAAAGCAAAAGCAAAAATAGACCTAATTAAAAGTGATGATTAGGGAAACTACATTTTGATAAAAGGTACAATGGACAATGAAGTAATATAAAATTTTTTCCAGGAAGTTTCTCTGATAAAAGCCTCATTTGTCAAATATATACTTAGTATAGAACTGAGTCAATTTCATGAAAATAAGAGCCATTCTCTAATTAATAAATGGTTAAAGGATATAAACAGGCAGTTTTCAGAAGAACTCAAAGCTCTCTACAGTCATATGAAAACATGCTCTAAATCACTATTGATTAGAGAAAGGCAAATTGAAACAACCCTGAGGTACCACCACACAGCTATCAGAAATGACAAATGCTGGAGGGTATGAGGGAAAAATGGGTACAGTAATGAATTGTTGGTGGAGTAGTGAACTATTCTAACTATTCTGGAGAACAATTTGGAACTAGATCCAAAGAGTTATAACCTTTGACTCAGAAATGTCACTACTAGGTCTGTATCCCAAAGAGACAACTAAAAAATGAAAAATACCTATATGTAAAAAATATTTATACCAGCTCTTCTTGGGGTGGTAAAAACTGGAAATCAGGGGAATGTTCATTAATTGGAGAATGACTGAACAAGTTGTGCTATATGATTGTGATGCAGTACTATTGTGCTATGTGAAATGATGAGCAAGATGGTTTCAGAAAAAACATAGAAGACCTATGTGAACTGATGCAAAGTAACTGAGAAGTAGGAGATCATTGTGTATAGTAACAGCAATGTTGTGATGATGATCAACTGTAAAAGACTTGGCTACTCTGATCAATACAACGATCCAAGACATCCAAAAGACTCATGCTGAAAAAAAATGCTATCCACCTCCAGAGAGAGAACTAATGTACTGAGTGCAAATTGAAGTATAAGTTCTTTGCTTTTAAAAAATATATGGCTAATATGTAAATATGCTTTGCATGATTTCATGTGTATAATTGTTATGATATCGTTTGCCTTCTCAGTGGGTCAGGAAGGGGTGGGAAGGAGGGAGAGAATTTGGAATTCAAATTTAAAAAGAAAAGATTGTTAAAAAATAAAAATATATTTAATAAAAGAAAATGAGAGGTACAAAATGCCATGTGGAATCAGGGGAAGGAATGATGATTTCTAACTTAAGGGATCAGAGAAAGCTTCACAGAGGAGGCATTTGAATGAGACCTTGAAGAATGGAAGGGCTTTCAGAAGGATAAATCCCAGGTTACCTGATGACTAGACCAATACTTTTTTCACCAGGACAGGAGAAATCAGGCAACTGGCAGCATGCTCTCAACTCCCCCAGCCAATCCAAATTCTCCCATCCTCCTCTGAGCCATCCTAATAGACTTCAAAAGAAATGTTTTTCTTGAAAACAGCCAATTTTCAGGAAAAACAGCTGTCAGATTCAGCCATCCTTTTATAGATGTAGCAAGACAAATTCTAACAGGACAGTCATAAACACCCATGGATAACTAATTACCAAGGATCATAAGCAGAGGAAACAGAAATATGGATAAACAACTGTACAAGTGGCAGAATGACCAAGGAATCATTGTCATCCCCAGAACCTGTCATCTCTACTCTACTCCCCAGACAAGACATCCCATTTTGCACCACAAATAAGATCAGCTTCAATATAAATGATGCTCATTCAGTCAGTCCAGTGTTGGTCCAAGCAATACAATAACCAACTCATCACACCCAGAACCATCCCGATGGTCCTCAAATTAAAAAGATCAATTCTCTCCAGCCTTATTAGAGTTGAGGAGAGGCTTTAGCCAGAGACATTGCCCTGGAAAAAGAGAAGACAGGCTTGCTCAGTCACTGGCTACATTCAGATAATTGAAAGAGCCTGTGAGACCCTGGGATTCTAGGATTGGATTCCAATCCTGGAATTGTCAATAAATCCCTGTGCAACATTGAGCAAGCCACTGCACTGCCCTGTGATGGTTTCCTCGTGTGTTGGACCAGGATGGCCTCTAGATTCCCTTCTAGTTCCTTTTTTTGGTTTGTTTTATTGGTGCCTTTTTATATTAATTTATGTTCAAACATATCACTTTGCTGTTCAGTTGTGTCCAACTCTTTGGGACTCTATTTGGGGTTTTCTTGGCAAACATACTGGAGTGATTTGTCATTTCCTTCTCCAGCTCATTTGATAGATGATGAAACTGAGGCAAACAGGGTCAAGTGACTTGCCCAGGGTCACAAAACTAGTAAGTGTCTGAGGCCATATTTGAACTCAGGAAGATGAGTCTACCCGACTCCAGATTCAACACTCTATCCACTGCACTACCTAGCTGTCTATCACTACTTTCCTTTATAACAAAGATTAAAGAAAAAAAAAACTTTTCAGCAAGACTAAAAGAACACACAGACCAAATCTGACAGCATATATGGCATTCATACTCAGAGTCCCTGCTTATGAGTGTGGAATAAGGGTTAGGCAGCTAGGTGACTCAGTGGATAGAGCATTAGGCTTGATGTGAGGAAGAACCATCTTCCTGAGTTCAAATCTGGCCTCAGACACTAGCTGTGTGACCCTGGATAAGTCACTTAACCTCTATCTACCTCAGTGTGTTTAACTGTAAAATGTTGGTAATGATAACATCTACTTCCCAGGGGAGTTGTTGTGAGGATCTAATGAGATAATATTTGGAAAGTACCTGCACATAGTAGGTATTCAATAAATGTTTGTTTCCTTCCTTCCCTACTTCTGCAAGGATATGTGCTTATTCTTAACTTTTCTCCTTGGGCAAATTTCCTCACTATAATTATGAGGTATTTGGTGAAATTTTATTATGCTTTCTCTTTACATTGTTGTAGTTATTGTATACATTGTTTTCTTGATTCTGCTTATTTCACTCTTCATCAATTCATATAAATCTTCCCATGTTTCTCTGAATTCTTCATATACATCATTTCTTATGGTAGAGAAACATTGATGTTACACAATTTGTTTGGTCATTCCCTCAATCCATAGGCATCTACTTTGTTTTCAGTTCTTTGACTACCACAGATGGTTTTACAATTAATATTTTGATGTATATGAGACTATTCTTTTTTACTTTGATTTTCTTTGGCCTAGAAGTGGGATTTCTGAGTCAAAGTGTGCTGGCATTTTAGTCACTTTGTTTTTAAATTATTTTTATTAATAGTTTTCATCTTTTCTAACATTCATTTCCCCATATATCCCTTTCCTCATACACCCAAAGAGCCATCCCTTATTATAATGAATAGATGAATAAAAAAAAAGCATTTATTAAACACCTACAATGTGTCAGGCTCTGGAGGCAGAAAATAACAAAATAAGATAGTTCTTACCCTCAAAATGCTTGCCTTTAAATGTTAAGTGGTAACACATATAGAAAAGTAATGAGTTTTTGTCTGAGTCATCACAGGAATTATGAGAGAAGCCACAGTGCAGTCCTTCAGCATGACCTTTCCAGAGACAATACTAGTATTGATTTGATTACTGTTCCTAGACTAAGAGAGGAAAAGAGAGAAGTAAGGTGTATAGAGAGCTGTCCCAGGGAGATAGATGCAAAGTATGGCTAGAACCAGCCAGATGTACTTCTTGGAGCAAATTTGCACTCACTCACTGGAGTATCAAGCTCATTCCTGGTGCAGAGTTTCAAACTGGGTGGATTAACTCACCCATATAGGTAGGGATGATCTTTGGTCCAGATGAGGCTATTTCAGGTGGGGTGTTGGTAGCAGCTGCAGCATACAGTAAGGGATCCCAAGATGTCCATTTCCCTCTCTGTCATTTATGGAGCAAAGCAAGTTTGCAGCATAGCTCAAGCATATTTTATATATCTGTGCCTGTGACTGCAATAAGACTTATGGGAAATAGCACTGATTTCCCCAAATTTCGTTGTTACTGCTGTTGTTCTCACCATCCTTTCAGATATTTGAAGGCTAGTGGAAGTGGGAATAGATCTGTCTGTATGGCACCAAAGGAAGAATGAGAGCCAATGTGAGGATGTTTCAGAGTTCAGCAAAACTAATCAACACATCAATCAAATCTGACAGTATATGCAATGTTACATGACCACTGTGTCCTCTTCCATCCCCTCTGCCCCCCTGCAAAGAAGGAGGGGAAGTGCAATCCTACCTCCCTTTAATGGGGTCAAATTGGGGCAGTATAATTACACAGCATTCTGTTTCAATTTTTGCTATTGTGGTTATGTTTACATTGCTGTAGTTATAGTGTATATTTTCCCCCTTGTTCTGCCTTCTTCCATTTGTGTTATTTCACATGTCTTTCCATGGTTTCCTATACATATTCATAATTTTTTATGGTGCAGTAATATTCCATTGCATTCATTTAACACAATTTGTTTAGCTATTACCCAATTTATGGGCATCTGTTTCTTTTCTTTCAGTGCTTTGCTGCTAAAAAAAATTACTGCTAGAAATATTTTTCTGTATGTTGGACCTTTCTTTTTATCTTTGACCTCCTTAGGGTATATGTCCACAGCAGGATCTATATGTCAAAGGGTATGAACATTTTAGTCATTTTTTTCCAAGTATAAGTTCAAATTGCTTTCCATTTTCCCTCAAACATCGGCTATTCTCATCTTTTATCATCTTTGAGAATTTGCTGGTTGTGAAGTGAAACCTCAGTTTTTTTGTTTTGCATTTCTCTTTTCATTAGTGACTTGGAGCAAATTTTCAAATGGTTGCTAATGGTTTGCAATTCTTCTTTTGAGAAACACTTGTTCGTATCCTTTGTACACATTCATTGGGGAGTGCCTCTTGCTCTTAAACATTTATGTTAATTTCCTATAAATCTTGTATTGGAAGCCCTTATTAGAGATATTTGATGCAACGTTTCTTTTCTCTCTTTAGTTGAAATGATTTTGCTCATGTAAAAGCTTTTGAATTTCATGTACTTGAAATTATGTATTTTGTCTTTTGATGTCTTCTGTATGCCTTGTTTGGTTACGAATTTCCTCCTTAGATATAACTGTAAAAAATACCTACATTGCTTTATTTTTGTTTTTTAATAGTGTGACTTTTTATATTTAAGTTTCCATCTGGAACTTATTGTGGAATAGGATGGATGATGCTGGTCTAAACCCATTTTCCCCCAAACCACTTCCAGTCTTTTTGGCAGTTTTTATTGAATAGAGAGTCCTTCTCAAAGTCGTTTTTGTTCTTGGGTTTATCAAACACTACATTAGTAAGTTCAGTCTTTTTTGAAAATCTTATTTATCCACTATGTTACACTGTTTTCTTTTTTACTTTTGATCAGTATCAAATAGTTGTGATGGTTAATGCTTTAAAATGTAATTTGAGGTAAGCAAGTTCTATTGTGACCCCTTAATTCTTACCTTTTTTCACCCTTTCCTTTGAGATTCTAGAATATGTGGGCCTCCAAATGAATATTATTATTTTGTTTGGGTCTACAAAATAAACTCTTTTTTTGTTATACCACAACTTATATTTCAAATGAAAAAATTAGTATCATTTACAGTAGTTTAAGGTAAATCACCTTTGAATGCAAACTTCCTTTCCAGTACTTTGAGGTCTATAAGATGTATCTAGAAAATTTACTACTATGGAAAATGAAAACAGCTTAAAACTGAATAAAGGGGGAAGATTTTTTTTTTAATTGCTGTAACATTGTCCTTCTGAGGAAGCTTCATATTTTCTTTAGACATCAATAGACGTGGAAGCTCTTGCAGAATCACTTTGATACTATATGAATTTTGCCATTTTTCTAGCCCGGATATGACTCTTGGGTCCATCAGTCCATTAGAATTATTTACTCCATTTATATTAATTTTTGTTACAAATCTTACAAATGGTGGGGCTTCTGGACATTTAGGTCCATACTCTATTTGAGGCTGTATATTTGGTTTTCATAAATCATTCTTGGAGGCCCAATAATCATTCCTGTCCATTCTGTAAGTGTCATATCTTCATCATCTTCAAAACCCCAGCTAACTGTCCCATTTCTTACTCCTTTCTGATCTTCTTCAAGTTCTTCCAGGAGTCAGAAATTCCGAGGGACTTTCACTCCTGAGCCTGTGGTCGCCTGCCATCTTGTGTCGCTGCTGCTCGGAGTCCCTACAAAATAAATTCTTTTTGGACAAAATCTTTTTAGGCATGGCCAAAGTGGGAATTTTTTCCCAATGGAAGTATGTTGGAGGGAGATGGGTAAAGATAGGATGGAGGGAAAGAAAGAAAGGAAGAAGGAAAAAAGGAAGACAGAATAGAATAGAGGTCATTGAAGCATTTTTTTTTAATTGCAGAAGGAAGGCCAGGGAGAATCACTAACAGGCAATACAGCTTTGAAATTATCATTTATATTTAAATTTAAGTGTAAAATATATACTTAAAAAGAGAAACAAGTTGTGCATAATAAAGTTTTAAAATTTCAGATACAATCCTCCTTGTCTGTTCTAATATATCAGTGGATATACTTATTTATTTGGTACTTAAGTTTAGATTTTTTAAAAAAAATTTAGAAAACAAACTATTGATGGTTTGATTAGTAAAACTAACTAAACTAAAGAAAACTTTTAAAAAATCAATTTGGGTAGTATCCTCATTTTTATTACATTGCTTCAGTCCAACCATGAGCAATGAATAGTCTTCCAATTATTTGTCATTATTTTTCTCAAGAGTGTTTTGTAACCGTATTTATATATGTTTAGAGCATCTTGGCAGTTTGACTTGGCTATTTTATGGGTTTTATAGTTATTTTCAATGGGATTTCTTTTTCTGTTTTTTCATCTTGGTTTTTATTATTATATAGAAATACGGAAACTTTTATAGATTTATTTCATGTATTTCACGTCCTATTATTTTAATGAAGTTATTGTCTCAATTAGTTTCTTAGCTTATTCTGTGGGGTTTTCTAAGAAAACTACCATGGTACATATGATCCAGTTATACTAACCTCCTTGCTGTTCCTTGAACAAGACACTCCAATTCTCAATTCCTCATTTTCACTGGTTGTCCCCCATGATTGGGATGTTCTTCCTCCTCAACTCTGCCTCCTGATTTTTCTGGCTTCCTTCAAGACAGCTAAAATTCCACCTTCTGGAAAAAGTCTTTCCTACTCCCTCATGCCCTCCCTCTGAGATTCCATTGATGTTTATATATATTGTATGCACCTAGTTATTAACATATTGTCTCCCTTATTTAAAATGAATTCTTTGAGGGCAGGAACTGTTTTTGCCTTTCTTTGTATCCCTGGTGCCTAGTATAGGGACCGTCACATAGTAAGCACTTAATAAATGTTTATTGTTAACTGATTTTTTGTATAGTGAAATGATGTCATCCCTTCTTGGGATGGAATCTTGAGCAATGTTTATGCCTTTAATTTCCTTCTCCTGTGTTTATTGCTATTAGCATTTTTAGCAGTATGTAAAATAATAACGTGAGAGGACATCTATGTTTTACTACTCTCTTTACAAATTGTAAATCATAATAGATTTTGGTTTGGGGACTATGTTTTATCATGCTGATATATTTTTATATATGTTAATATATGTTTTATCATGTTAAATATATGTTTTATCATGTTAAAAATTGCCCTCCAATGTCTAGGCCTTTAAAGTAGAAATGAGTGTTATATTCAAAGGCTTTTTCTGTAGCTATAAATACAATGTGGTTTGGGTTGTTCTTTTAAATGATTATGTTATTTTCTTAATGTTGAACCATCCTTGAATTGCTAGTATTCATCCAACTTGGTCATGGTGGATAATTTTTTTCTAGGATTTTATTTTTAAATTTTACATTAATATTCATTAGGGAATTTGTCTATAGTTCTCTTAGGTAAATTAGGGCCATTTTTGTTTATAAAAGGGAGTTTGGTAGAATGCTAATTACTCTTTAAATATTTTATAGAATTAATTTTTAATTCCATCTGAAGCAATAGTCCTTACCCCTATCCCCACCCCCACACACACTTTGGGAGTTCCCATGTGGTTTATACAACTTTGTTTTTTGCAATTCTCTTTAAAAATTCTTGATTCTGCTAGCATATAATTGTATATAGTAAGTTCTTATAATTCTTTTTATTTCTTGAAGGAATAAATGAAAAAACATTTATTAAGTTCTATATGCCAAGCACTGCAAGTACAAATATAAAAGGATAATAGTTCCTGAATTCAAGGAACCTATATTCTAATAGAGGAGAAACAAATATATATGGGAATTATGGCCAAATAATATGTATATGGGAATTATGGCCAAAAAGGAGCACTTTGGTCCTGAAATTTTCAGGGATAATGAGGGGATGGGGAAATACATTGGCACACCTCTTCCAGTAACAATGGCAAAGTTGATTTCATCAGAATTCTAGAACTGGAAAGGGTGGGAGAATTGAAAAAGGATAGTCACATGGCATCCAGATGATTGGCAAAGCTCTTGAACAAAGAGTAGGAAGTGAGGTGGAAAATGGTTGGGCCCTTCCTGAAATAATGGGTTGAGAGAATAAATAAATCATCAATCAGAATAGCAGCGTCTTCATGGCAGAAATTCTAGAGATGAAAAGATTAAAATCTGTAGGGCATAGTCTTTGGTGTGGACATCAAGTAGGTTGATGAGGCTATTGAGAAAATGGCTGTGATTTCATCTTGTTCATTTTTTAATTGGCAATTTGATTGTTCTCTTTTAAATTTTTTTCCCCTAGAGCACATAAAGTTTTATCAGTCTTCTTAGCTCACCTCCCCGCCAAGAAGCAGCTTTTAGTTTCATGATTTTTATAGTCTTTTTTCATTTTATTTTTTTCTCCTCTAGTTTCAAATTTTTCTTCTTTTATGCTCACTTAGACTTTAATTTGTTGATTTTAGCTTTTAAAATTGCATATTCAGTTTATCAATATTCTATTTTTCTTAATTTTATAAATTCATATCTTTAGAGATACATTTCTTCTCTAAGAACTGCTTTAGTTGTATCCATGTAATTTTGGTATGTTGTTTCACCATTATTGCGTGTTGGTTTACAGGGTACCCAGAACTTAGTGTAGTTTTAAGTTGTTAAAGCTGCTTAAGTTGATTAAATTGCAAAAAGATTTTTGGAATACCTTGTATAGTTATTGTTTCTATAATTTGTTCATTGACCCACCCATGCATTATTCTGGTTTTTATTTCCTTTCTAGTTCTAGGATTTAATGTTCTCTGTTCTAAGTAAAACTCCTTCCAGATCTCCTAATTTCTTGACTTTATGCCAGCATATCCAAGTTTCATATTAGTTTTGACCTCCTATGTTCTGAGGTCCCTCCCAAATCTGACACTCTATATTCTATGACTGGGTAGTTAGAGAAGTAGATGGGACTTGAGCAGAGGTCTGCAGGCTGGTAGGATTTGGACAGGCAACAAGAAAGAGATGGGGCACCTCTGGCAGAGTTACATTAAATCTGGTGTGTCCAGAGGCTGGTGAGGAGACCAGCTGAGGCAGAAAGATTTTATAAAAGAGAAATTTTCTCACTGAAACTTCCAGAGAATCTGAGGAGATTCCTCTCAGCCTAATTCAGCCTGGGTCCCTGCTGTGGAAAAAGCAGGAAGGGGCCTCAGAGGTAGGAGGAAGACCTCTTTCAGAGTTACTAAAGCCTGAATTCCAAAACTTCATTGTTTCCCAGGGAAGAAATCCAACTACTTGGGGGAACTTTTCAGTGAAGTGAATTAAATAGCAAGTGAACTACTTCACATTAACAAATCACCACTCAAATTTAGAAGGGATATCAGAGGCCATCTAGTCCAACCCATACTGGAACAAAATTTCTTGCTTAAACAACCCTAACCAGTGTTTGGTCATCCAGCCTCTAGCTGAAGACCTCCAATTATGGAGCTTCTTCAAGTGGCCTATTCAACTTTTAGATAGCTCTAATTGGGAGGAATCAAGACAAAATCTGTCTCTGCACTTTCCACTCACTGTTTCTAGTTCTGCCCCCTGGGGTCAACCAGAATAAATTTATCCCTCTTCCATATGATAGCTCTTCCAATACTTGATAACAACTATCATGTGCACCTCTTCCTCCTGCCCCAGTTTTCTTTTCACAAGGCTAAACATCAACAATTCCTTCAACCTATCTTTTAAGGCATGTTTTCCAGTTCTCTCATCATCCTGTTTACCCTCTGCTGGAAATATTCTAGTTTGTCTCTGTTTTTCTTAAAATGTGGCACCCAAAATTGAACATAGTACTCCAGATGGGGACTGTCCAAGGCAGTGTATAGGAGACCTTTCTTAACTTTGCTTCCCTCATTCCAGACATACTGTTTTTCAGTACAATCTAAAATAGTGTTAGCCATGCCACAATATAGAGTCACATTGAGCTGAGAGACTCCTTGGACTTATATGCAGAACTTCACATTTATCTCTATTAGATTCCATTTTATCCAGTTTAGCCCATTATTGTAGCTTGAGATCTTTTTTTTGTTTGTTTGTTTTGATCTCAGTCAACCAACATATTCATTGTTCCTCTGAGCTTTATGTCATGTGTAAATTTCACAAGCACGTCACTGTCACTTTCATCCAGGTCATGACAGAGATGGTGAATAACATAAGGCTATGGATTTGGTCCTTGGGGAACTCCATTACAGACCTCCTTCTTAGTTGAAATTGATCTATTATTGATTAGCCTTTGAGTCTAGTCACTGAACCAGTTTCAAATCCACCTAATTGTACTATCATGTAACCTATTTCTCATCATCTTTCCTACCAGGTTAGCATGAAATCTGATTCTTCTTTCTTCCATTCTACCTATCTAGTTAGCCTGTTTAAAAAAAGGAAATGAGAGGGGCAGATAGGTGGCACAGCAAATAGAGCACCAGTCCTAGAGTCAGGAGGGCCTGGGTTCAAATCCAGTCTCAGACATTTAACACTCACTAGCTGTGTGACCTTGGACAAGTCACTTAACCTCAATTACCCTGCCTTCCTCCCTCAAAAAAAAAAAAAAAAAAGGAAATAAGGTAAGTCTGGTATGAATAGTCCTTGATGAAGTCATTCTGGGTTGGAGTTATCACTGTTCCCCTTTCGGGATACTCACAAACTATTTCTTTAAAGTGAATTTTGCCAGTAATATCAGTCAAGCTCACTAGTTTATAATCAACAGATTTCCATGTTTCCCTCTTTTAAAAAAGTGGGACATTCTTACCTCTCCATTCTGAGGTATATCTCTTGCTTATATCACCGAAAGCATCTTAGTGATCCTAGCTACACCCAGTACTGAGGACTTGAACTCAATGAGGGAAAGAAGGTGCTGTTGTATAGTCTCCTCGTGACCAGAGAAGGAACCTTATTTGTCATCATTAATAAGATGTTTGAGTCCCTACTGTGTGCAAAAGCCCAAAGTGGTATGAAAGGTCTCTGCCTTCAGAGAGTTCATAATTTTTTTTTTTTTGCTTTTATTTATTTATTTATTTTTGGAAGGCAATTGGGTGACTTGCCCAAGGTCACATGGTTAGCTTTTGTGTTGTGTCTGAGGCTGGATTTGAACTCAGGTCCTCCTGACTCCAGGGCCAGTACTCCATTCACTGCACCACCTAGCCACCCCTGAGAGTTCATAATTTAGATGGGAGATATGCACATAGGTGAAAGTCACTGTCATATGTAGCGTGGTCCCAAAGAGATCTGCAGAAGCTCAGAGGAAAGAGACATTTACTATGGGTGGAGTGTTCTAGAAAGACTTTGGGAGTAAAGAGCCAGGATTTGAGCTAGATCTTGAAGGGCAGGTGATCATCACACCTATGAATAAATGCTTCCTATCACTATTATCAAATGTTCCCAGAGATCTTTACTTGGCAGATACAGGACAAGTGGAGAAGAGTCGGGAGATAATGGATACACAAAAGCAGATCCTTGTCTTTATGACATTTACAATCCAGTTCGAAAGGCAAAGTGCAACCACAGAAAATAACATACCAGTAGTTTACCAATTAAGCAACAGAATGAGCTGGTGCAGGATGAGATGGTGCTCACTGGATGAGAGCCAGGATTAGACCGTCTTCAAAGGTAATCAAGTCAAGGCAAACATAATCAGGGAAGTCTTCCCAGAAGAGATGGGTTTGGGATCAAGTTTTGAGGGAGGAAGGTCTTGGATGAAGAAGGCATTGAAAGCAAGAATGGTCATAGGAAGGTGCTGATCACAGACATAAATTGAATCATCATTTGGAAATTCTTCAGGCAGTAAAGTCTGTTCCCCTGAGGTCCATGAAGTTTCCAAAATACCTTACAGAGGAAGGCAGATACAGTCCCTGTTCAGTGAACTGCTCCTTTCTCTCTGTGTGCCTTGTACTTCTGGGACTTTGGACAGGTCTTTTTAATTTGACTTTCTCATGGTATCAGTATTAGATTCAAGGGTAAGGTTGAGGGCAATAGAGGGGGTGAGGAAACTCAGATCAAAAATGAAATCTATTTAACAATAGTAACAAAGCACATATTTCTATGACATTTGAAGGCTTACGGAGTTTTGTTCATAGTTACCTCATGAGATGAGCAGCTAAATATTGTCAACACCATTTTACAGACAAGGAAACAGACTTAGGTTAAGTGACCTGCCCACAGAGATAGGACTAGCAAATGATAGAGACCATCCTCAAAGCTGGGTCTTCTGAATCCTAGTGCTCCCTCCACAGCAAAGGCTATGCTAAATTGGGAGTTGAGAGATCCAAATTCTAATTCTGGCTTTGCCGCTGACTCGCCGAGCCACCTGGAGCAATTTCTTCCAGCCTTCATTTCCTTATTTGTCCAAAGGAGATATCACATGACTTCCTTATCTCACAGATAGCCATGAAGATCAGGGAAGATGACTTAGGTAAAAGTGCTATAATGAGTATTAGATTGGGTGGGAAATGGAAAGATAGTTTTATTTTTATGTGTAAGAGCTTGGGAAAGAAAAGCCCTAGTCAAGCTTGTGCCTATTCCAATTTTTCATGCTAAACTTCCACTGTGTCCTTCCCCCCACCCCTTTCCACTTCTCTCCCCTCCGCCTCACCCCCTCCCCTGGCCCCATGGACCAGCTTGGGGTACTAAGGTCTTCCATCAGGTGCAGGATTACTGAGACTCCTGCTGCCAATGGATAGATACCCATCCTGGCTCTCTCCACCACTGCTTTGTCTATGCTCAATTAATGGTCTCAGCTCCTGGGTGTGGTGACCTTATCTGCTTCTTTCCTGCACGGCAATTTTTTTCTGGTTAACCTCCAAGAAAGTAGATTGGTTACAGATGGGATCATGCTGAATAGCAACTAAATGGTCTCTTTCCCTGCTCTCCCTGGTGCTCTCTTCCCCCTGGGGCCCACTCAGCCTGGCTGTTCCACCCGTTACGCTTCCAACTTAGCAGGGTGAGATAGATTTCAGAGACATTTGCTTTTTTGCCTACTTAGCTAGTCCCAATGATACCCATACGCCAGAGCAAGAGACTCTGTTATAGTGTCACAATATCCCATTGTTTCAAGGAGACAGTGTGGTATAGCAGAGGGAAAACAGTCCTTGGAATGAGAAGACGTGGGTCCAAGATCTGCATCTGCCATGTTTGCTGTTGCTATGTTTGAGCCGCGTGTTCTTTCCCCAATAGAGTGCAAGCTTCTTAAAAGCAGAGACTCGGTTTTTTTTGTCTTTGCACCCCGTGCCCAGCACAGTTCTTGGGCATATAGAAAACACTTTATAAAGGCTTGTTGAATGAACTCCCTTGCCTGCTCTAGGCCTAAGCTTTTTCTTCTGGCAAACGTGGAGTTTTGAGACCATCTTTAGGGTCCCTTCTAATGCTAATATTCTGTTATTCTGGGACAGGGGTTGGCAACGTGGCACAGTGGAAAGAAAACTGATTTGGAGCCAAAAGACTCAGGTTTAAATCACACTTTTCATTTAATCCCTATATGACTTTGGGGGAAGTTACTTAGCCTCTCTAGAACTGTTTCTTCATCTGTATATGGAGGAGGGATGGGCAGAGTGTGGCTTTGATGGCCTTTGAATTTCCTTCTAGTCCTAAATCTATAACTTCATGAACTCTGGTGAAAGATGAAATGTAGGTTGGTTGCACTGGCATACCACATCTGCCACCATTGACTTTCCCTACAACTCCTGCAAAGGACTATGATTGGCATGCCACACTTCAAAGGTTGGCAACCCCTTGCCTAGGATTAAAGGAAGGACAGTGTCTGTTGCTGAGCAATGGTAGCTGCATAGAAACAGCAGCTGGGAGCTGTCCAGATCTGAAGCCTTGGCAAAAATTTGTACTAGTGGCAGGACCAGCCCTAAACTCTAGGTCTTCCACAGTATGATTACACTGCTAAGTTAGTCAACTTGGATTAAATGTATTAAATGACCCTAACACCATTTTCAGATATTGGGTTCCCAGACACTCATCAGTCCTTTGACCATATCTATTGCTTCTTCCAGCACAGCCTGAGACAGAGTAGGCACTTAACATATGTCTACTGAACAAAAGAATTAAGGTTCCAAAGGTTCATAATGGAAGACTCAGATTTCCAGACCTTGGATATGTTGCCCACTACCTAATTACAACTGACCCTAAGCTTCCTCTATTTTAAAAAACAATTTCATTTTCGAGAGGAATAGAACAAAAGAAAATGAATTTATTGACATGAAATAAACCTTACTATCCTTTATATTTTAACTTATATGTTTTATATATATATATATATTTATATATGTACATGTATATATTTTAACCCAGTATGTCCTTTTGCTGCAAACATTTGTTTTGCATGATTTGGTGTTAAATTCACAAAATCATGAGCCATTTAATTCATCATGAAGCCATCTTTTATCCCATTGGATATTGTGTGCCTTTGATGAACAAGGCATTTTTCTAGCCTTATTTATAATCCATGTAAGTTTTAAAAAAAATTCTGAACTTAACAAACTTCAAGAAATATATTTCACTATACAAAATAAACCAGAAGATTCTATGTAAAGCTGTGAGGATGTATTACATAAAGCTTACTTTTTTAAGGATAAAAATTCAATATGTTATTTTCAAAGCTGTCCTGTGCATCTGTTTACTACTGATCTTCTTCTATTCACTTCTGTGTACTTTTTACAATGCTTCAATAACCTTCTTTTCTTTATATTGATAACTATCATACTAGCTCCCCTCTTCCTTTTCCAACCTTCCTCAATTAAATGAAAGAAAAACAAAACATCAATTTCATTATTGCATTGATCAGAGTTCTTAAATTTTTCTTAGTTGTTTTTCTTTACAGTTTTTCATGTAAATTGTTCTAGTTTTATTCACTTCATTCTGTATCAGTTCATATGAATCTCCCCAGGTTTCTCTGAAACTCTTTATGTTATTTCTTGTGGTATAAAGACATTCCATTCCATTCCATAATATAATTAATTTGTCCAGCCATTTCCCAACTGATGGAGTTCTTTGTTATAACAAAAAGTGCTTCTATAAATACTTTGGCACACATATAGGTCCTCTTCTTTCTTTGAGGTATATAGGGTCTAAGGACATGAACAAGAAGGTCTTGAGGGGAGCAATCCAAGCTATCAGTAACCATATAGAAAAAAAATTGCTCCAAATCACTAATACTTAAAAGAAATGCAAATGAACAACTCTGGGGTTCCACGACCTACCTACCAGATTGGCAAAGATGACCAAAAGGAGCGGCTAGGTGGCACAGTGAGTAAGAGCGCTGCCCTGGAGTTGGGAGGACCCAGTATCGGTTCCACCTCAGATACTTACCCACACAAAAAATCTGGCTGTGTAACCTTGGGCAAGTTACTTAACCCCAACTGCTTAAAAAAAAATGACCAAAAAATGACAATGATTGCCAGAGGAGCTGAGAGAAAGTAGGCACACTGATGTACTGCTGGTGGATCTATGAGTAAGTTTAGCAGTTCTGGAAAGGAATTTGGATCCATGCTCCTACAAGTTATTAAATTATGTATATGAACCCACTGACTCAATAATAGCATTACTGGGCCCATACCTCATAGATATCAAGGATAGGAAAAGGGAAAATATAATTCAGGTTTTTTGTCCCATAAAAAAAAAAAATGACTGGGATGATTTCAGAGAATCCTGAGAAGATCTGCATGAAATGACATAGAATGAAGTGAGTAGAACCAGGAGAATCAGAATTTATACAAGAACACTACAAGAAAAAAACTCCTAAGATTTAAGGATGCCAATCACTGCAATAATGAATCACTCTTTCCAAGTACCAATGATGAAGCATTTTACCCACCTCCTGATAGAGAAGACTTAAGGTACAGAATGAGATATGCATTTTTGGATTCAGTCAATGTGAGAATTTGTTTTGGTTGACTATGCATATTTTTTATAAGAGTAGTTTAAAAAAATTCTAGTAGTGCATATTATATGCTAGTCATTACTAAGCCCTTAAAAATACTCAAATATCTCATTTGATAGGGAGAAAGGTAGAAGAGGATTAAGCAATAACAAAAAGGTAAAAAAAAAGTAAAGAAGGTCATTATTTCTTAAAAATACAAAGAAAAGAACAGAAGGAAGGTCAGTAGGAAAAAAGACAAGTGTTGAAAGTTGTATGTCGCATTTGTTATATGTTTAAAAAGAAAAGCAAGCTATACATAATCAATTTGCAATCTTTTTAATGTTCTGTTATATATAGGGAAATGATTATTTTGTTAGGAGTTGGTTTGTGAAGTTCAGAATTTTTTAAAAAAGTGTCATGATTTTCAGCCTCCCCTAAAGTACAAGGCTGGCTCTTGACCTTTTTCAATTCCTCTCTCCCCTTACTCCATTTATAACATAACTGCCCTTAAAGGATCACCCCAAATGTGGGCTTGTTCTCCTTGGTGGGCAGTCTCTTCTAGTCTGAGGTACCAAGCTGGAGTGGGAAGGCTGACCAGTCAGAGGCCACAGCTCACCAGCTAAAAGGGTTCGTTAGGGAGCTAATTATCAAGGCCCTTTTAATCCTTCCCCAATTACAATAATGATGTTTACTTGCAGCTGGCAGAACCTATTGCACTTCTTCTTGGGTCTCCCAGGCTGCCGGCTGCAGAGATATCAGTAGGAAAAAAACCAAGTTGGCCCTTAGCAACAGCCCATAAAAGCTGCATAATTAGCTTAATTAATAACAGAGGACCCAGGTGGGCAGCTGGCCAGAGGGGCCTGGCACGATAGCCCTGAAGCCCCTTTTCTTCCCAGGCCCTGGGCACCCCAGCATGCACTCTGGCCCTAGCAAAAGGGGTTCCTCTCTTGCAGGCGCAGGAGAGGATAAAGCCCCTTGTCCTGGGTTAAGTCCCACACAAAGAGCATGATTTATAGCTATCATTCTAATGGCCCTGCAGTGCCTTTTGTTAATGAAATTTTACTGCAGGCAGAAATGAAGGGACTTCCATGTCCTAAAAGCTCTTCTGTTTCTTCATTAAAGATATTTATATAGTACAGGCTTCTCAGGTCAGGCCTGTCAGTGGAGCCTAGGGAATTAACCCTTCCATTTACAGTGGCAGCAAGGGGCAGGAGGAGGTGGTCAGATGAGTGTGGTGACCAGACAACAACACACTTTTCTGCTGATACTGTGAAGAGGGCTACTACTGATGGCCTCTGCTCAGTGCAAATTTTTTTTCCTGGTCTGACATACTTGAGAACTTCCTAAAAGGGACATACCAGAGGGGTGCTTACTCTCTCCCAAAAGGCTGGCACTCAAGAGAACAGGGAGAAGCCGTCTTCCTTTACATATGAATGCAATGGGGAAAGGGGAAACATTCTTAAAGAGGCCCATTCACTGAATGGTGTTATCTCACTCAAAGTGAGAACCTGAAAAGGCCTCGGCCTAAAAGGGCCAGGGTCTCCCGTTGCACCTTGAGCTATCTCCAGTCATCCTGATGAATATCTGACCACTGGACCCAGATGGTTCTAGAGGAGAAAGTGAGGCTGGTGACCTTGCACAGCCCTCCCTCATTCAAATCAAAGTCAACTGCAAATCATGTCATCATTTTCCTGATATCATGGTCCTCTTTGAGAACAATGGACAAATAAAACCACCACCATTTTCACACTTCCCATCTAACTGCACAAACACCTGCCATCCACCCTCCTTTGAGGTAGTAGAAAAAGCCCATTTCTTATGGGCTTGCTGTCTGTGACCTTGGACAAGTCACTCTTCTTCCCTGGGTATCAGTTTTATCATTTTTAAAATCAGACGGTAGAGCTAGAATGGTCACTGAAGACCTTGCTCTGGCTCTGTGATGCTATGTTCCCCCACAGGGTGGCCATTTCCACTTCTGTCCTTCACCCTCCAACAGAACTTAAGATCTCTTAGACTGGGTTAGCCTAGAGATCCCTCCTGGTCAGGATTTTGCCTGAAAGAAATATTATAGGAGTCAATGCCTGATAACTTTGGCTATCAACCCCAAAAGTCAATCAACAAGCATTTATTAAGTGCCAATTACGTGCCAGACACCATGCTAAGCATTCAGGACAAATATGAAATATGAAAAAAGTAGTCCCTGTCCTCAAGGAGCTTACAATCTAACAGGATAAGCTAACACACAAAAGGAAACTGAAAAAGCAGGGTGAGGGGAGGGGAAGCAGGAGCATGGTGGAGTCTAGTCTAAGGATACAAGCTGGTAGGAAATGAAGAGCTGGCTAGTCTGGGAGGTCTTTAAAAATGGAGGCTTTGGGAGGAGTTCTTTGCTCTGCCCTTCAGTACTGGGGAGGATTCTAAGATTTTTTTGAAGTTATATTTGTTTTATTCTGAACCCCATCCTGGGGTAGGTTGTTTAATGTATTTACTTTCTTCCATTTAAAGTAGGTTAATATACAAGTATATTTCTCCTAAACTTACCCTTTGAAAGGGTTCAATTTATCAAAGGGGAGAAAAGAAATTCTGAATGGCACCATGTACCAAGGTATCTTTGTGACATACTGGTTGGGAAACAATGAAACAGAGCAGAAAGCCTCATTGCAACTGTGTTTGTAAGGGGTCCAATCCTATCTCCTCTAAGCACACAGTGCTCTGCATACAGTAAGTGCTTAATAAATGCCCATTCTGTAATTAAGGGATGAAGGGCAAAAGGAATCTGTGATTGAAGAGGTCATCCTTTTACTCTTTGGTCAAGTCTTCTCCCTTCATTCCTGCCCTTGGAAGAAAATGTTGCCCATGGATCCAACATAACGTACTAGGATCACTATAACATGGCTTATGACAGACTGTGGGCCGAATGGTGCTCTACCAAATTTAAATGCAAAAATGCCAATATAGGATGTCTATTAAGCAAGCAGCACCTTATGCATAATGAACATTAAACAAATGTTTGAAGTCTTCCAGAGACAAAGGACTCTCTATGTGGGGGATTTCCCCCCTACAGATGGGAACCATCTTACATGTACAATTCTGAAACTGTTTTTCAACTGGTGTGTTCCAATATGCAAGGAGCTTCCTAGGGTATGGTAGCAACCATCCAGTCCAGGAGGCCAGGCTTCTGGATCTGTGCAACAATGGACACGGTCCCTCTCTTGGCAGCATATTATCAGAACCAGTGCTTCCTCCATGTGTGGCAGACTGACAGCTGAAGGCCTTACAAGAGAAACTTTTATTTTATTCTATACTGGTGCAAAGAGCTTCCTAGAGTTGAGGTCCTGGGCTGAAGGGCAGGAGATACTAGAAATTATAATAAATAGCAACTCACATTTCCTCTCTTTGGAGAGGATTTAGGAAAGTGTCCCTCAGTTTCAATTTAAAAAATATTCCTTGCTTTCTATGTTCTATGCTTTCTGTGTTCTATGCTCTTCTCATAAGAATCCTATGGTGAATTTGCACACAGTAGGGAAGTAAAAGTTTATCCTAATGAACTGCAGTCACTAGGACAAGTACTGTCATCATCCCCATTTTACAGATAAGGAAAAAGACTCACATAAGCTAAATGATCTGCCTAAAGTCACACATATGACAGATGTAGCAGTAGGGGTTTGGACCCAAGGCTGCTTCTGTCCTACTATACAAAACTTCAGTACAGGGATCTGCCACCAACTCTACTACCTGGCCCAAGGGATAGGCAGAGTGAGAAAATCATGTTAGGGATTTCTACCTTAAAGGAAAGGTAGCAAGCTGAGATGAAGTTGGTCTCCTAACAGCAGAAAATGCTACCCAGGACACTCGTGCCTACTTATGTCCTGTTTGAATGAGGCCTTTAAGCTCCCCTGATGACGCATTTTTCTCTGAGATAAAAAGCACAAACCTGACCTGCATGCAAATCTCTATAAATGAGACAAGGATGATCTTGTTGCTCCTGTGTTAGGTAGTGTAAGCTTACTGTTACTGAATCCAGAGGGAAGATCTGGAGATAACCATTCTTCATTACCTCTGTGAAGTTAGTGTACAACAATGTTTGAAAGCCATGTATGTTTTGGGCTCTCAGAATTCTCTGAACAACAACAAAGAAAGGGATTAGAGAAGTTAGTCTGCAAAATGAAGGCATCATTCACTATGAAAGAGAGGTGCTGGATGAGTAAGTTTATAGCAGGCCATGGACACTAAGACATTAACTCAATTCAACAAATGTTTATCAAGGGTTTACTATGTGCAAGGCATTAAGTGTTTCCATTTTGAGACTAGTGATCTAATGGACAACTCAGAAAATAATGCACGAATGACCTTTGTTGGAAAAAATCAATAAGCACTCTTTCCCTGACAAAAGAGGTAATTATAAGAGGAAGTGCTCACAGGGTTGAAGGGAGGAGGGGAAGGAAGTGTTAATGAGATAATTAACATTTCTCTTACTATGAGTAGCTATGAACACAATCAGCAGCTTTGAACAAATCCTAAGAAAGACCATCAAGTGGTAGAAACGTGCTGATTAAAATTTAGTGACAAGAGTACTTAATTTGTACTTAGGAGTTTCTATTTCTCTACTTCTAACTTGTTTTTCCTATTGTTATAATTCAATACTAAGAGAATGAACAATATATACTTTCTTTATAAAAAAAAAATCCAACTTTTTCAAATAGAAAAAAGGCCCAGGATAAACTGAAATTACAGTGATATTCACCTACAAAAACCCTTCATATTGAGCTATTATACAGTGAGGACAGGACTTTCTAGAAAAAGTACTTTACTTAAGAAATGCCTCTAAGTTCTTACTTTTTTTTTTTTTTTGCTTTTTGGAGGCCAATTGGGGTTAAGTAACTTGCCCAAGGTCACACGGCTAGGTTTTTGTTTGTGTGGGCTGTCTGAGGCCGAATCCGAACTCAGGTCTTTCTGACTCCAGAGCCGGCACCCTACTCACTGCGCCACCTAGCCACCCCTAGTTCTTACATTTTCTACCCCTCAGGTACCTCTTCTCTCTTCAGCCATCCCCAAATATAAAGTATATTTTACCACTTCTGGATCTGAAGTAATCCATACCCCCAGAATAAATAGTTAACCCCTTTCTTTCCTCCTAGTTATTAAATTATCCTGGTACTTTTACTGAAAATATCTTTTGCATATTTATCTTGGATTTGCCTTCAAAGCCTAGAGTACATTATTATTATTATTATTATTATTTTACTTTTTGGAAGGGGAAAGCAAGACAACTGGGGTTGACTTGCCCAAGGTCACACAGCTAGTAAGCGTTAAGTGTCTGAGGCCACATCTGAATCCAGGGCAAGTGATCTATTCACTGTGCCACTTACCCACCCCATACAGTACATTATTTTTAAACTCAACAGTGAGGTGTTTTTTTTTTTAATCTTCTTTTAAAGGTGATAGATTTAATTTTTGGAAACAGAAGAAATTCAATCATAGCTAGTGAATAAGGAAAGTAGCCAAATTAGGGCTTATTTTTGGTGAAGAATAGAGTTATGACTATGTATCTTGGAGGCTAATTATCTCACATGGGTCCTAAGTGAGCTCTGAAGCTAATTTCTAAAAATGTTTCTGAGCAATGACAACCCTGCTAGAATAAGCATGAAGTCACTCAGGGTGATTATTTGATTGACAACTCTTGGTTGAATGTCTTATTTCTTATTTGCTTGTTAAGTTAGTCTCAGTACTTCCTAGTTACATTCTGTATGCTGAATGTTACAAGCATAAGATGGCTAGAGCTGTAAGGGTCATTAGAGATCTAGTTCAATCTTCTTGTTTTACAGATGAGAAAACTGATGGTACTATGAGGTAGCATAAACTCACCATTGTTTTTATGAAAAGTATTCATGCACACATACAGAAATCACAAGGCCAGGAATACCAAAACTAACTTTAATGTGTCCAAAAGCCAAATTAAAATTTGTGTCCTAGAAAAGGCATTTTAGGCTGAAGGGATCAGAAGCAGACATGGAGCTCACAGTCCGAGGGGTGAAAGGAAAGGCAGAGTAGGACTAAAAATTCTCCAGCAGTTCCAGAATACGCTTCTGTTCATTCTCCTGGAATTCCTGGTTCTTCCCATCACCAATGTTTTCTGCATATTCTGAGGAAACAAAGACAGAAGAATAATGATCAGTACACGATGAACTTTGGGAACCTGGTTGCCTGTGTGTGCATCAGAACTCGACATGGGCAGTGTGCTGATTGGGTTTCATTTCACTCCTAACTGGGATGTCTCTAAAAAGTGAGCTATGGATTTCTTTCTCTCAGGTGGTGGAAAGCTTTTGCACCAAGAAAGCATCTACTGATCCTCAGTGGAAAAGCACTTGGGAAGGAGAAAAAAGAAAAAAATAACCTTATTACAATTTGGAAACAATTCTGCTACTGCCACTTTCTGTAATTCCTCTTCTTACTCTTTATTACTACAGACATCTGCAGGAAAACACGATCTGGGCTACAGACATGGTCCAGCTGTGCATTTTCCACCTGAAACCATCATCTCTTATTACGGACTTCCGCAATCTTAACAGCAAAACAAATGTGATGCTTGATATTAAAGAACCTTCAGGAACCAGAGAGGCAAAAGGAAACAAGGAATGAAATGTCTGGAAAAGAAGATCAGTGAGTGATAGATCATCCTCACCTGCCAGGAATGCTGTCACATCCCCAGGAGAGATAGAGAAAGAACCATTATGAAATAGTGTGGCTTTTAATACCCTTGGCGTACCTTCTTATGGTTAACAATGTTAATGAAATGAACTAAAATGTTGTTCCTCTAATGCTTTGTTACCTATGAGGGAAGGGAGTAAGAAGAGGCTGTCCCTCTGGGGTGGTGATTCTCCAACAGTAAGGTTGGCCTCCCTGGAAGACCCTAATCACTTCCAGGGTAAATGCAAAACAGAAGGAAAACCAAAGTCTGAGGCAATTTACTTCCTAAATTATCTTCACTAAGATCTTTAGACAAACACTGAGCACCCAATAAGAGAGGAAGCAGAAAAACAAGACAGACTTAGACTTGCTCAAAACCGAAGGTGCCTTCTGTGAAGGCAATGACTGTAGGGGTAGGGTCTATGCATTTTGACAAATAGGCTGTTTTAATACATGAGTCCACAATAAACCAACTTTCCCCTGAATAAACCCCCAAAGCTAGAAGATTCTACTTTATCTAAGAACACTACTGTAAAATATTCCTGAAAAGAAAAATTACCTTTAATAGATTTTTTTTATTTTAAGGTGAGGAAAAAACTGTCCTTCCCTTAATGGTTATATATGGCTACCCTGGTGAGCCTTGCAAAGCACTCCCTCTCACAAATGAAAGCCCTTCAGTATGATAGTCATCTTTCAAGAGGGGCCTCTTAGGCTCTCTCAGCTAAGTCTGTTATTTATAAAGTGCACTGAGTGTTTAAAAGAAGCAAAACTCTTTCAGGGCACCTGGATGCAATGACCTTATAAAGAGGCAGGCATGTAACAAGAATACCTTTGAGCAAAGTCAATTCGAGTACCAAGTAGTTTTGAGTTGCCAACTCCTACATGGCAATTCTACCACAGCAATCACATTTCAACAAGCCCTATCCTGTCCATTCCTATGTCACCACCTTGATTCAAGGTTTCCTTACTTCTCTCCTAATATACCAGAACAGCCTCCTACCACTATCTTGACTCCAATGTCATCCCATCCATTCTGAACAGCTTAGTACAGTAACCTTCCTAAAGCAGTGACTCAATACACATTTATTAAGCACCTACTATGTGCTGGGCACTGTGCTAAAGCACTGTGGAATGAAGAGAAAGGCAAAGGCTCTTAAGGAGCACACAGTCTTAGGGGGAAAACAACATGCAAAGAACTGTGTACAAGGCAACTATGTATAGGATAAATTAGAAATAAATTAATAGAGTAAAGAGGACTGGGAAATGTTTCCTGTAGAAGATGGTATTTTAGCTGGGACTTGAAGGAAGCTGAGGAAGCCAGCAGGCAGAGATGAGGGAGAACATTCCAGGCATGGGGGGGACAACCAATGAAAATACTTAGAGTTGGGAGATAGGAGTGTCTTGCTCAAGAAACAGCACAGAAGTTAGTATAGATAGAATGAAGAATATGTGGTGATAATGGTGGTGGCTGGTGTGGTTTACGTTGTAAGAAGACTGGAAAGGTGTTAGTAGTGGGGCAGGTTATAAAGGACTTTGAATGTCAAGCAGAAGATTTTTACATCTGACCCTGGAGGCAACAGGGAGCCACTGGAGTTAAATGACTAAAAGGGAACATGGTCAGCATTAGGAAAACCATTTTGGCAGCTGAATAGAGGACAGACTGTAGTGAGAAGAGGGTTTTGGCAGGGAGACATCCAGGCATGAAATGATAAGGATCTGGACCAGTCTGGTGGCAGTGTCAGAGGAGAGAAGGTAGTGTATATGAGAGATAATGTTATGATGGTAAAATCAACATGCCTTAGCAAGACATTAGAGATGGGGAATGAGGGGAGGAAAAAAAGTCAGATGACACCTAGGTTATGAGCCTGGATGGATGGGAGAATGATAGAAGCCTCAACAGCAACAGCAAAGTTAAGAAGTGGGGGTAGGTTGGGAGAAAGGTAATGAGTTCAGTTTTGAACATGTTGAGTTTAAGATGTCTATGGGACATCCAATTCAAGATGTCTAACAGGTAGTCAGAAGCATGAGATTGGCAGTCAAAGAGAGGTTAGGGTTGAATAAACAGATTTGAAAATTATCATAAGCATAAACTGAATCTATGAAAACTGATGAAATTACCAGATGAAAGAATGTAAAGGGAGAACAGAAGAGGACCCAACCCTAGGGGACACCCATATTTAGGGGGTGTGACCTGGATGTGAGGGGGGAAAAAGTCAAGGTCAACTAAGGTGCTGTGACAGATGACCAGAAGATTGGTGGCATCAATAAAAGAAACATGAATTAAGAATGAGGGACAAGTTTGGAGAAGTTTATTCACAGACAGGCTAAACTTGAGGCGTTGGTAGGACATCTAGGTGGAGCTATCTGTTAAACAGATGGAAATTCAAGTCTAACATTTAGAAGAGGTCAGGTTGGAGGTTTGGGAACTAACCACATCAAGGTGCTGCTTCTTCAGATGCCATCCTTTAAGTGACTCCTCTCACCTCCAAACTCCCAAAGCATCATTTGTTCCTCTTAGGCAATGAACACATGAATCTGGATATCCTTTATTTCCCTGTCAGGTTCAGAGCTCGTTGTCAGAGCTCAGACAAACCTTTCTCACCTTTGAACGAAGGCGCATAAACATGGGGCATTGTACATGGTGACTCTAGCTCACCTTTATATAGCACTTACTGTGTGCCAGGCACTGTGCTAAGTGCTTTATAATTAGTATCTCATTCAATCTTCACAACAACCCTGGGAGGTGGGTACTATTATTATTCCCATTCTACAGATGAGGAAACAAGCAAACAGAGGTTAAAAAGAGACTTGTCCAGGGTCACACAGCTAGTAAGTGTTTGAGGCCAGATTTGAATTCAGGTCTTTCTGACTCTAATCCCAACGCCCTAGCCACCATCCCACCTAGGTGCCTCCTTCAGCAGGGACTCCATAAATGCTCACTGAATGAAAGTATCTCCATCCTCTGGTCATTGCCAAATGCCTGGTGATTTCTCAAGCTTACATATACCAAACTTTATCCCTCTGTGACCTATCCTATACCTATTTCATTCCCCATGAAAACAGGAGAAAGGTACCAGTTTTCCATTTTATCCATCATCAGCCTTTGTTTCCACAGTACAGTCCTATTTGCAGCAAATCTTGGTAGTGCCAGCTACCTCTGGTTATTATAGCTACAGTAGCAGTTTATAAATATTAAACAGATTTCTCCCAGAGGTCTTGGGGAAAGAGTTCTCTTTGCTTTGTGGGGGGGGGGAAGGGAGGAGAGACGCACTCGGGGAGGGGGAAAGAGGGGAGAGACAGAGGCAATGGTAAGGGAGGATGAGTCAGGTGGAGAAAGAGCATAAGAGATGGCACACACATCAGCAGCTTCTCTACTTCCCCAGCCTTTTCAAATGCTCTTATAATAAAAGCTTTGATGGAGCTCAAAACATGTAGCAGTGCTGAACGCATAAATATTAAAGCAAACTTTCGACAGCAGGTTTACTATTCAGACACTGAATACAAGCTGTTCTGTTTATGTTAAGAAAGAGGGAGGAGGGAGAGATGAAGATGGTGGATGGGAAAGTGCTATCTTCCCAGGCAAGCATTTACCAGAAAATCTCACAAATCTTCTTCAGATCCTTGGGACTTCTACATCCAAATTCCTACCCTCTAAAAGGGCACAGTGGGAAAGGAAAGCAATAATATTTTTGCCTACAAACTACTAATGATTATGGAGGAATCCTGAAGGAGCCAAAGTTATCTTTCTCCCAAGGCTATAAAGAAGACGCTCTAACCTTAAAGAAAGTTAGAGAAATTTCTACCAAACGAAAACAAAGTTTAGATCAGATGAAAAGTCTTAAGGGTTTTGTCAAATGGATAATACTTTAAAAAAAACAAAACTCAGAAATTCTAGGAATTACATTTCTTGAGGAAGAGGAGGATATTTTAGCAGAGTGATAAAAATGAAATAGCAAGGAACAGAATGAAAATTCACTAGAGATTTCATGAACCAATCAGACAACAACCCTATGACAGTTTTGGTTACTCCTATGCCATGGTGGCAAAACAACAATCCTGAAGATCTGTTGTGGTGGAGTTTTGGGTGGGGGGAGGCAATTTAGCCTGTAACAAAGCATTTCACAACCAAAGCTGTAAGATTTTCTGCTACTGGCTTGTTTATGGAGAAAACACTAAGAAACCCAGACCCTTCCCTATGTTCTAACTGCTGGATTCAGATCTAGTGCAAGAGCTGACAGACACCACTTCCCCCCCCCCCCAACCTGCTTTAAGTCTTGGATGCCTCCAAATGGATATGGGGGAATTTCCTTCTCTCAAGCTTAAATAAGAACCACTGTGCCACAGCAGTGGCATCTCCAGGCTGAGGATGAGGTGGGATTCTAACTGGCTGCCTTTTCTCTTTCCTGGCTCCTTTTCAGTGGCCAAATATTCAAGTGGGAGTTTGCCTGAAGCAGCTGTTCCTTGCAACTCCCAAAGCTGTGTATGTTGCGTACACAACAAAGGATAAACCTATTGGCTTCTGTGGCATTAAAAACCCAGAGGAAACGCACTGGTTACCAAGTGGACAAAAATCAATATGAAAATGCTTGTTTACAGGGATCTGGGAGGATATTTCAAATCACAAAGAGCACAAGCAAATTAAAGGGCCAAGGGCCAATTTCTAAAATAATTTTACCAGTCCTTATGTCTTTCTGGCTCACTACTAATTATATTTGCTTCCAAAATCTTCAGTGCTCTTCTATGCAAAATCACCCTGATACCTTATACAATAGTTGTCTCCTCCTAATATCTTGAATTAGACTTGTTAGCAATTTTCACCTGAGATTTAAAGGTCTTTAAGGAACTCCTACATGTCAAAGTAGTACAGTGGAAACAGTCTCATAAGTCATAAAATCTGAGTTCTGTTTTTATTTGCATCACTAATAACTATGAAGCCTTGGCCAATTCACTTAATCTGCCAAGGCTGATCTTCCTCATCTGTAAAATGGGGATGATATATTTGTTGTCAGCAATACATGCAAGAACATCTCCTAACTGTATTCACTAAATACTTATGGAGAACTTATGATGTATAATGCACTGTTTTAGCACTGCAGGGGCTATGATAAGGTGACCCTACCCTTAAGCAGTTTCAGACTGCCAGAGAGAATGAGACATGTTCCCCAAGAACTATTAATGGAGTGAGGGGTGCAAATAAAGAATCATGAAAGATCCATGGAAGGAAGAGTTAAAGGTAGAGGGGAGGGGCAGGGCACAATGAGTACTGCAGCTACAAAAGGCTATGTAAACTACAAAGTGATATACAAATCCAAGGGATTACTATTAACTTTTTCGAGGAACATTTTAAAACTTAAAAGGTTCTGAAGTTGTAATTCACAGAATCATAGAATCTCAGAGTTGTATGAAACCTTATAGTTCATCTATCCCATCATGTAACTGAACAGGATTATTTTCTACAAACAGAACCAGTAAATAGAAGCAGTTATCTCTTCTCCAGTGATGAGAAACCCAAGGATGAGGTTAGAGCCTATTCTTTGCAATAGCTCTATTAGAAGCTTTTCCTTATAATATGCCCTTTCTCCAAGTTCTACCATATGTGCCCAAACAAAACAAGCGTTCTTTGATATGACAGCCCTTCACAACTTGAAATTGCCCCCCTGAATTTTCATTTTCCATAAATCAGCTTTCCTTCCCTTTTTTTCCCTCATGGCTTGGAATGGTAAATGAACCTATCAAAATGACAATTAAACACAACAACACACATAGCTCTCTCTATCCACAATTATATAAACTTTGTGAAAGTGTACAAAGATGCCACCATGTCAGCACCCAGTCCTTGATTAAAATAGGCAAGGAAACTAGTGCTAATTCTCAAGTCTATGTAAGTACCACTCATCCCGAAGAACCTACCAGGCAGTCAGCAACAAGGGAAGCTGTACTCTGGGAACACTAAGAAGCTGTCTGCAGAAAGAGGCTTTAATGAGCCATCAATTATTCCCAGTTTGCTTGGCAACCCCAATGTAGGGAGGGAGGAAACCAAAAAATAAAGGAAAAAAGGACCCTGCTGTGCTTGCATCATCAGCGCATTTCTGAGACCTCGAGGGATACATCAGCTGTCATGCTGCCAGCAAACCTTAGAAAATATGTAGGCCATAAAATCAAAGTCAAAAGCTCACATCTAATTAGTATGCAAACAAAATGAAATAAGAAAGCAACCCGAACTGAAAAACAAAATTAAATTTGAAGGACAGACTGATGAGCTGGTTCTCTTTATGAGCTTTTGTTTTCCGTTGGATTTTTTGGGGAGGGAAGGAACAACAGATGGGTGCTACACTCCAAGAGTTGAGCATGCTGCTAAGGCCCAACATTCCCCCAGTATATCACAACCACGTTTTATTTACCACCTCAATACATACACCCACTCAATCCCATCACATTTACATTTGTCTTCTGGCAGCATCTATGCAAATATACCAAGCTGTCCAGATATGTCTTGCTTTGGACTGAATGGCAGATACTGTAGACAAGTGGCATCACCCACCAAGCTGGACAAGATGAGCCTCCACTCTGCTTGCTGCTTCACCTTCTTTTTATCTGCAGCTTATTAGCATATAGAAAACCAGAAAATTCTAAGACGCCATCTTCAGCATGACTGAGGTTGGGACACCAGCATTAGCACGGAGTTTAAATGGGCATACATCAATAAACATTTATTATGCATTCTCTAATGTACACTGCATCTAGTAGGAAGAAAACAAGAAAAGGACAAGGTAATTATAATGTAAACTAGAATGTTAAGTATTTAAAAGGAGAATAAATTTGATGAGATGGCAGGAATCACTTCTAGCTGGGGAAGAATGAGGGAAGTCTTCCTAGATGTTCTGTTCAGCTCAGAAGGAGGTGAAATAGAGTCTGCTGGGCAAAGGTAACAGTGTAAACAAAAGCAGGAAGGCAGGAAAGTACAAAGACTGTTTGGTGAATAGTCTAGTTTAGCTGGAATAGACAGAATATCATCCGGGGGAGTAGTATGAGATAAGGCAATCCACCTTTCTCCCACCCTAAACTAAGTATTTTGCACCTTAAGAACTTATCACACAGTGTCCATGTAGACCTTTAAAGAGTCTGTTGAATTGGACTGAAAAGAAAGACAAGTTGGAGGAAAACTGTGAGGGCCCTGAACGTCAAGCCAATAGTGTGGGCTTTACCCAGCAGGCAATGAAAAGCCACTGAAGATTCTGAGCAGGAGAATGGTGTGGTTAGTCATACATTAGGAGGGACCTCTGTATAGGATGAAGTGAAGCAGTAAGATGCTAGGCAGAACAGTTAAGACTATTACAGTAATCCAGGTGAGAGGTCCTTTTACTCTGGTCTCTGAGAAACAGAAGCAGGCCAATTATAGATTTGGGAATCATCTGTGAAGAGCTGATATTTGAATCCATGGGATTCAACCTGCCCAGGCCAATGCCTTTTACTTCTACCCTCAACTCCCTCTCTGTCCTATCTCCTCTAACAGCTGATGCCATTGACTGTTTCCCTTCTCTCATCTACAGCATCTCCCTACAAGCACGCTCAAGTCTACCCCATCATGTCTGTCCATCTCCCTAGAAAGAACAGCGCCACACTCATTGCTTCTGCTTCCTCACCACCTACTCACTCCTCAGCTCAGTGCGTTTTGGCTTCTAACTCTCACCACTCTACTGAAATGATCTCTGTGAGATGACCAACGCCTTAACCACTAGATCCAATGGCTTTTTTCAGTTCCTATCTTGCTTTACCTCTTGACAGTTTCTGATGCTGCTGACCACATTCTACTGGATGGTTTCTTCTTCCTTGGCTTCTCTCACACTGTTCTCCCCTGTTTTCCTTCTACCATCTGACTGTTTCTTTTCAGACCCTTTCTGGGATCATCCTCTATCGTCTGCTCTCTTACCATGAATATTTCCCAATTCTACGCCTTGAGCCCTTTTCTATCTATATATGTCTTGGCTATCTTCTTCTGCTCCCGTGGATTCAAATATCAACTCTTCATAGATGATTCCCAAATCTATAAACATAATCCTAATTTCTCTCCTAACTCCAGCCCTAAATCAAATACTTGCTGGATATCTCCTCCTGGATGTCCTATAGTCATCTCAAACTCAACATGATCAGCCTGGCCCCTTCCAAATTACCCCTTTTTTTAGGGCACCACCATCTTCTAGGGTATTCAGGTTTATGATTTTAGTCGTCCTTGAATTTTTACTACCACTACCCTTCATGCAGTCAATGGATTATCTTGTCAATTCTATCTCCACACCATCATTTGTATCAAGCAAACAAGCTGGTTCAGGCCCTCATCATCTGGACTGCACTAACAGCCTCCCTCATTCGTCTGCTTCCAGTCTTCTCTTTCCCATCCACCCTTCTCCACAGAGCTGTCAAAATCATCCGTCAATCATCTTTAGACTGTTACTTCCCTGCTCAAAAAAACCTTGGGGGGGTGTGTGAGGGGAGAGTGGGGGTGGGTTTTCTTCTACTCCATCTCCCACACTACAGATTCATACAAGTGACTTTCCATGTCTGTCTACAGCCAATCAGCAAGCATTATTAAAGCTCTTGCTGTGTGCCAGGTTTCGTACTTAGCTTGGGAGAAACAAGGAAAGATCTTCCAAGAAATTTACATTCTAATGGGGGAGATAATATGAAATAACTTTATACACAAGCTATATACAGTGCAAATGAGATATAATCTTAGAAGAAAGGCACTAACAGTGAATGAGATCCTGGAAAGTTCTCTGTTAGAAAGTGGGATTTGAGCTGAATTATAAAGAAAGCCAGGGCAATTAGGAAGCAGAGGTAATGAGGGAGAATATTTTAGGCACTAGAAGCAAAAGCATGGAGTCAGTATGTGGAAACTCAAATGCAGAAAAGGGGACATATGTGGGAGATATTGAGAAGGTAGAAACAATAAGACTTGACAACAACTTGGAGGGGCAAAGGGAGGTGAGTACAAGTGAGAGGACATAGAGGTTGCAAACCTGAGTGACTGGGAGTTTAGTGGTACTCCTGACAGTAAGAGGGATACTGAGAAGAGGATAGGGCTTGGGAGGAATGAGAGGGAATTCTGTCTTCAGAACATCCAGCTCAAGAGGTCCCATAATTATCTGGAGATGTGAGACTGGAGGTAGGGAGGGAGGTTAAAAGTGATAAATATATCTGAGAATGATCTGCATAGAGAGGGGAGCTAATGATACCCCCAAGTAAACTGAACACCCACAGTTAGCATGACCTAGATGAAAGTTCAACAAAGGAGATTAAGAAGCAACAATCAGACGGGTAGGAGGAAAACTAGGAGAGAAGAGTGTTATGAAAACCTAGAAAAGAACAGTCGGGCAAAGAGTGTGACTGAGTAGAGTCAAAGACTGCAGAGAGGTTAAGAGGTCAGGATGAGAACTGAGAAAAAGCCATTAGATCTGACAATCAATAGATCATTGCTAATTTTGGATAGAGCAGTTCCCGCTGAATAATGAAAACAGTAGTCAGACTGCAGAGGGTTTAGAAGAGAGTGAAGGGAGAAGATGTGGAGGCACCAACTGTAGATGGCTTTCTTGAAGAATTTAGCCATGAAAAAGAGGAGACATATAAGATGACTGCTTGCAGGGGCTGTCAAATCAAGTGAGGGTTTTCTTAAGGATAAGGAGAGACATGTGTGCTTTTGTAGAAAGCAGGAAAACAGCTTGTAGACAGGGAGATAGAGAAGATTTGTGAGAAAGGGGGGGATGATTAGGGGAGTGGGAGGGGGGAAGAATGCAGTAATTTACTAGAAAATACAGGATTGGATGGAAAGCTAGTTTGGATTGCAAAGATAATTTTAATTATTAGGATCTAGAGAACAGCATAGAAAAGAAGATGGGTGGGTTGGGATTGAACTAGGTGTATAGAGAGGTTTGTTTTGCTAGAGGAAGGGATGAGACAGGTGAAGGAAGAGACAGGCAGAGAAGACATCTGAGTGATATAACATGAAGTGGATGGGAGAAGATGGAGCTCTTGGCAAATTACTGTAATTTTTTTTTTTTTGGTAAAACATGAGGCAAAGTCCTTGACAGAGAAAGTAGAGAGTTGGTGTGTGACTGGATGGAGGAGATGAAGGGGAGGGAAGAGTAAAAGATGGCTATGGTTATGGTTAGGAGTATGGATGACTAGGCTTCTCCAGTCACCTATCAGTGAAAAGAACCATTCTTTTCTTATGATACATATCATGTGAAGTAAACATCAGATGTGTCCCTCTTTTGTTACTTAAATGCACCACTGTGCAGATGGCATTAACTCTTGTCTTACCGCTTGGGATACCTAGTACACCAGAAAACTGGCCCAGATGAGGAACTGAGGGATCAAATAAATTATATTATATGTGTTCAGAACATTCTAGGGGTTATAAGACACAGAGGTATAAAACAGTTATTGCCTTGCAGGAACTTGCAATCTAATTATAATCTAATTAACCCAGAATATCACAGAACAATGCAGAACAGCCAAGTATATGGTATAGTTTAGCCTTCAAGGAGTTCAGAAAAGACAGAGATCAGGGAAGGCTGCATGAAGGAGGTAAAACTTGAGTTGGGCCTTACATGGTAGGATTTGGATAGCAAAAAGGGAAAGGTGTCCCTAAAATGGACAGTAATAAAAGTGAAACTGACTTCAGCATGTTTATGAGGCAGTGGAGGCCAAGATGAAGCTAGAGAAAAGAGAGGGTCCCACATACTAGCTTAAAACTGAGTATCTAGAGTAACCTCGCTGAGCTCCTCGGTCACTAAGGCTCAAAGGGTGAATCTGAGTGGAATCCGGAGTGACAGAGCCCACTGGAAGACGAAGCGTGGCAGAGTCCAGCCCAGGAGGTTGCCCAGTGTGTCCGGACTGGTCGAGCGCAGAGCGCGTGGTGTCTGCACAGCCCAGACCTAAGAGCAGACAAGCAGACTACACCAGAGAGAGCAAAAGCCCCAGCCTGCAGACTTACCGAGGACGAATCACAGTCGTCTCTCGGACGGGTAGGATCATTGGAGCCAGGTAGGAGAGCTGGGCCCTCAGTGGAAAGAGCTGCTTCTCTAGCTGCATTCGCCCCCCAGCCTGGAAGTTTAGAAACTGCCTGCCTGCCTGCCTGTATAATACAGGGGCTGGAATGGCAAAGTAAACTCTAGATCCTCCCATCCCTCCTTCATGAAGCAGAAAACCCAAAGATAAATCTCCCACCCAGATTGAAATCCCAAGTTAATGGAAATAGCCCCAGGCTTGAGAGTCTCCAAGAAGGGGTGTAACTGAGACAGCCAGGGGTCTGAAGAGAAGAGAGGGTGGGGTCCCAACAAGCCCCACCTCTCCTCACCAACAAAAGCCTACTTATAGCCCAGGGGTATAGAGGCAGAAATCTGAAGTGGTCAGACACCTACTCATCTACATCCCTCATTGACTTCCCAGACTTAGCCATAAACTAGCCACCCAGAGGTATTCAAAGTCAAGGATCAGGCCCTAAACTCATAGCCTGAGAAACTAAGAAACAGGAAGACACAATGGGAAAAAAAGAAGCTGAGAAGGAGAAGGGGAAAGCAAAAAAGTCTATTAGAGCATACTATGCAGGGCAAGAACAACAAAATACACAGGACAATATAGACTCTCTACCCACACCTGAGACCACAGAAGGAAACATGATCTGGTCTCAAGCCCAAATAGCATTCCTGGAGGAGCTTAAGAAAAATTTTAAAGACCAAATCAGGGAGGCAATAACCAACTTGGAAAAATGTCTCAGTGAAGTAATTGGAGAAAATACCTCCCTAAAAAAGGAACTTCAAATAATAACTGAAGACCGTAATTCGATAAAAATTAGAAACAATCAAATTGAAGCTCAGAACTCCATGATGCAGCAAGAGTCAATCAAACAAAACAAGACGATAGAAAAATTGCAAGAAAATGTAAAACATCTCACTGGAAAAACAACTGACCTAGAGAACAGATCCAGGAGAGACAACCTAAGAATTATTGGTCTACCAGAAAGCCATGATGAAAAAAGCAGCCTAGACAACATCCTCCAAGAGACTGTCAAAGAAAACTGTCCTGAGGTCCTGGAATCAGAAGATAAAATAACTATCGACAGAATTCACTGGACTCCTCCTGAGAGAGATCCCAAACTGAAAACTCCAAGAAATACAGTAGCCAAATTCCAGAATTACAAGATTAAAGAAAAAATTCTACAAGCAGCCAAAAAGAAACAATTCAAATATTGAGGAACTACAGTTAGGATCACACAGGACCTAGCAGCTTCTACATTAAAAGAGTGGAGGGACTGGAATTTGATATTTCGTAGGGCAAGAGAGCTAGGACTACAACCAAGGATTAACTACCCAGCAAAACTGAGCATAATCTTCCAGGCAAGGAGATGGACATTTAATGAAATAAGGGACTTCCAGATGTTCCTGACGAAAAAGCCAGAGCTCAATGGAAAATTTGATCTCCAATTACAAGACTCAAGAAAGACATAAAAAGGTAAACAAGAGAAACAGACTCACACATACATAAGTGCACATACCCACACCCACAAACACACGCTCATTACTTGGGATGCAACAAGAGCAAAATGTTCACATCCCTATATGTGGAGCTGATAACTGTCAATATTCAAAATCTTTATGATTATCATGACCTTCAAAAGGGTTATACTTAGATAGAGGGTGTGGGTATGAATGCACTAACCTGATGTCTAAAAAAAAACAAAACTATTAAGGGGATCAAAGAGACTGTAATGGGAAAAAGGAAAGGATTAGATAGGAAAAGGTAAAATATGCCATCTGAAGGGACATTAAAACACTATAGAAGAGGGGAAAGAAAGAGGGAGAGGAACATCATTTAAACAGTATTCTCACTGGTTCTGGTTCAAAGAGGGGTCAACTTAAATCAGTGAAGTTTAAGATTTTAATGTGAATAGAGACATAAATTCACTAAACAGAGGAAAAGGAGGGAGGGAGAGGAGCAATGTTTGAAATTTACTCTCATTGGTTTGGAATCAAACAGGGAGTAATTCACTCTGATAAGTATAAAAACTTATTTAGTCCTATAGAAAGCAGAAGGGTAAGGGGGGGTGAAAAAAGGAGACTAAAGGGAGGGATTAGAAGGGAGGGAAACAGTAATAAGGGGAGAGGGTAGGTTAAGAAGAGGGATCACTGGGTGGGAACACTGAGGGAGGGGGTGGTCAAAAGGGAAAACTTCAAGGAAGGGAAGGGAGAAGGAAGAAACAAAAACATAAACAGGGGAGGGAATAGGATGGAGGGGAAGAGACAGATAGTCATTATTACTGTGAATGTGAATGGGATGAACTCTTCCATAAAACAGAGGCAGATAGCAGAATGGATTAAAAACCATAATCCTACAATATGTTGTCTACAAGAAACACATTTGAAACAAAGGGATACCCACAGGGTAAGGGTAAAAGGTTGGAGTAAAATTTATTATGCCTCAGCTAAAGTAAAAAAAGCAGGGGTAGCAATACTTATCTCAGATAAAGCAAAAGCAAAAATAGATCTAATTAAAAGAGATAAGGAAGGAAACTATATCCTACTAAAAGGCACCATTGAGAATGAAGCAATATCACTACTTAATATATATGCACCAAGTGGTATAGCATCTAAATTCCTAGAGGAGAAGTTAAAGGAATTAGAGGAAGAAATAGATAGCAAAACTATACTAGTGGGGGACCTTAATCTTCCCCTCTCTGAACTCGATAAATCTAACCTCAAAATAAACAAGAAAGAAGTTAAGGAGGTGAATAGAATCTTAGAGAGACTAGATATGATGGATCTCTGGAGAAAACTGAATGGGGATAAAAAGGAATTTACTTTCTTCTCAGCAGTGCATGGTACATACTCAAAAATAGACCATGTACTAGGGCATAAAAACCTCACAATCCAGTGCAGAAAGGCAGAAATATTAAGCGCATAATTCTCAGATCATGATGTAATAAAAATTATATGCAATAAAGGGCCATGGAAAGATAGACTAAAAACTAATTGGAAATTAAACAATTTAATCCTAAAAAATTGGTGGGTCAAACAAGAAATTATAGAAACAATCAATAATTTCATTCAAGAGAATTATAATAATGAAACAACACACCAAAATTTGTGGGATGCACTAAAGGCAGTTCTCAGGGGAAGTTTTATATCCCTGAGTGCATACTTAATTAAAGCACAGAGAAGGGAGGTCAATGAATTGGACATCCAATTGAAAAAGTTAGAAAAAGAACAAATTGAAAATCCCCAATTTAGTACTAAATTAGAAATATTGAAAGCCAAAGGCGAGATTAATAAAATTGAAATGAAGAAAACCATTGAATTAATAAATAAAACTAAGAGCTGGTTTTATGAAAAAATCAACAAAATTGATAGACCCTTAGTCAATATGATAAAAAAAAGAAGAAAACCAAATTATGAGTATCAAAAACAAAAAGGGTGAATCTACCTCCAATGAAGAGGAAATCAAAAAAATAATGAGGAATTGTTTTTCCCAATTGTATGCACATAAATATGACAATCTTAGTGAAATGGATGAATATTTACAAAATCACAAGTTGCCCAGATTAACTGAAGAGGAAGTGAATTACCTAAATAACCCCATCTCAGAAAAAGAAATCAAACAAGCCATCAAAGAACTCCCTAGAAAAAAATATCCAGGGCCAGATGGGTTTACTAGTGAATTCTATCAAACATTTAAAGAACAATTGATTCCAATACTCTACAAACTATTTGGGAAAATTAGTGAAGAAGGAGTACTACCAAACTCTTTCTATGATACAAATATGGTACTGATTCCTAAATCAGGAAGAGATAAAACAGAGAAAGAAAATTATAGACCAATCTCCCTCATGAATTTAGACGCAAAAATTCTAAATAAAATATTAGCCAAAAGACTCTAACAACTTATCACAAAAATAATACACCCTGATCAGGTAGGATTCATTCCAGGAATGCAAGGATGGTTTAATATTAGGAAAACCATCAGTATAATTGAGCATATCAACAATAAAACTAGCAGAAACTACATGATCATCTCAATAGATGCAGAAAAGGCTTTTGACAAAGTACAACATCCATTCCTATTAAAAACACTAGAAAGTATAGGAATAAATGGAGCCTTCCTCAAAATAGTTGATAGCATCTATTTAAAACTATCAGCAAGTATTATATGCAATGGGGATAAACTAGAAGCCTTTCCAATAAGATCAGGAGTGAAACAAGGGTGTCCATTATCACCCCTCTTATTCAATCTGGTACTAGAAACACTAGCAGTAGCAATTAGAGAAGAAAAAGAAATCAAAGGAATCAAATTAGGTAAAGAAGTGACCAAGCTATCACTCTTCGCAGATGATATGATGATATACTTAGACAATCCTAGAGAATCAAGTAAAAAACTACTAGAGACAATAAATAAATTCAGCAAAGTTGCAGGATATAAAATAAACCCACATAAATCCTCAGCATTCCTGTACATCTCTAATGAAACTCAACAGCAAGAGATAGAAAGAGAAATCCCATTTAAAGTCACTGTGGACATTATAAAATATTTGGGAATCTACTTGCCAAAACAAACCCAGAATCTATATGATCACAACTACAAAACACTTCTCACACAAATAAAAGCAGATCTAAATAGTTGGAAAAATATCAATTGCTCATGGCTGGGTCGAGCTAATATAATAAAAATGACAATTTTACCCAAACTAAACTATATATTTGGTGCCATACCAATCAATTTACCAAAAAACTACTTTCTAGAGTTAGACAAAATAATAATGAAGTTTATTTGGAAAAACAAACGGTCTAGAATATCAAGGGAATTAATGAAAAGAAACGCTAGGGAAGGTAGACTAGCTATGCCAGATCTTAATCTGTATTATACAGCAGCAGTCATCAAAACTGCTTGGTACTGGCAGAGGTGTAGAGTAGTGGATCAATGGAATAGATTAGGTGCAGGAGACTCAGCAGTTAATGAATATAGCAATCTATTGTTTGATAAACCCAAAGACCCCAGTTTTTGGGATAAGAATGCACTATTTGACAAAAACTGCTGGGAAAACTGGAATACAGTATGGCAGAAACTGGGCATAGATCACTATCTAACACCATATACCAAAATTAAGTCTAAATGGGTGCATGATCTAGGTGTAAAGTATGATACTGTAAGCAATTTGGGAAAGCAAGGAATAGTTTACCTGACAGATCTGTGGAGAGGGGAAGATTTTAGGACCAAACAAGAATTAGAGAGCATTATAAAATGCAAAATGGATAATTTTGATTACATTAAATTGAAAAGCTTCTGTACAAACAAAGCCAATGTAACCAAGATCAAGAGGGAGGTGGGAAATTGGGAAAGAATTTTTACAACTTGTGTCTCTGATAAAGGACTCATTTCTAAAATTTATACAGAATTGAGCCAAATCTATATGAATACAAGTCATTCCCCAATTGAGAAATGGTCAAAGGATATGAATAGGAAGTTTTCAGAGAAAGAAATTAAAGACATCTATAAGCATATGAAGAAATGCTCTAAATCACTATTAATTAGAGAAATGCAAATCAAAACAGCTCTGAGATACCACATCCCTCCAGTCAGATTGGCTAAGATGACAAAACAAGAAAGTGACAAATGTTGGAGAGGATGTGGACAAATTGGAACACTAATACATTGCTGGTGGAGTTGTGAACTTATCCAACCATTCTGGAGAGCAATCTGGAATTATGCTCAAAGGATTATAAATAATTTCATACCCTTTGACCCAGCCATACCACTTCTAGGGTTATATCCCAAAGAGATCATAGAAGTGAGAGGAAGACCCATATGTACAAAAATATTTTTAGCAGCCCTTTTTGTGGTTGCAAAGAATTGGAAACTGAAGGGGTGCCCATCAATCGGGGAATGGCTAAACAAGTTGTGGTATATGAATGTAATGGAATATTATTGTGCTATAAGAAATGAAGAGGTGACAGATTTCATAATTACCTGGAGAGACTTATACAAACTGATGCTGAGCGAGAAGAGTAGAATCAGAAGAAATCTGTATACAATCACAGACATACCATATCTGTGATGACCAACTATGACAGACTGGACTCTTTTCAGCAATGCAGTGATATAAGTTAATCCCGAAAGACTCAAGAAAGTGAGAAATGCGCCATCCAGAGATATAACTAGAAAGAACTGAGCCTGAATCCTGATGGAAGCAAACGAAATGATCTTGTTCTTTTCATTGTTTGGTTTTATTTCTTCCTTACCATCTTTCATACCACCTAGTACAATACGCCTTTGTAATTGGAATAATGTCTAATATGAATGCATTTGCAGATCATATACTGGACTATATGCTGTCGTGTGGGGAGGCGGGAGGGAAGGAAAGGAAATTTGAAAATCAAGGAACTATGGAATTGAATCTTGTTAACTGAAACTAAACTAATAAATTAATTAAAAAAAAACAACTGAGTATCTAAAATGCAAAAGCAATCAGTAGAGGTTCCCCACCCAATGAAGGGAAGAAGGAACTCAGAAAGGGGAGAACATCCTGCCTACTTCGTGATAACTCCTCATAAACACACTCACTTCCTTTCCTGCAGATCACCAAATCCACTCTCACCATTTTGACTACAGGGAAGGAGGTGCAAGGGAAAGAAGGGCTGAGAATAATAAAAATCCTAATTGAACATGTGGGTGTTAAAGGTAAATGCCATTTAAAAGACAAAACTGCAAATCACAACAGCTACATCCTCAAACTGAAAAGTGGTGTTTTAATATAGTAATCCATACTAATCTGATACAGGAGAAGGATGAATATCCACTGGGTGAGAACGTGCTACCAGGGCCTTAAGCCAGGCCATGGGGCCTAGGGACCATGTGGGTTTAAATACACACTATATTTCTCCCTCAAATCTGATTTATGTGAAATATAATTGGTGTTACTTTTCAGTGTATATCTATTTATTTTGTTCCTTACAAAGGAGACTGCATTTTAAGGGTGTGGCCTATATTTAGACCAGCATAATAGCTCCACTTTTCACTCTGGCAGTGCTGTGAAGAAGAGATTAGAGACCGGCAGGGACACCACTTAGGAGGTTCTCAGGACGTTCCAGGTGAGGAGTGATGAAGGTTTGGCCCTGGTGATATATTGGAGGGCGTTACTTTTGGTAAATTCTGGCCTCTTGAATTTATGAACAGAGATAGAAATTTAGAGGAGAGAGAGGGATTTAAAACAGACAAGATGGTTTAGACATGTAGCAAAATGGATAATAAACTTAATAGGATAAAGAGTTTCAATGTCAAGGGCTCAAACAGAGGAAGTGCAGGCCTATTCTCTATTGCTGACTGCAAGGAGCTCACCTTTGATGATGTGTCGGACAATCTTGATGGAGCTTCCACGCATGTTCAGGATCTGATGTACCCTTTGGCGAATCTGACAAAGAAGAAAAAAAAAAGAAAACAAGATTAATTTCTCTTGGCAGACTATCTCAGCAAAGCTCTTCCTCCTTCAGCCAATGTGCTAAGGATGGTGCCTGTGGGAAAGTAAGGGCAGTACAAGGATGAAGCAAGGATGGGATCAGTCTCAATATTATTCTTTTGAAATGATCTACACATGTCCAAAAGGAAGCAGCACAGAAAGGTCTTTACCTGGGGGACACTGGCATTACAGATCTCTGCCATGATGTAACAGATGTGTTGCAGGACAAAGAGTCCAGCATCTAAGCGACGGAGATAGAATTCATCTTCAATGTCATCATCAATGATCTCTCCTCTTCGAACCATGTCCTGGAAACAAATTTTGAAGTCCAAGAATAAGCAGAGGGATGCAGACAGGAACAACAGGCAATTCTCTTACAAACTTAACCCATTCATTCCACTCCCTCCAAAACCAAACTAGTTGGCCTTTCGGTCATGTCAGACATTCCTTGACAATTAATTTTCAACTGTGTGCATAACCCCCACCTCCCCACCCCTCTACCCCAGCACTGGGTTTAACAGCAGTTATCAAACTTTTTGATCTCATGACCCTTACACTCTTTAAAAAAAATAATTAATTTGGTTTTAGTTTTAACATTCATTTTCACAAGATTTTGAGTTCCAAATTTTCTCCCTCTCTCTCCCTTCCCCTCACCCTAAGATGGCATGCATTCTGACCACCCCTTCCCCCAGTATGCCCTCTCTTTTATCACACCCCCCCCAATCCCATTTCCCCTTATTTTCTTGTAGGGCAAGAAAGATTTCTCTACCCCACTGCCTGTATATCTTATTTCCCAGTTGCATGTAAAAATATTTTTTTTACATTTGTTATTAAATGTTTGAATTACAAATTCTCTCCCTTCTTCTCTCCCCACCCACCTTCATTGAGAAGGCAAGCAATTCAGTATAGATCATACATATGCAGTCATACAAAACATTTCCATAATAGTCAAGTTGTAAAAGAGTTATAAACTATATTTCCCTCCATCCTATCCCACCTCCCACTTCTTCTATTTTCTCCTTTGACCCTGTCCCTTTTTTAAAAAGTGTTTGCTTCTAACTACCCTTCCTTCAATCTGCCCTCCCTTCTATCATCCCCCCCATTTCCCTCCCCCTTACTTTCCTGTAGGGTAAGATACCCAGTTGAGGGTCTATGTTATTCCTTACTGAAGCCAAATCTGACGAGAATAAGATCCACTCATTCCCTTTCATCTCCTCCCTTTCCCTTCACTGTGAAACCTCTTTTTTGCCCTTTTTATGTGAGATAATTTACCCCATTCTATCTCTCCCTTTCTCTTTCTCCCAATATATTCCTCTCTCACCCCTTAATTTTATTTTTTAGATATCCCTTCATATCCAACTTGCCCTGTGCCATCCATCCATCCATCCATCCATCCATCCATCCATCCATCCATCCATCTCCTCCAACTACCCTAATGCTGAGAAAGGTCTCATGAGTTACAAATATCATCTTTCCATGTAGGAATTCAACTTTAATACATCCCTTATTATGTCTGTTTCCTGTTTACCTTTTCATGCTTCTCTTGATTTTTATATCTGAAAGTCAAATTTTCTATTAGGTTCTGGTCTTTGCAGCAAGAATGCTTAAAAGTCCGCTGTCATTGAATATCCACATTTTCCCTGAAGTATTATACTCAGTTTTGCTGAGCAGGTGATTCTTGGTTTTAATCCTACCTCCTCTGACTTCCAGAATATCATATTCCAAGCCCTTTGATATTTTAAGGCAGAAGCTGCTAGATCATATGTCATCCTGATTGTATTTCCATAATACTTGAATTGTTTCTTTCTGATTGCTTGTGATATTTTTTCTTTGACCTGGGAACTCTGGAATTTGGCTATAATATTCCTGGGAGTTTTCCTTTTGGGGTCTCTTTCAAGAGGTGATCAGTAGATTCTTAAAATTTCTATTTTACCCTCTGGTTCTTGAATATCAGGGCAGTTTTCCTTGATAATTTCTTGAAAGATGATGTCTAAGCTCTTTTTTTGATCATGGCTTTCAGGTAGTCTTTAAATTCTTTCTCCTGGATCTATTTTCCAACTCAGTGGTTTTTCCAGTGAGATATTTCACATTGTCTTCTATTTTTTCATTCTTTTGGTTTTGCTTTATAATTTTTTGATTTTTCATAAAGTTATTTGCTTCATTCTAATTTTGAAGGAATTCTTTTCTTTTCTTTCTTCTTTATAAAGCAATTGGGGTTAAGTAACTTGCTCAAGGTTACGTCTAGTCATTATTTATGTGTGGGTGCTCATAGGAATTATTTTCTTTAGTGAGCTTTTGGATCTCCTTTTTTATTTGGCCAATTCTGCTTTTTAGGCATTCTTCTCCTCACTGGCTTCTCAACAAGCTCCCCCTCTGCTCCAGTTGAGATGAGAATCTCACCTCTTACAATAATGAGAAAATTGAGGTCATCTGCTATTAGCTTCCTCTCCCTTCCTACAGCTCTAAACTCCCTGACATTATCCTTGGCTCTTTTTACTTTCCTCCAGTCTTTTTTTCTTTTATTTTATTTTTCCCCTGGTTACATGTAAAGATAATTTTTTTTGAGAGGGGTAAAGCAATTGGAGTTAAGTGACTTTTCCAAGGTCACAAAGCTAGTAAATGTCAAGTGTCTGCAACCAGATTTGAACTCAGATCCTCCTGACTCCAGGGCCAGTCCTCTATTCACTGTGCCACTTAGCTACCCCTAAAGATAATTTTTAACATTCATTTTGAAAAAATGTTGAGTTCCAAATTTTCTTTCTCCTTCCCTGATCTTCTCCCTTCCTAAAATGGTAAGCAAATTGATACAGATTATACATGTTCAATCATGTAAAACATATTGTCATATTGTGAAAGAAGACACAGATCCAAAAGGGAAAAAAGGAAACAGAAAAAATACAGAAAGTGAAAAATAGTATGCTTCAATAGACATTCAGACTCCATCAGTTCTTTCTCTGGGGGTAGATAGCATTTTTCATCATGAGTCTTTTGCAACTGTCTTCGATTACTGTATTGTTGAGAACAGCTAAGACATTCACAGTTGATCATCATACAGTATTGCTGTTACAGCATATAATGTTCTCCTGGTTTTGCTCACTTCACTTTGTATCAGTTCATATAAATCTTTTTAAGTTTTTCTGAAATTAGCCTGTTCATCATTTCTTATAGCATAGTAATATTCCATTACAATCAAGTACCACAACTTGTTTAGCCATTCCCCAATTGATAGGCATCTTCTCAATTTCTTATTTTTTGCCACTATGAAAAGAGCTGCTCTAAATATTTTTCTACAAATATTTCCTCCAGTCTTCAACAAGATTGTCCTTCTTGCCTAAACCAACCTTTCTATATGTGTTCTTGATCTCATATCCTCTCTCCTTCTGTCCTCTAGTACACTGCTCCCTCAGTGTACTCCTTCCCACCACTCCCTGTCTTTAATTTCTCCCTATCTTCTCACTAGCTCCTTCCTCCCCCTCTGCCTTCAAACAAACATGTCCATAACTATGCACATGTCATCTTGTTCAATAGTATAGAAGCTTCCTGCAAGGAGGAACTGTGTCATCTTTTTTTTCCCTTAAAGGGGCCTCTTTATTACACTGAACCTAAATGCTCCCAAGGCCACAAGGATCAAAAATAAAAGATAAGTAAAGATTTTCAAACAATCTATATACAACTCATAAAAAAAATATACAGTTCCGTTATTACGCAACACAGACAATTTGGGAGCTATGTGCGTCATCTTTGTATCTCCAGTACCTTAAACTTAGGAGGTGCTTGATAAATGCTTGTTGCCTATACAGGTGTGAGGAGAAGATTACAAAGACAATGGATCATGGATAGAAAGCTGGGCCACGCAAATCCACTAAACAATATAGGAGGGTGTTGATCCAGGGCTGATGTTGGAATGTCATTTGGGGAGAGGAGACAGAGGCCTGACTTTTTAAACGGATACTTTTTGATTTTTTACATCATATTCATTTCTAAATACATTCTCCCCACCTCACTCCCCTACCCCCAAACACCAAGAACAGGCAGGTGGTGCAGTAGATAGAGAGCTGGGCTTAGATTCAGGAATCTTCAAATCTGGCCTTGGACACTGACCCTGGGCAAGTTGAGTTTCCGTATGTATACACAAATGAGCAGGAGAAGGAAATGGCAAACAACTCCAGTATCTTTGCCCCCCAAAAACCTCAAAATGTGGATCAAGGAGAATTGGACATGACTGACAAACAACTAAACGATGACCACCAAACAATCCAGTGAGCTATCCCTTGTAATAAGATCAAAAAAGGAGGAGAAAAAAGGTACTTCAGCAAATCAGTCTGACAATATATAACATCTAATGCCTAAAATTCCCTTCTTCCTTCCCTCAACATCCTGGCTTCCTTCAAGTCTGAGCTAAAACCACACCTTCTGCAATAAGCCTTTCTCAGTCCTCCTTAATGTTAATTTCCATCCTGCTGAGACTATCTCCAATTTACCTTGTATATGTTGTTTTGAGAGTTTCCCAGTCTGGTTCCCTGAAAGCCCAGGGATAATCTTACCCATTATTGTATCCATAAAAGTGGGGGTCAAAAGTAAGTAGTCAGACTAAAGAGAAAAGAAATTTATTAGTGCACTAAGGAAGATTGCTTGGGTTGGTTGCAGCTTCAACTTTTTACAGCAGATTGGATTTTTATAGCTTTTTAAAGCTTGCTCAGAATACAGTGCCACTTAGTGGCATTCTGTGGCAGAAGTGTGGAAGTGTGCAACTCTTGAGGTCACAAAAGCTGTTAAAGGTCAAGTTGTTCCTGTGGGAAACGGATTTCTCTTGAGGTCTGTCTTATCAGAATTCCCTATATAGGCAAGAAATCTCTGAGATGACAGAGGCCTCTTTTAAAATATTCTGTTCATCCTGTTGTTGCCAATATGGAAGCAAGTACAATCTCTAGCGCTCTGTTTCTTTGGTCTCACAGGTTACTTTATCTAAAAAAAAGAAAATGTGTGTTTTTTTTCCCCCCAAACTCACAGTACTTAGGTTCATTCATTTTCCCTCTAACACCAAATCTGTGCACGGATGCTTGCAAGCTATCTCCCTCACTGAGGGGATTCCTTGAGGGTTCTTTGTATCCCCAGTGCAAGTGTCTGGCAAGGGAAGGCTTAATGTAAATACTTGGTGGCTTGAATTTTTCATACTTATGGGGTTAGTCCCACTTTTGCAATGAGGGGGAAAAAAAGTACATATTCTCAATTCATGTCCAAGGCCAATTTTGGTCATAGGATGTTCAGTTTTGTTTACATTATTGTAGTCTTTGTGGATATTGTTTTCCTGGTTCTGTTTACTTCAGTATGTATCAGTTTATAGAAGGTTCCAGATTTCTCCCAAAACAGTAATACTGTATTATACTCATGCCTCATATTTTCTTTAGCCATTTCCCAATACATGGGAACTTTGTTTAAAAATTTTTGCTACCACAAAAATCTTGCTATGAATATTTTGATGTATATGAGACCTTCCTTTCCTGTTTTTTACTTCCTTAGGATATATACCTAGTAGTATGATCTCTGAGTCAAAGGGCATAAACATTTTAGTTACCTTTTAAGCAAAATATTTTTTTTTTTGCTTTTTGGAGGGCAATTGGGGTTAAGTAATTTGCCCAAGGTTACACGGCTAGATTTTTGTTTGTGTGTGTTAAGTGTCTGAGGCCGGATCCAAACTCAGGACGTTCTGACTCCAGGGCCGGCGCACTACTCACTGCACCACCTAGTCACCCCTTTTTAAAGGATATCTTTTTTTTTTTTAAAGCAATTGGGGTTAAGTAACTTGCTCAAGGTCACACAGCTAGTCATTATTTATGTGTGGGTGCTCATTTTCTGAGGCCAGATTCCATCCCGGGTCATCCCAACTCCGAGGCCAGCGCTCTTACTCAATGCGCCACCTAGCCGCCCCTAAAGCAAAATCTTAAATTGCTTTTAGAATGGTTGGGCAATTCACAGCTTTACCAATAATGCATTAAGTCTGACTGTCTTCCCACAGCCCCTCTAATACTCTTTCCATCTTCTGTCCTTTTTTGCCAATTTGCTGGGTATGCTTCAGTGCTGTTCTGATTATTTTTCTCTTATTATTAGCGATTTGGAATAGTCTTATATAGCTATTTATAGTTTGTAATTCTTTATCTTCTGACCACTTATCCGCTGGGAATGGATCCACTGAATCCAAACAAATTCTTTTATTAAGGGGATTTGTTCTGTGAAGCTTGGCTTCAGTCAAAGGGCTGCACTTGAGGACCTAGAGGGCCAAATGTAGCCTCAAGGCTGAAGGTTCCCTACCCCTGTAACTAGACTATAATAAGTACCATAAAGGCAAGAAATGGTTTAATCTAAAACTTCTATCACCTAAGGTAAGCATTAGTAGGTAAAGTTTTTGTTGAATGAATTAATAAAATCACAGAATCTCAGAGGGAAGGAAAGACCAAGACTTCTAAGTTCAACTAGACCAATCTGTGCATGAATAGGAATGCCTTCCACAATATCCCCAACAATGGTGTAACTGGTCTCTGCCTGATGATCTCTGAGGAAGGGGAACCCACTACCTACTTGCTAAGGCAGCCCAGTCTATTTCTGGGCTCTAATTATTTCAAGTTTTCCCTAAATTGGACCGAAATCTGTTTCTAGTTTCCATGCTCCACTGACTCTTCCTGAAGATTGTACAAATTCAGTCTTTCCTTCCTCTTTAAGTTAGGGTCTAAATAGGACCCCGGTCATAAAGAATCTCTTGCCTAAATTAATGGAACTTCTTCCCATTGTTACTCTGTTTCTATCATCATTCTCCTCTAGTTGTTACTCAAGCCAAAGGTATCTTTTCCTTGAAACCTTGGACTAAACCACTTTTCCTCCCTAGGATCCCAGGAGGCAGGGGTGCTTCTGAACATACTATTAGATCCAGCAGATCCCTCATTTATATGCCACTTCATCCATGAAACTTTCCTTCTATCCCTGCAACCTTTCCCCCCTCTGAACTCTTGCAGCTATTTATTTGTAGCTCCTCTGCAGCACTCACTGCACTATCCTGTATTGTAATAACGTGCCTCTTTTTCTCCCTCACTAGACCATAAGCTCCTGGAGGGGAGGAAATGTGACTGTTAATTCATTTTGTATAGCAATCAGCACAGAGGCCCAAGAAGATGGGCTCTTAACAAATACTATCTGACAAGAATTCAATTCAGTTCACATATATTTGCTATCTACTATGTGCAAGGCTCTGCTGAATAGGGATATACAAGATATAAGATAAATAAGGTAAAGATAAGTAAAAGGTATGTCTCTCTACATATAAGAAGGGCAGTGTGGCAAGGGAGGCAAGACATGTATATTACACCAACCGATACAATCAATAATAAGTATATAGAAGGGGCACAAAGGGCCATGAGAGATCTGAGGAAGAAGAAATAACTAATGGGCAGGAAGGAAGAAAGAAAGAAAGAAAGAAAGAAAGGAAGGCAGACAGGCTTTCCTAAGAAAGTGGTATATGAGTTGGGCCTAAAGGATGGATCAATTGACAGAAGTGGGGATAGTGAACAGGGATTAAAAGATGACATTCTAAGCATAAGGAACAAATACACATAGGTGAAAAGGGGTAGGTCAAGTTCAGGGAATGTGTTGTCATCCAATTCTTAATTTTAGGCTGTTTTTCTTTTTTCTTCTTCAATGAAGCCTTTTATGGACAAACCTCCCCTGGGGATCCTATTACTTCCCTTTGCTTCCTATTCTCCAAACATTCCTTGAAGCTGGTATCATGGCCATCAGTCATCAACAAGAAGCCCTGGGAGGCTGTTTAGAAGTAGACAGTGCTGCTCTTTATTTGCCCAAGGGGCCAGCCCATAGCAATACAACTGTTGCTTTACTTCTCCTTCCTAAAGGATTATACTCTGCTAGTGCTAGTTTAAAAAATCAAGAGGCCTGCCAAGCTCTGGGCTCTGCAGACTGCCCTGCAGATCACCAATACTAATTCCCAGCTTCATTTAGTAGCAAATCGTATGGTCATTTTGTAATAGTATTAACACATTCTCATGGTAGTCTTGTAGTATAGGCCATGAGCAAAGCATGACATCCAAAGCATTTAAATATGAGGACCTCTTTTGTTTTTTATTTATGTATAATCACAACTTCCTTCCTTCAAGACTTCTAAGAGTCCATAAGCATGGAGAACTGTCAGGAAAACATATTATCCTTGCATGTTTCTGAGAACCTATTTACAGAATGGGGTAACTAGGTATTATAGTGTTTTGGGGGAACACAAGGAACTATGTCAAAGAAACAGAAAACTCTGTCTTTATCTGTGAAGAGTTTGCAATTTATCTGAGGTGATCATACACACACATATAATACCAGAACAATAAAATACAACATATCCTTGAGTAAAAATGAACTTCCCAGGTCCTATAGGATCCAAGATGCTATAAAATCAGTATGAGTTAGTCTTGGAGGGCTTTCTGGAAGAAATGTTTTGATTCAGGTATTGATCTAGAATTGTACAGACATGGGCAAGAAATTACTGAGCTGCGTACAAATTAGTTTAGATGGGACAGAGATGCCACACTGAGAAGTAATTAAAGATGATGTCTGAGAAGTGGAGAGGGGTCAATTAATAAGAGTGCTTTGAGGAGCTTATATTTGAAATGATCAGCCACAGAGGTTCTTGAGCTGGGGACATGGGGGTAGAATTGTAATGAGAGCATTGTTAGAGCAAGGATATTTTACTCATACAGATGCCCAGGAGGCTGGGAGCAAGCAGAGATAGAGAAATTAGCTAGAAAGCAGGCATAAAAGTTTGGATATCTGGGTTTAGAATAAGGTAGTAGCAGTGAGGTTTGTAGCAAGAAGGTAGATTTCAGAGACATTATGGAAAAGAAAAACCAACTGGTAGGACAAGGAATCAAAATCTTAACAGTTTGGAGGGACCTCAAAGATTATCTGGTTCAATCATTCTTGTTTTTATATTTAAGGAAAATGAGGTAGAGACACACAGTTATAGTAGATGGGGGAAAGAAAAAGGATGGGAAAAAAATAAAAAAGACCTTACAGGCAAACACAAGGGCTGGAAAGGTGCTTAAGACACTGACAAAAACAAATTTTGGAGTATTTTGGAGTAAAGTCAGATTTTGATATATTAAATGTCAGTTATCAAAAAGACTGGAGATGTCAAAAAAACAAATGGAAATAAAACTACAAGGTCAGGGCTGGAGGTGTGGACTTGGGAGTCATATGCTTAACAATCAAGCAAGAATTTATTAAGTATGTAACTATTACAATGCTAGGTGCTGGTGATATGAGGACAAAGACTGAGCAATTTTTCCTCACAAATCACTTAGATTCTAACAGGGAAGATAACAAGTACATATTTGAGAGAGAGAGAGAGAGAGAGAGAGAGAGAGAGAGAGAGAGAGAGAGAGAGAATGTAAAGAAAGTAAACACTAAACAATTAAAAGCAAGGTATTTGGGGAGAGAGGATGCTAGCAGTTGAGAGGCATTAGGAAAGAAATTTCAGAGGTGATTTTGTTGTGCAGAAACTCATCATTCTGAAAGATGACATTAATGTTGAAACTCATATGTCCTCACAAGCCCTGCCACTGCAGCCTCCCTCCGTCTGGCTGGAGAAGGTGGAGGGTGGACACCATCAGAGAGATCCTCTAGACGCTACACCATTTAAGAAGAGTGCCCAAGGCATTCACCTCATTGTTTCCCACCCAGCTGCACTCCTGGACTTCATGATCTCCAGAAATTCATCATCCTGCAAGCTGAAATCAACTCTGTAATTCACACCTGCTCAGATAATCTCCCACTGCAGCTGCAGGACTTCACCATGCCTCAGACAGGTAACCACCCTCTCCAACCCCGTCAGCTTAGTTGTATATGTTGTCTTCCCCCATTAGAATGTGAGCTTCTTATGAGTGGAGATTTCCCTTATGATTCTCATATTCCCAGTGTTTAGCAGAGTGCCTGGCTTGTAGTAAGCACTTAATACCTATTGACTGAATGACTCACATGCTTGATCCTGCAATCCCAGCCCCCAAGAAGGCTGAAGCTGGTGGATCTCTTGGCAGTTCTGAGGTGCACTGGGATATAATGACTGGGTGTCCACACTAAGACAGGAATCAATGTGGTGAGCTCCTGGCAAGGGGGCCACCATCTGCTGAAGGAGGGGCCAAGTGGCCCATGTCAGCAACAGAGCAGGTCAAATCTTCTGAGCTGATCAGTAAGTAACAGGGGATCAGGCCCATAAGGAGTTCCCATACTCCCAATCTAGGGGAGGTGGCAAGACCCATTCTTTTTTTTTTTAAGCAATTGGAGTTAAGTAACTTGCTCAAGGTTACATGGCTAGTCATTTTTATGTGTGGGTGCTAATTTTCTGAGGCCAGAACTGATCCTGGGTCCTCCTGACTCCAGGCCAGCACTCTTACTCACTGCGCCACCTAGCCGCCCCAAGACCCATTCTTTAAACACTTAAAATTAAAAAAATTTTTTTTTAACCCAAAGAGAGAGTCTATATGAGTCAGAGCTGAGGAGAGAGTGTACTCCAGGCATTTGGCATGGTCAGTATAAAGGCAAAGATTTGGGAGATGGAGTCTTAAGTGTGAGAAACGGAGAGAAGGCCAGTTTGGCTAGTTCAGAGTGTCAGAAGGGAAGAAGACTAGAAAGATCAGGTTGGGGCCAGATTATGGAAGGCTTTAAAAGCTAAACAGAGGAGTTTATATGTAATACTCGAGGCAGTAGGAAGTCAAATGGAGTTGACTAGAGTAGGAAGAGACTTGAACCAAGGAGGCTGATTAAGAGGCTCCTTCAATAATATAATCAAGGTGGTAAGTGTCTGAATAAGTGTTAGAGGGAAAGATATGAATGTGAACTATGGCAGAAATGGCAAGATTTAGTAAATGACTGGATATGTAGGCTGAAAGAAAATGAAGAGTTGAGGGTAGTACTGAAGTTACAAACATGGGAGACAAATTATGGAAGTAGAAGTAGAATAGTCTACAAAAGGGGAACATTTGGGAGGAAAGATAATGCATTCAGTTTTGGACGTGTTTGTTAATGTAACTGGGACATTCGGTTTGAAATGGCTAATAGGTAACTGGTGATGTGGGGCAGAGTAATCTACATAGAGATGACAGTTAAAGCCATGGGAGGGAAGGAAAGAGAAAGAAATAGAAGAGAGAAGAGGAGGAGAGGAGGTGAGGGCCTAGGGCAGAATTTTAGGGATCACTCACAGTTAGGGAGCCTGATACAGATCATGAGCCAGCAAAAGACTAGTCAGACAGGAGACAAACCAAGAGAAAGTAGCATCATGAAAACTCAGAGAGGAAAGAGTATCCAGGAGAGGGAGGATGAAGACTGAAAAAAAGACCATCAGATTTTGAAAATAAGAGATCAAGCATAACTTTGGAGAGAGGAGTTTCAATTGAGTGGTGAGATAAAAGTCAGATTACAAAGGGTTAAGGAAGTGGGTCAAAAGAGAGGAAGCAAGAGGCAGCAAGTGTGGATGATTTTTTCCAGGAGTTTGGGAAGGGGGAGAGGGGATTGAGTTCAAAAGCACGTGCATAAGAATCAGATTAGACAACGAGAAGAGTCACTTCTGTGTCAGAGAATGGGAGAGGAGGAAAGAGAACAGGATGCACTCATGTCAAACAGCCTCAAGTTCTTCAGTAAAATAAGAGTCCAAGTACTCAGCTGAGAGAAAGGGGGAAAAGGGAGGGTATAAGAGGAGGAAGAAAGAGGAGAAGGTTTGGAATGGCTTTTGTGGGAAGTGAGATACACAATTCGGGAGGAATAAAAATGACTACCTTGCTGTAATGAGTGCCCAGTTGAAGTTGGATCACATAAATTAATAATGGAAGCTGTGAGTGTGTAAGTCCAACAAGGGAATAAAAAAGAGAGAGCAAGACACTAAGCCTAGCTAAATTAAATTAAGTTTCTTCAATTAGTTCAAAAGTGTCCCTTGTGGCTTTTTCTTTCACACAATTTGATCTTTCTCACAACAAGGCAACTACACACTGTTCTCTAGGATCTTTCTAAATACGGCTCTTGTAAATCAATAAAGTCAAAAGTGTAGGGCCAGACTCTACCAGTTTCTTTTTCTTCGTGACTTCTAAATTCTGACAAAGCACAAAGCAGACATACTGCTTTTAGACACATGGCAGAGAGTATGTATTCAAAAACTACATTTTAAAATGCATATCTCAGCTATGACTACAAATCATCATCAAGAAAAAGATCACTGGAGGCACATTAAGCACAGAGAAAGATGAAATGGATATTGGTTGCTGACAGCTCAAATTCAATGCCAACACTTTCCAAAGAGCCACAGAAACTGACATGAAATACAACCTGCTATTGTCACAAAAGCAACTTATCTACCCTGTTATAACTCCACCGCTTAAGATGCTTATTGTTGAAGGGCCTCAAGGGTGTTGAGCACATAGCCATACTGAGTGCTTGAAGTGAAAGGAAAAAAGAGAAGTGGGATGGTTTATGTATCATTTCAATGAGAGAAAAGTGGGAAGGTTTACACAATCATTTTCAGCAATTCCTCAAAAGGAAAGGGAGGGATAACGATGACAATAATGGGTCATATTTATGTAACATTTTAACATTTATACAGTGCTTATGTTTACTCCCTCACTTGATGCTCACAATAATTCTAGGTGGGAGATAGGGAAGGTATTTTTATCGTCATTTTATAGTTGAGGAAGCTGAATTTTTAAAAGGTAAAATAACTATTCCAAGGTCACAAATGGTTGATAAACAGCATAGCTTAGACTCAAACCCAGGTCTTCTAACTTCAGGTCCAGTACTAGCTATTATAACTTGATGGTTTCAGATACTTAAAAAAAAAAAGTGAGATAGCTTCTCACCTCATTTCTAAAAAATTTCAGAGCTGAAGAAGCCTGGTTTAATCAAGAAAAGGTCATGCCAGTCTACCTCACTTTTTTTTCCTTTTGCTGAATTACTATGCTTGTAAATCAAGGGAATGCCACAGACACAGTTAACCTAGATTTTCATAAAGCATTTGACAAAATCTCTCCAATTGCCATTGTGGTAAAGATGGAAATATGTGGATGAGATGACAGTGCAATTAAGTGGCTTTGGAACTGGTTGAATGGTTGAACCTAAAAAATAGTTTAACACTTCAATATCAAGTTGGTTTCAAGTGGAATACACCAGAGACCTATGTTTGGCCCAGAGCTAACATTTTTATCAATGACTTAGATGCCACATTTGTCAAAGGTGTGGATGACACAAAGCAGTGAAGGTTCCCTAATACACTGAATAATAGAGCTGGGATTAAAAAAGATCTCTAAATTCAGAAATGAAGCTAATCAACTAGCAACTAGCATTTATTAAATGCCTGCCATGTACAGGGCACTGTGCTAAGTACTGAGAATAGAAAGGTTAAAAAAAAAATTCCAAGAACTTGGTCCAATGGGGAAACAACATGCAAATAACTGTACAAACAAGACAGACACTGGATAAATTGGGGGTTATTTCAGAGGGAAGGCACTGAAATTAAGGAAGACTGGGAAAGGCTTCTTGGAGAAGGTGGAATGCCAGGGAAGCCAGGAGGCAGGGATAAGAAAAGAGAATGTTTCAGGCCAGTGAAAATGCTCAGTCAGGAGATAAAGTGGTGTGTGTGTGTGTGTGTGTGTGTGTGTGTGTGTGTGTGAAGAACAGCAAGAAGGCCAGTGTCAATAGATGATAGAACATGTGTAGGTGAATAAGGCATATGAAGACTGGAAGGCAAGGAGGGGCCAGGTAATAAATGGCTTGAAAGCCAGAGGATTTTATATTTGATCCTAGAAGTGATGGGGAGCCACTGGAGCATACTGAATAGGGGGATGACAGACATGCATTTTAGGAAGATCAATTTGCCAGATGAGTGAAGGATGGCCTGATTGGGGAGAGGCTTTTGGCAAAGAGAAGAACCAGCAGGCTAGTGCAAGAGTTCAGGAATGAAGTGATGAGAGTCTACAGTTAGAGTGGTGACTGCTTCAGAGAGAAGCACGTATGAGAGATGTGATAAAAACAGAAACAATAGTGTTTGACCACTGGATGGATGTGGGGGATGAGAGAGGGCAGAGGTCCTACTATCTGGACGACTGGGAGCATAGTAGCAACCTCAATTGTAATATGGAAATTTGAAAGAGGGAGGGTTAGGAGGATAATGAGTTCAGTTCTGGACGTGCTGAGTTTAAGATGTCTACAGAACAACCACACTGAGATGTTCAACAGGCAGTTGTAGAGCCAAGTTTGGAAGTCAACAGAGAGGTTTTAGGAATGGGTAAGTGGATTTGAGGATCCCTGGTGTAGAGATGACAATTGAAACCACAGGAGTTCATGAGATCACCAAATAAAATAGTATAGAAGAGAAGATGGCCCAGGACAGAGCCCAATTGGACACCCACAATTAGTGGGCGTGCCTTGAGTGAAGATCACGTAAAGGAAACTGAGGAGTGGTTAAACAGGTAGCAGCAAAACCAGGAGAGTGTACTATCACTAAAACCTAGAGAGAAGAGATTGTTAAAAAGGTGATCAACTATGTTAAAGGCTGTAGAGAAGTCAAGAAGGATGGGGGTTGAGAAAAGGTCATTAGATGAGGCAATTAAGAGATCATTAACTTTGGAGAGAGCAGTTCTGGAACCTTCACAAAAGTTAAAAGTAAGAGACAAAAAGAATAAAAAACAAAAATACTTGGACAGGCTAAAACACAGATTCAAATCTAATAAAATAAAATTTAACAGGGATCAATGTCAAGTCACACACTGGGGGTCAAAACACTAACTTCACAAGTAAAAATTAGAAAAGGCGCTGCTGGATGAGTCCTTCTAAAGAAGAAGTGGATGTCTTAGTGGACGATAAGCACAATAAATCAACAATATTGGTATAGAAGCCAAAAAGGTTAATATAATCTTAGGTTCTATTCAGGGGCATAATTTTCAGGATTAAGGAAGTGATAGTCCTACTCTACTCTTCCCTTGGTTAGACCACACCTAAAGTACTGTTTTCAATTCTGGAAACATCTTAGGAAGGATAATGACAAATCAGAGAGTGCCCAGAGAGGGCAACCAGGATGGAGAAGAACTTCTAGTTCAAAGGATGAGATGAAGGTACTGGGATGTGAAACCTAGAGAAGAGAGGATTTAGGAGGGACATATGTGAAGGGCTGAAATATGGAAGAGGGATAAGGCTTGTTCTGTTTGGATCCAGATGCTAGAACTATGAGCAACTAGTGTAAGATACAGAAAGACAGATTTAGATTCAATGGAAGAAAATGCTTCCTAAGAATTTGAGCTCTATGCACTTTTGCCAAGATGGCTACCTGAATGGGAGATAGCCTACCTTGCTCCCACATACCTACTCCTGTAAAGCTCTAAAGTTTGCAGCAGACCTAAGAAACCCAATGAGAAACTACAGTAAATGACTTCCTAAATACCAAAAGTCAGCCAGAAGTCTAAAGGCAATAAGAAAAAGAATTACTTAAGCAAAACCCCAGTGACTAGCAATGATCAGGAGCAGATATTGCTTAAAGCCTCCGCATCCAGAGACAGCAAGAGCAGAAAGATGTTTTGACAAAGCCCTGAGGTTGTTAGAAAGCCCCTGAGTAGTGACCTGATGCATCAGTGCTAAGACTTGGTCAAGCCAAGCCCAGGAACTCTGATGATGTTCAGTTTCTTTCCTGAGTCACCAAAGAGGGTATTGAAAACCCAGCTCACTCCAAACTGTAAAAACCCAGAAGGGCAGAACCTCAGAAAGTGGAGGTCAATGTAAGAAACCAGGTGATTCAGGGTGAGACTCAGTAGGGCCAACCAACCCATCCAAAAACTCAGCAGAGGAGAGAACCTAGTCCTAGCACAAAGCCTCAACTCAGGAAGTAAAACTGGAATGATTAGTAAAATAAAAGAAAACACTGACTGTATCAAAAATTATTAAAGGGGTGGAGTCAAGATGGCAGAGTAAAAGCAGGGATTGGCTTGAGATCTTCCCCAAACTCCTCCCAATACCTGTAAAAAATGACTAAACAAATTCTAGAGCAGCAGAACTCACAAAATGACAAAGTGAAACAAATTTCCAGCCCAAGACAACCTGGAAGGTTGACGGGAAAGGTCTATTGCATCAGTCTGAGAGAAGAGTGCAAGAAACCCAAAGTAATCCTCAGGACACTGAATCACTGGCAGCTGTGGCAGTTTTCAGACTTCTCAACCCACAAACACCAAAGACAACTCAGATCAGTAGGGAAGGTCTGTTGGACCCGAGTGCAAAAGAAGCACAGTCTGGCTCCAGCCCTAGTGTGGTGGCAATGGTGGCAGCAGCGGCAACGGCTCCTCTTGGAGCTCTTGGCCCACAGAAAGTGTGGGGATTGAGTGGTTGATCAGAGGACAATTGCAGGGATCTTTTTGCTGGCACCAAGGCAGGATTCTCTTGCTTTGCCAGTGTTTTGATCTGGGTCACAGTCCTGGCATGGCAGAGCTTGTGGTAGTGGTGGAAAGGGAACCCTCCTCACAGTTTCAAGGTAAAAAAGAGTGATTGTGGTCATTCACAGACCACAGCACAGGCCAGGAGATAGGTAAACACATCTTCTTTGATCATACAACCTTGGAAGAATTGAAAATTTATAGGTCTCTAGAAATATCTCTGAAAACTGCTGCACAAAACCCCTGAAAGCTTGGGACAGTATACCCTCCACACTGGAAGCAAAGACCTAGCTTAACAAAGAGCTAAAAAGTCAAGGCTGGGAAAATGAGAAAATAGCAGGAAAAAAAATCAGACTACAGAATCTTACTTTGGTGACAAGTAAGATCAAAACACTATTAGAAAAAGAAAACAAAGTTAAAGCTCCTACATCCAAAGCCTCCAAGAAAAATATGAATTGGTTGTAGGCCATGGAAGAGCTGAAAAAGGATTTTGAAAATCAAGTAAGAGAAGTAGAGGAAAAATTGGGAAGAGAAATGAAAGTGATACAAGTAAATCATGAAAAATGAGTCAACAGTTTGCTAAAGGAGACTCAAAAAAAAAAAATACTGAAGAAAATAACACCTTAAAAAAGACTAACCCAAATGGCAAGAGGTCCAAAAAAAACAATGAGAAGAAGAATGTCTTAAAAAGCAGAACTGGCAAATGAAAAAGGAAGTCCAGTGGGAGGAGGACCCATTTGTACAGAAATATGTATAGCGGCTCTTTTTGTGGTGGCAAAGAATTGGAAATCAAAGGGATGCCCATCAACTGGGGAATGGCTGAACAAGTTGTCGTATATGAATGTAATGGAATACTACCGTGCTATAAGAAATGAGGAGAAGACAGACTTCATAAAAACCTGGAGAGATTTATATAAACTGATGCTGAGCGAGAAGAGCAGGACCAGGAGAAATCTGTACACAATCAGAGACACATTATGTGTGATGACTAACTTTGATAGACTGGTTCCTCTCAGCAACTCCAAAAGACTCATGATCTAAAGAGATATTCATATCCAGAGAAAGAACTGCAGAGTCTGAATGCAGATTGAAGCAAACTACTTCCTCTGTTTCTTTTTCTTGTTTTGTTTCCTCTTTCCCACTGATCATTCCATTGGTTATAATCCTTCTTTACAACCTGACTAATGATTAATGTGAAGATATTTGTAGATCCTATATTTGATTGCATGCTGCCATGGGGAGTGGGGAAGAGGGAGGGCAGAAAATTTGAAACTCAAGGGACTATGGAACTGAATGTTGTAAACTAAAAGTAAATAAACAAATTAATAATAATTTTTTAAAAGGAAAGAAAAAGGAAGTCCAAAAGCTCATTGAAGAAAATAATTCCTTCAAAATTAAAATAAAGCAAATGGTAGCTAATGACTTTATAAGAAATCAAAAAACTATAAAACAAATCCAAAAGAATAACAAAATAGAAGACAATGTGAAATATCTTATTGGAAAAACCACTGACCTGAAAAACAGATCCCGGAGAGAGAATTTAAAAGATACTGTACTACCTGAAAGTCATGATCAAAAAAAGAGCCTAGACACCATCTTTCAAGAAATTATCAAGGAAAACTACCCTGATATTCTAGAACCAGAAGGTCAGATATTGAAAGAATCCACTGATTACCTCCTGAAAGAGATCCCCAAAGGAAAACTCCTAGGAATAGTGTAGCCAAATTCTAGAGTTCCCAGGTCAAAGAATATTGCAAGCAGTCAGAAAAAACAATTCAAGTATTGTGGAAACACAATCAGGATAACACAAGATGTAGCAGCTTCTGTATTAAGGGATCAGAAAAGGCTTGAAATATGATATTCCAGAGGTCAAAGGAACTAGGATTAAAGCCAAGAATCACCTACCCAGCAAAACTGGGTATAATCCTTCAGAAGAAAAAAATGGATATTCAATGAAATAGAGGAATTTCAAACATTCTTGCTGAAAAGACTAGAGCTGAATAGAAAATCTGACTTTCAAATACAAGAATAAAGAGAAGAATGAAAAGGTAAACAGGAAAGAGAGATCATAAGGGACTTATTAAAATTGACCTGCTTACATTCCTATATGGAAACATGAAATGTGTAACTCATGAGACCTTTTCCAGTATTAGGGTAGCTGAAGGGAACACACACACACACACACACACACACACACACACACACACACACACACGGAACAGTGAGTTTAATATGAAGGGATGATATCTAAAAAATAAAATTAAGGGGTGAGAGAGAGGAACATACTGGGAGAAGGAGCAAGGGAGAGGTGGAATGAAATAAATTATTTCACATAAAAGAGGAAAGAAAAAGCTTTTACAGTAGAGGGGATGAGGGGGAAGGTGAGAGGGAATGAGTGAACCTTACTCTTATTGGATTTGGCTTAAGGAGGGAACAACATACATACTCAATTGAGTATGCAAATCTATCTTACCCTACAGGAAAGTGGGGGGTGTGTGTGTAAAAGATAGAAGGGATGATAAATGGGAGGAGGGGGCAATCAGAAAAAAACACTTTTGAGAGAAACAGGATCAAAGGAGGGAATAGAATAAATGGGGGGGGGGAGGATAGGAAGGAGGGAAAGAAAGGAGTCTTTCACAACATGATTTAAGTATTTTGCATGACTATGGGAGGGAAGAAGGGAGAGAATGTAGAACTCAAAGTTTTACAAACAAATGTTAAAAATTGTTTTTACATGTAACTGGGAAATAAAATTTCTATACTCCATTGCTTGTATATCTATCTTGCCCTACAAGAAAATAGAAGGAAAAGGGATAAGAGAAGTGGGGGGAGGGTGATAAAAAGGAGGGCAGACTAGGGAAAGGGGTAATTAGAAGGCATGCCATTTTGGGTTGGAGGAGGGGAGAGATGGGAGGCAAATTTGGAACTCAAAATCTTGTGGAAGTAAATGTTGAAAATTAAGAGTTAATTAATTTAAAAGTATTAAAAATTATTATTATAAATCTGACTCTTTAAGAACTGCAAGCAGAAATCCAAATAAAAAAAAAATTCCACAAGGACTACATTCCTACCTAGAAGAAATAAAACATGATAAATAATTAAGCAAAAAGTAAAGAATCAAAAGGAGAATAAGTAACTTTTAAGAGAAAGTGGTGAACCTTATCCAAGAAATGGGATCCCTGAAAACTAGAAGAGACCAAATAGAAATCAATCTTTCTATCAATATTAGAACAAAAGGTTTAAAAAATAGAAGAAACTGAAGGATATCTGATATCAAAAACAACTGACCTGAAAAATAGGTTAAGGAAAAAAAAATCACTGAATTCCCCCCAAATCATAACAACAGTAATAGAAAAAAGACTGGACACTACATTAAAAAAAATCATAAATGAAGAATGCTCAAATCTACTAGAACTAGAGGGCAAAGTGAAAACAGAAATAATTCACCAGTCATCTTCTAAAAGAAATCCCCAAAGGAAAAGCCCCAGCAACATTATAACCAAAATCCAGAGCTCCCAGACTAAATAAAAAATACCAAAGCATCCAGTAGGGAGTAGTTCCTTAAGAACTCAAGAACTACAATCAGTTAAGACCCAATAGCTTCCACTATAAATCAAAGGTCATATTAGAATACAATATTACAAAATGCAAAAGACAAAGGCTTACAATCAAGAATAATTTAACCTAAAAAACTGAGTAAAATCCAATAGGGGAAAAGGTGAATTTTTAGTGGTACATGGGTCTTTTCTAACATTGCTGATTAAAAGACTAGAGCCAAGCATGAACTTTAAAATACAAATAAGAATCCAAAGAAACCTATCTGAGCAATTAGAAGGAGCTTTAAGATGATTTAGGGCTAACATTCTAACAGAAGGAGATAAAACAAGTATCCCTTCAAAACTATGTCTTCAAAGGATATCAAACACAAAATAAGAAAAACAGAGGTCCTAAGGGGTGGAAGAGTTCTGTTCTGAGGATTTTAAGAGGAAGAAAAAAGGAGGGTAGGGTGGGGTTTTGATGGTTAAAGGAGGAATACATAAGTACAGAATACAGGAGTACAGAAGGGAAAAAGAAAGGGAGAGAACTTGCTGTTTATCGTAATTTGGAACTTCTCAGAGTGAGAATATATAAACATGAAGAAAAGAGTCAGAGGAGCTAGCATCAGATCCATCTTATTATCTGACATGGACAAAGTTAAGTTGAACACACACATAAACACAGTTTTGCGTAGAATATATCAAGCCAACAGGAAAAAAAAAAGTGGGAATGGGAGGGGGATTAAGAAAAAGAACAACACTGGGAAGGGAAGCAAAGCAGAACAAATTTTCTGATCCTGTAAAGGATTAAAAGGGATAGAAAAGAAGAAAAAAAACAGAATCAAAGAAAGGTAATCTTGGATTGCGTCTTAGACAATTGGGGGACATCTGAACAAACTGTGGTATGTGAATGTAATGGAATATTACTGCACTGTAAGGAATAACGAAAGAGATGATTTCATAGAATCCTAGGGTATATGAACTAACACAGAGGAAAGTAATCAAAATAAGGAGAACAATTTATACAAGAACAACATTATAAAGACAAACAACTCTGAAAGACTTTCCTAAGAACTCCAATCAATGCAATTACCAAACATGTACCCTATGATGAAGCATGCATGTAATTCACCTCCTGACAGAGAGGTGAGGGGAAACAGGGTTTAAAGAAATTTTTTTTAAACATGACCACTGTGTAAATTCATTTTGCCTAACTATTCCTATTTGTATTTCTTACCTAAAGATGTAATTTTTAAATGTATTTCTCCCTATTAATGAGGAGATTGGAAGAAAAGGGGAGAGGAAAAGGAGAAAGAGAAATAGTAATGTGAAAAAGGCTACCATAGCACTTTAAAATGCACAGAAGACAGGGCAGCTAGTTGGTGCAGTGAATAGAGCATCGGCCCTGGAGTCAGGAGGACCTGAGTTCAAATCTGGCCTCAGACACTTAATGCTTACGAGCCATGTGACCTTCCTTGGTCAATCACTTAACCCCAATTGCCCTGCCTTCCCCCCTCAAAAAATGCACAGAAGAGAAAGTAGTTCTGAAAGTAGTATAGATAGGCAGGATGGTTTTAAAAGTAATGTACAGAATTATATACTTTTTTAAAGCAAGAGATATGAAACAGATTCATGGTTTCATATATTTTTGCTCTCTTAAGGAAATGCTATTTCACATTTTTTAAGTGTTTAAGTTCAGAACTAAAAAAAAAATAGAGCTATATACAAGTGGAATGTGCTGCTTGAAGAGTAGGTTCTTTACTACTAGAGGTCTTCAAAGAAAAGCCAATGACTATTTGTTGTACAAGAGAGTGTGATTCAGGCATGGGCTAGGTTATACAGTTTTGGGAAACTTCCAACTCATGGATTGTGGTACTCCCTTCTCCCATTTAATTCCAAACACTTCAAGGAGTCCAACTTCCTCTATTTCTGCTACACATATCCAAGGTAAAAAAAGATCATGGTCCTACCAGCAGCAAAGAAGTCCAATAAATGCTCTCACTTACATTCCTGCCCCTGGCATTAGAAGCAGTGTTCTTTAGTGGTTCCTAAGAAACCTTCTGCATTTAGATATCAGTGTCACTAATCTCAACTAAATGCTATAGGCATAATACTCATAAACTAAAGCAAATTCATAAACAACCAAACCCTTGGCCTGAGAGAACTAAAACTAGTTTCTGTCGCTGAATCCTAATAATAACATTTGTTCTAAGTACATATACTGTACATATGGTCTAAAGCTTTTGATTGATAAATCATAAGGATGGTTGTTTTGATGTAAAAAGAATTCCAGCCTGGAGCTGCTTGTAAGATGTCACACTAGGAATCTACAGGCCACAATGCCAATCAACTTACCTTCTCATCAAAAAAACTGATTTTCCCTTTGGCAAGTAGACTAGGTCTGGATGTGTTTCATCATTCTCATTGTTTCAAAATGACCTAAAAATCTTAAATCAACCCCATTTCACCAAGGATAGAGTTATTATTATAAGTAAAACAAAGTCCAAGAGTCAAGTGGGCACTTCATGTGATTCATGTGTGCATTTCTTTACACAACATTTCCATGACAACTTAGATATGCAGGGAGTCATATTTTGAATGCCTCAACAAAGTGGTGAATCTCTTTGGGAAGGGTGAAATTGAACAGTGATCTTTATGTCATATGACAAGTTATGTTTATATAATAGATTTTACTTTTCATAATATTTTCCACATAGAAATTTCATCTGAATCTTACTTTCTGGTAGAGCCAAATACAGAAATCACTATTACTCTCATTTTACAGATGGAAGAGCTGAGACACAATGAATTCTAGGTCACTGAACTGAAGTCACACTATGAGTTACTGATGGGACCAGGATCTGAATACAGACCTCTTGTCTGAAAGTCTAATGGTTTTGCTTGTTTTTTTCAGCACACTACCCCTACCTCAACCCTTTAACCTGCTAAGAATCACAGAATCTTAGAGAGAAGAAGGACCTCAAAGGCAAGTTAGGGCAAGACACTGTGGAATAGTAGAGTCAATTGAACTTGGGAGTTGGAAAAACCTGAGTTTAAACTCCCAACTTACACAGGTATTATCTGTGTGACCCTATGGAAATTAATCTCTTAGGATCTCATCAGTAAAATGAGGTAAAAATATACTAAATACCTCAGAGCTGTCATATATAAAGCTCTATGTATACCTCAAAGCACAATATAAATAAAAATGATTATTATCTAATTTAACTCATCCCTAAATATGAAACTTCCTCTATAATACCCCTGAACAAATAGTCATCCAACCTGCAACTAAAGATCTCCATTGAAAGTGAATCCACTATCTTCCAGAGGCAGCCCATTCCACCTCTGGACTGTTCTAATTTTTACCATATTTTTCCTTATGTCAAGCTGAAATCTGCCTTATTTGCCACCTATCCCCATTACTGTTAGTTCTATGTTCCAAAACTCTGCAGAACAAGTCTAATCCCTTTTTCAAATGACAGTTCTTCAAATACTTGAAGACAGCTACTTTGTCCCTCCAAAGTTCTGCCTTTTCTAGGCTAAACATGGCTAGTTTCTTCAGGTAAAATTTATATGGGGGCCTCCAGAGTTTTGAGCATCCTAGTCACCTTCCTCTTAATGTATAAGTATGTATAATGTATAAGTCTTTCCTAAAATGTGGTGCCTACGATAAAGCAAACTGAAAAACCGTAGAAGAAATGGTTGGCACTTTACTATTTTAAAGGAACACTTAGGAAGCAGTCATTCAAGGCTGGGAGAAAGGGGATGAAAGGGAGGTACCTTTTAGGGAGGTATTGGCTTTTTATTTTAATATTATTCTTTCATTTCTGTTCTTGAGGCTTACAAAAATAAGGATGAAATTTCCTCTTTACATACACAACTAGGAAAAAACCAACAGCATAAAATGTAAAATCATCTAGATTTCACTATATATTCTTACCTATGAATTGATACTTTAAAAAAATCTGAAATGAAAATCTAGCGCAAGATATTAAAATTCACCATGTAGTCTTGGTGGTGGGGAAAAGCAAATGGATGAAGACCCATGATAGGTTTGGTTTTGCAGATTCCACAAGAAGGAAGAATTTAATAGAACCTTAGTTGATAATTCTATGATTCACAACAACAGAAGCCAGCCTAGGCCTGGTAAAATAAACAGACAAAACTACAAAGATACATAAGAAGAAGATGCCAGTTTTGCAATGAGTTTTCCCCCCAATCATATTCACATCTGAAATGTTGTGAAAATGTCTTCTGAAGCACTATTAAAGAATCACCTTTATGCTTGCCTCTGTCTCTAAGCTGTCAAGTCATGAACTTCCAAACGAGTACTCAAATGCCATTTTTAATATGCCACCAATACACACTGTGCTGCCCTCTTACTGATGGAAGGAGACAACTATGAGATGGGCTGTTATGAAGGTAACATGAATTTCTCTTGCACTAATGAAGTGGGACATGACTCAGAAACTAAAGATGAAGACCAATCTGATGTCACTAAGTAAAAAATAACATTTCTGTCTATACTCCCCAACATTCTGAAAATGTTTGGTTACTCCTCTCCTGGAGGGGAACTGATGCAACTTGTGAAAGTTGTGAAAGGTGATATCAATTTAACCGATGTGTAAAGTTTGATCTCAAACACAGGCATAAAATCCACCTCCCCAAACATATACCCTAATTCCTAAAGTTTCTAAATGTCTTCAGTTATAAACATAATATTGCCCAGAACGATGTTATTTTATGATAAAACATTAGTAAACTGATACTACATATAACCCTGCTAAAATTGTTCCTAAGAAACTCAGTGCCCATTGTGAAGTCATTTTGCACAATGCTGCATTTTTTAATAATCAATTATTAACCCTGGGAGGAATAGAAGTGTGCTGCCTTTACTGCCACAGAGTTTACCATCATATAATCTGTATCTGGAACAGCCAGTCTCATAAACATAAGGTCCAACATTGTCATAAGTATCACGTTCCAATTGGATATATGGTAACCTGAACCCATACAAAGACAAGGCTACAACCCTTAAGCCATTCTTATTCCACAAAAGCAGATCCATATGGATACATATACAGAAAAAGAATTATTTCATTATCTTTTCTTTAATGAAGGAAAGATGGAAGATATGAAGCTTTTGAGCCTAAACTTGGACAGCATTACTACAGGGAGAGAGTTATTTTAAAGATTGCCTTTGGAGAGCTGGGTAAATAAGACAGAAGGGAAAATGAGGCTCTCAGGAAGGTTAAGTGACTTGCCCGTGATAATTTAGCTATTAAATGTTTGGGACAGAATTTGAACCTGGATCTCCTAATTCAAAGTACAGTCCTCTAATCCTGCCATGTTGTCATTCATTTTTATTTACTACCTGTTATCTCCAGGACAAAATATAAACCCCTGAATTTGACATTTAAAGTCACTCACAGTTTGAGTCTCACCTAACTTTTCAAGTTTATTTCAAATTACTCTCCTTCACACATTCTCTGTTCCAGTCAAACTGGAGGACTAGCTTATTCCTCAAACTCAGCATTCCATCTCCCATCCTCATGTCTCCACATAGTCTAGCTTCCATTCCTGAAGTGGATTACTCTCTTAACCACCATTTCTCTGAATTCTTCTCTTAATACAAGGCTCAGAGCTCAGGTACTACATACTATTACAAATAGTCCTTTATTTGTTTGTGGTTTCTCATTCCTTAAATTATCTATTTACTATTACCTATATTTAGGTACTATTACCTATAATTTATAATATAAATATTCATATTTATAAATATGAATTACTATTAGCTATAATATTTTCTTTCTCAGTTGAATCTAAGCACCTTAAAAACAGCTAATTTTTTATTTTTGTGCTGCCAGGACCCAACACAGTGCACTGCATAAAGTAGAAGCTTAACAAATGTTTGTTGAACTGCAATGGAAAAAGATCAAGAAGCCAAGAATGTCGCCTGGTTCTGGACTAAGGGAGGTTTAAGTCATGAATCTCACACCCATTTTAATTCAACTGCAAAAGGAGAATAAGGGCCCAAACTCATTAATTGCACGATCAGGGATGGAGAAGAGACAGGGAACGATGGCGTTACCAAGGGAGTACTGAGATTGAAGAGCAGACATTATCCTTTGTTTCCAATTCTAGAATTGGCATAAGGTGATTTCAAACCCAATCACGATAGCTCTTTAAAGCCACGAGGACATAGGCTATGATGACAGGGCACTGTCACTATCAAGTTTAAAGACTAAAATTCAGTATTCTGTTACATTATTAAAATCCGACTTTCTTAATAGGCAGCAAAGTGATGATTTGGGAAGGATAAGGGAGGCAAACCGAGAATTAATGGAAAGAATTAGCAAAATCTCCTATATTACAGAAACAGAGTTCCAAAAGGATTTCACCAAACCATAAGGAAGGCACTGGTAAATTCATGTTGAGGACGGAAAGGGGCATTAGACCACATATGGTGTTATTAGGAGAAACGTGACAACTCCTACTTAATTGAAACCATGATGCTCTAAGGATATGACAAGATGTGCAGAGGCTGAGCACATGGACAAGATGAGGAGATGCCTTTTTTTTTTCCTCAAGAAGCCTTTCAGAGTCAGGCTGACACAATAGATACACACCATGCCATGGGTTATCAAAGGAACTCTGGACAAACACATGGGAAGATCGAGAAAGATCAAGATGTCCTATTCTAGCCAGAACAGCAGGGCTACATCTAGGTCATATCAACACAGCAGCTCAGTGCTCAAAAGTGTGCACAAGATAAAAATGACCCAGTTATTCTGTATAAATAATTATGTCTGTTTCCTGGATGTTCAGACTTATGCCTCTGTTATCCAAGTGGACAGATCAATTTGTGATCGCTAAATATTATGTGATTAGCTACAGTGTCCAATGTTCTCAATTAGGAAACAGGAACTAAATGTTATCCACCTTTTACCTTAATAAGAGCAAAGGAAGAAATCATTCAGGAGCTTCTGGGTTTAAACTTGGTTGGTGTTATTAAAGGTAGAGATGTTTTAACTAAGTTTTCTCCATGAGCAGGATGAAGAGGACAGAGGGAAAACTCTAGAGTTTCTTCTACTTCTCTATTTCTTTCATTTTGACAGGGGATCAAACACTGTTTCCCAACCAGTGTCAGGGACCACCATGGTACATTTTGAAGATCAAATATCAAATGCAAAAGTTGGGGTTTTTTTAATGAAAAAATGCTTTACAATATATGTTAGTGTTGTTATTATCATACCCTTGGTGGGCTGCATGTTCCCTTTTAGATTATATGGACAGAGATGGTGATGTATGGGTGTGCACACACACACACGCACACACACACACACACACACACACACACACACACACGCTTGTGCCCACATAATGCCTAGAAGTTAGGAGAGGAAGACAAGTGGCATGGGCTTGTGGTTGGACCAGTATATGGCTAGGGAAAAGGCTGCTAGTGTCCTAGCCGTGTGTGCCCCAATAATGTCACAGACATATCAGTGACTGAAAACTACTCGGAAACACTGGGTTAAAGAATGGATGAATCTCACTATCAGTAGGATGCTCTTTGAAAGTTTGCTCCAGAAGCTCTCAGGGCAGTTAGCAAAAGAATCAATGACAGCTTCACACTTATATTAATCTATATCCTATCTAAGTGCTTCCAAGTCAGTCCCTCCACACATTAATTCCCTGGCTCCACCTCCTTCCTACAAATCAAACCATTTTAAACTAGTTTCAAATGCCAGGAAAATATTAAAAGCCTGTTTAAGACATCAAATTCTGTGGACACCATTTCAATACAAGGAGTCCATCTTTCCCTTTCAAGGATAAAGCCTGAAATGATTTAACTGTAGCACAATTAGCATGTAATTTGTAAGTCATTACAGTGCAAAGTATGTGGTGAGAACACTTTATTGAATAAACCTGCTGAGCATAATTTTCTCAGGAACTAAAAAAAGGAAAACCTTTCTCTTGGCCTTTCCTCCCCTTTTTAGAAATTACTGCCAGTACCTCTATAATTATGTCTCCTTTCAGACAGTTAGGAGCCAGGGGTGATCTGCACCTCTGCCTAAAAGGAGAATTAAAGGCAAAACATCTTCCCTGCAATGTAGGGCTGTATGTTCTGGGCTTCATTTTGCTGAGCATTTGGATGAAATCTGCTGAGACAAGCACCCCTGGATATTTACAGATTGAAAGAGAATCACCACTCAGTACAAGAGTCTTGAGAAATACAAGCCCTTTAAAAGTTCGGGTCAAATCCCGTTAACAAAAACAACCCAAGGGACTTGTCCAGATTCTTTTGTGGCTCTGGGCTTTGGATAAGATAGGAATGTCTCTAAAGTTGCTCGAAAGAAGTGAGCTATTAGCTGTGACATGGAAATCTTTGTTAGTCAAAGGTTTTTTCAATAATGAGATTTGACCCGAGCACATCAAATGATCTGCCAGTTTTGTTTTATAAACTCAAGGTTACGATGGATTCTCCTCTTTAACATGTATCCTTACAAAAATTTATCCTTGTAAGCCAGGACTATGTTGTATTTATTGACAATGCCAAATATCATAAAAGAAAACAAAGCTAAGGGGTGAGAAAGAAAGTAGAAGTTTTAACATCCAGTGGTGCATACACACTATTCCTCTACCCCTACTCCAGTATAAATATTTAACTTCTATCAATGACTCAAGTTTAAAGGAACCAGAAGCATGAGGGCTAACATTCCTGGAGTAGACTCCCTGCTCCGGCTAAACTGATCTATTTGCCATGCTCCAAACATACTTTCCACTTTCCCATCGTTGGGTCCTAACTGTGAATGCCAAATTCTCATGTGTCATCCTTCCTCATATGTCTCCAGACTGCAATTTAGACATGGCCTCTTCATCCTGGAAGCTCCCTCCAGCCCCTGAAATCACAAATTCCAACCACACTCTAACCCTGCATTCTCTCCCTCTGACTGGACATCTCCTCCCAATATGCCAATGTAAGGAGGGCACCCAGGTCAGCCGTATCTTATTCCTCTCCGGGGCTACCCCATAAACTAGGTACCCTCAATCCCCTTGCACCATTTATTGTCTACACCCATTAGAATGCAAGTTCCTTGAGGGCAGGGACTATCTTTATTTCAGCTTGTATTCCCAGGCCTTAGAAGAGTATTTTGGCAGCTGGTTAAGAGATTAATAAATTCTTGTTGACTGACTCTAACCTCAAAATTCTCTTTAAACTTTTCTTCTCAGTTTAGATCTCATCTACTTCATAAAAACTTCCTTAAAACCCTACGCTTAAGACCTTTGGTTGAAGATAAGTTCTTTCTCCTCTGAATTTCCATGGTACTTAGTAGTTAAGTGATAGATAGTACTCTGGCCTTTAGTCAATAAAATCTGAGATCAAATATGGCCTCCAACACTTACTAGCCATGTGACCCTGGGTTTGCCTCAATTTCCTCAACTGTAAAGTGAAGAAGATTGCACATACGCCCACGGGAACATTGTGAAGATTAAATGGGATAGGATTGGTAAAGCACTCAGCAAACTGTCTGGTACACAGCAGGCGCTGCATCAATATTTATCCCCTTCCTACTTGCCTACCTAAGTCTGTGACACCCAAGTGACACTGATCACTTTCTGCCTTGTTTCACAGTTAGATGTGCATATGTCTTACCTTACCTGGAGGGGCTATGTTCCTTACAGAGCCAAATACGGGGCTCTTCTATAAATATCTGCTGAATGATAGCAATCTTACTCAAGTTATCTACCATAAATATGGATATTTACCATACTTACATCATATTTGTGATGAGGTAAAAAAGCAAGATGATTAATAGTCCAATGAAATGACTTTGGACAGACTTTAGCAGTGACTGATCTGAGTCTGATTATGGTTTACTCACTGAAATTTTCATAACAGATAAAGAGAGATAAAACCATACCTGGTTTTATACTTAATCTCACCCTTTCTTTTACAAACAGTTAAAATAGATACAAATCCAAATATAATGGGGAAAATTCTAATCAAAAGGGGGCAAGGTAGAGACAAAAACAGCAGGGCAAAGCCATTTTGCTCTGAGCCATGTTACACTTGTGAAGCAGCAGCCGTCCATATGGAGTCTGAATGCTGGCGGCGAACTCGACTCACAAATTCATTCCTCACCCATGCGTCTCTTTGAGCAGCAGTGAAGCTGTTGAGTACTAATGGTCTTGGAATGTTTGCCAGTGCCCAGCAAAATGGCCTTGGCATCAAAGAGACAGATGTTGCCGGAAAATGGCAGGGGCATTGGAGCCCATGGCACATAGGGGCTCCTTGTATGCTGGGGAGAGTGGCTGTAGTGATTACTTTCCGTCAGTGCTAATCAATTTCACACTCTCTTCAATGCTGATACAGATAATCTTGTGGGAAGCAGGCCAAGCTTACAAACAGTTCAGCAAGCTGCTTCCTGATTCCCAACAGCTTACTTGTAGCTCTCTCCTCAAAACTCTGTTCCAGCTTTACCTCAAAGAAAATGTTAGTTGGAAACAGGACCTGGGCCTCCCAGACTCGAATTTGAGGGCTATATTGAACAAGAGCTAACTCTGGGTTCAGTACTATCCAGTTAACCTGAAAAATGTCTCTCCTTCAATACAGTGGACTTCCCAAAGGAAGGTGAGAAAGATTAGAAGTCACTCACCAATTGCCAATCACTGAATGCTACACTGTTTTCAGATTGTTGCACAATCAAAAAAATGAAATAGAAAAAAAATTTAAAAGTCAATTATAGCCTCATCCAACGGAAAGTGACAATGGTGCCAGTCCCATTCAGCTTTCTGCTAGAACCTTGTATAATTCAATGGACAATTTAATTTGTTTTTAATTATGGAATCACAAAACTTGAGAGCTAGAAGGGAATGCAAAGGCCATAGAGTCTATCTTCCTACCTTAAAAAAGAATATCCTCTCCAGCATATGAGACAGGTAAACTGGCATAATTCTGAAAATATAATCCTTCTTTCACATAACAGTTTTTCAGATACTTTATGGTAATAAGTCCATCTCTCTCCACTCCCAACCCCCTTTCCAGGCTAAAATATCTCCAATTCCTTCAACCACACCTCATGTGACATCATCTCCAATCTCTTTACCCTTCTGGTTTCCTTACTTGGGATTTGCTCTATTTTGCCAATATCCCCCTTAAAATAAAGTAGCTAGAAATGAAAGCAAACCTACAGGTGTGATCCAAACATGGTAAGAATATGGTAAGGTATAATATATCAGTTCAAATTTTAAACAATCTTTTAAGTGTTTATCATATATTAGGTACTATACAGTAAAAATAAAAGTGAGATAGAAAATAAGCCTGAGATTCTTTGTAATTTTTCCCCCTTTTTTTTTTTGGAGGGAGGAAGGCAGGGCAGTTGGGGTTAAGTGACTTGCCCAAGGTCACACAGCTAGGAAGTGTGTCAAGTATCTGAGACCAGATATGAATTCAGGTCCTCCTGACTCCAGGGCCAGTGCTCTATTCACTGTACTATCTAGCCACCTGAGCCTGAGATTCTTAGCTTATATGGTGGACAGATTGACAGTGGAACAGATCAGCTCTAACTTTTTCATCAAGGACCAAAAAAGGACACCAGAAAGAATAATGATCAAGGAACTGAAGGATTCTATTCTAAATTCTATTCAGTTCTAAATGCCTTTTTTTCCAGTCAAGGTCTACACAAAGGACAACTAGAAAGCTGCAGACACTAGGGAAGTAGTATGGGCAGTGACATCTCAAGAAGAAACTATGTATCTGGAAGGCAGACAGAAGCCCAGACCAGTGGTGAAGGAAAGAAACCTAGAGTATGCAGCTATGCTTCACTGATACCAGACTGTTTAGGAGACTGCAGAGCTCAGACCTGAGTGGGATGTAAGGAGGGCAACTACTAGAAAATGCCCTAGATAAAGCTGAATGACCTGAGCCATTCCTGAGCTCCATGAAGAATATCATACTCAGTGCCCAGAGGGAGGAACATATATCAGGATCATTATAATAAGGCAAACATTCTTTTTGGGAAATGTGTCAGAACCTGGTTTTGACACTAAGTCCCAATTCAGGAAGTAAGGCTAGAATTATGAGTAAACAGAAGGCAATGATGATTAAGACACAAACCCAGAAGAAAAGATTAACTCTACAACAACCACAAGCAAAACCACAACTGAAAATGAATCTGACCAAGATACAAGAAATAAGGCCAGAACTAAGTATTTGAATAGACCAGTATCTAAAGTTCAGCTTTAGAATTTGTAGTCTATATAGTTTACAATATATTAGGGGTTTTTTTTCCCCATTACTTTCTTGCAGAAGACATTTTTAGTAGCAAACAGTTGGGATGCAAAATGAACAGAAAATAGGGGCGGCTAGGTGGCGCAGTGAGTAGAGCGCCGGCCCTGGAGTCAGAAGGACCTGAATTCGGATCCGGCCTCAGACACTTAACGCACACACAAACAAAAACCTAGCCGTGTGACTTTGGGCAAGTTACTTAACCCCAATTGCCCTCCAAAAACCAAAAAAAAAAAAAAAAAAAAAAAAAGAACAGAAAATAGATGCACCATCCAATTTGAAGGTGGGACTGAGGAATGAGGAATGACACCACAGTCAACTGGGAGGCCAAAAATTCTGTATAACAGGAAAAAGGTTTGGCTATTCTGACAAAAGAAGAAACAATGAACAAAAGATAATAAAAGTTAGTATTTGGTGGATCCACTGTGTCAAGTATGGACAGATACTACTTAATGAATAAAAGAAGAAAGAAAAAATCTGGGCATTAAAAAAAGTCACTGTTAATCAAAAATGAATACACAAACATTTGAAGACTCACTAAGTATGAGTACTACAGGAATATTTGGAAGATTAGAATCAGGAGCAAAAAGAAGCTTAACAGAACAGTGAGCTGAAACTTAAAGGATGAAATTAAACAAGGAAAAAAGTAAAATCCTGCACCCAGATTAAAAAAATCAATTGTACAAATACAGGATCAAGAAGTTATATCTAGAAAATAATGCAAATGACAAAAAATAATTAGAAGTATTACTGGACTGTGCGTTAAATGAGTGAGATGTGTGATTAAAATAAACACACCCAATATAGATCCAATCTTGAGATGTATCAATATTTGTTTCAGACCAATTCAGGTGGGAGTTCCATTGTACTACACTCTGGTCAAACCAGATCTGTAATATTATGTTCAATTCCGGGCATTTCATTTTAAGAAGATCTTGACAAGCTGAAATACATCCCAAAAATGATTACCGGAATGGTTAAGGGGTTTCAAAATGATGTTTTATGAGGATCAAATCAAGGACTAGAAATTCTGAGCTTGAAGAAGTCCCAAGACTAGGAAGATCACAAACATATTCAACTATCTGAAAGGTGGTCACATGGAAAATGAATCAGACTTATTTCATTTCATTCTTATGGGTAGAACTGGAAGTGGAAGTTAAGTTATAAGGAGGTAGATTTTGGTTCAAAATGGGTAACTACTACCTCACAATTAAAGCTGTCCAAAAATGGCATGAGATTCCCTAGCAGACACTGAGTGAGTTCCTTGTGACTGGAGGTCTTTAATGACAAGTCATGAGGGATGATATTGATGATAATAATAATATCATCAATAATGATAATATCTATATAGCACCTACTATTACTTTACATAATCTCATTTGATTCTTATAACAGCCCTGGGACGCAGGTGCTCTTATAATCGCCATTTTATAGTTGAGGGAACTTGAGTACACGAGATATTAAGTGACTTGCCCAAATGGCTAGGAAGTGTTTGCGGAGGGATATGAACCTAAGTCTCCCTGACTCTGGGTCTGTTAGTCAAGTAGACTATGCCACTTGATCGCCTCAAAGCTAAAGATAAGATTCATGATTAAGGTACAGATTCAAGTAGAGACCTTTGAGGCTCATTCCAACTCAGCAATTCTATAATTGTAAGTTACAAAATGTAAACTACTGCAACTGTACTCACAGCACAAAGAGCATACCTAAATACAGACACTGTAAGACACAGGGCAGACTTTGGTAGAAGATACAAAAAGACAACATGTTGCTAACATGTTGCCCCAAAAGTTTTATCACCTGCCTGCATAGCAGTCTGTACCTTCATTTTGCTATTACAGTCTATTCTACACCACAGCTATTATATTTCCCAATGGACTATAAGTTCCATCAAGGCAGGGACTGTGTCTTAATTATCTATCTCCCCAAGTACCTACACAGTGCTCTGCACATAGTATGTGCTTAATAAATGGCTGCTAAACTAGTGAATGCCTTAATGACATATGGCACACAAAATGGCTCAGAGAAGTAAAGTAGGTACAGGCTTGCTGGAAGGATTATCCATTTACTGTTGCACACATGCACGCGCACATACACGTACACGTACGTACACACACACACACACACACACACACACACACACACACACACACACGTGGACTCAGCTACTCCAAGCACATATAACAGCTCCTTGGACTCCCACCCATTACAAGCACAGAACTAGGGATCAAAAAGACTGATTCCAAAGACTCAGACACAAGAGCTTGAAGGACATACTTAAGGGATAGCAAATAACAAATGGGATGATGCAGCTAAGAGAATGAGCCACAAGGAACAGTTCTAAAGTATGACTTAGAATAAGGAACTTCATGGTTAGAAGTCATACCATAGGGGTGGCTAGGTGGCGCAGTGAATAGAGCACCAGCCCCTGGAGTCAGGAGGACTTGAGTTCAAATGTTGCCTCAGATACTTGACACATTTACTAGCCCTGTGACTTTAAGCAAGTCATTTAATCCCAATTGCCCTCCAAAAAGCGGAAAAAAGGCATACCATACATGAAACACAAGAGATGAAAAAAAACCTGACTCTAGTTACAGCAACAGAAGAAGAAAATGGCAGAAGTCAGTAATGAATAAGGAGATAGTAAGACCTAAATACACAACATACAAGTTATGAGTAGAGAGTGAAGAAAGGCAATCAGACAGTTCTCACCTTTCTTAAAACAATCTATATCTTCCAGCATCTGAACAAATAAGCCATATAAGCTATGTGCCCTTGAGTTCATTTTTTCTTCTCTGAGTCAGTCCCTTCTATGTAAAATGAAGGAATGGACTACATGATCTTTAAGTTCTCCTGTTGTTCCAGGGGAGAGATGCAGATTAAGATAAGAAAATGTAACACATACAAATAAGGAATTACAAAGAAAAGCCACAGTGAAGGATGAAGATGGTCCTCGAAGAAACGTATGACCAAAAAAGAATACAGACTGATCACTTGGAGAGAGTGAGGAAGAACCAGGTCCAGCCTGTGTATTCTAATGGTATCCTTATGATATGGGAACAGGACGGAGCCCTTCAACACACTGGCTAGATCCTTTGTGATGAACTCATGAGGCAATAGGTTGTGGCATAAATACATTGTGGTCTTCATCATTTGAGGGAACATCCACAATGATGAGATCACAGATTCACTGGAATATTTCAGTGATTCCAATGTTTTTTATGATTCTACAATTCATTAATAATACAAAAAAAATTATTCCCCAATCAAATGATTCTCTCTGTTTCAATGAAAAACACTGTTATGAAGGCCTGCCTTATGAAGAACAAGAAGAAGCTAACATGGCACAAAGACACTGAACATTATAATGGTACTCAAGACTTAAATTTCACTCCATTTTGATCAGATTTCTCTAAGATGAGTTGCCATCAAGGGTTTTTTGTCATTCATATAGATTCCATATCTGGCCCGGATCAATGACACAGACACTTACTCCTAAAGGACTGAAATTCCTGTCAGAAGAACAATTATGACAATCACAGAAATCCAGTAAGTGCCTCTCATCTGTACCTCTGTCCCTATCTGTCCCAAAGTATGGAGAAAAGAGTTAGAGTCAATAGCTGTAAAAAGTCAGTAAATGATGCTTACATGTTTTTCTCCTTCGATTTTCTTGTCAGCCACCTGCATTGCATCCAGATATTTAAAATGCAACTCCATTAATCTGTCAACCTATGAGAGAAAGAAAGATACACAGACATGAGTGAGAGGGAAAGAAAGCAGCAAGAGAAAGGAGCGATTCATTTCCTATTCATCTGTTGGCCATTTCTTGCATCCCACAAGGCCTGTTCTCACAAAGGGAACCAGACATCTCAACTCCTAACATCCAAGAAATTCTCTGCTTGGGAACAGTTTAGGGAAAAAATTAAAGAAAACAGAAAATGAAGAACAAAGTAAGCACTTAGGATGAAGGCTTCTTGAATTTCAGCCTGTTTCCAATAGGATATGACACATTCCAGTTCTCACATACCTACGATGGTTTCAAGTATTAAAAAAAAGAAAAAAGAGACCTGCCCCTCCCTGAAAAGAACTGGACATTAAAGTCATATACTTGGTTTTTACTTGGAACTTTCCAGAGGTTTCTCCTTTCAAATGGAAATCTTTCATATTTGGGATTTGCCCCAAAGCTGATTTTTTTTAAGTTATGAAAAAAATTTCTTTCGTTGATTTTTGAGTCATAGGAGAATAGAAGAAAGATTCTTCAGCAGCTTAAAAAAAGATCCCTGACTTTTGCTCAGCAATAACTCAAACATCAGTTTCAAACTTGGAAAAGCAATGCTTCAAACTTGGCCCTAAGGAGCCCTATGTAGGTTGGAAAAAGAAAAAAAGTCTCATTTTCTCTAACACATCTAAGTGATTGAAGAATCATTTTGAAGTGTGCCCAGAATACTGACCTGTCTGTTTATGAGGCTAGTATCATCAGACTCTTGGCTGCCCTGGTATTTATCCAACAAGTTGACTGAATAAGGCTAACCTCAGATGTGGTTTTAAAATACCTACACATAGCCCCTAGGAACCTATGGTTGTTTAAAGGTACAGCCTATGTCTCAGCTGGGGTCAAGTAAGGCCACAAGTGGCAAGATAGGGGTCAAAAGAGAGGGCCCCATATCTCTCTCTAAGATAGGGACAAATAGCACAACAATGTTTTCTACCATAACACAGTTAGAAAATACAATCCCATGAGGCTAAATTGGAGTGTTTTAGCCCTCAGTGATATAGCAATCATGGCTAAGAGCTGCCTATGTCCAATCTACATAATTCTCTTACTCTGCTTTTCAGATAAGAATATATATATTTGATTCCATGTTTCACTGTATCTTATTCCATGGCTCATAAGTGGCTGGCCCTAGGCAAAATATAAAGTAGTTAATGACATATACTTTCATTAAGAGCTATGCTCCCTTGTCCTGGTTACCTATCCAGTCCTGGTTACTCTACTGTCCCAGGCTTCCAATATAATATTTCCATAAGACCTTTTGATTCAATCATAAAGAATGAACTGCTCATATAATTTCAAGACTAGACAATCTGTGGCCAGCACTCCTGTTCAGCACCTCCTTATTCACCAAAGAATCCAACTCCATTCTGGGTAGCAGTCTGGACAACTGTCCTATAATCATAGTCCAAAAATATTGGAGTGCTCACCTTTTCACTATCATTTTCTGTGAATTTGTTCAGCAGTCGAGTTCGTTGCTGCCCTCTCAGATTCCTCAGGAGGGAGGCCAGGATTGAACAGACATGCTCTGGGTTGGGAAGGAGAAAGAACACACTAAGGTCAGAAGTCAGATTATTATTCCCGTTAGTTTTGGTGTCATTCTACCAAAGGAAAACTAAGAAGCCTTCTTGGATTGCTATTATTAAGTAAGTACCCAAATTATATCAAGGATCTTTATTTAGTGAGCAAGAAATATTAATTCCAAAAGAATGCTCTCTTCAAGTGCACCTTCAGAATCAAAATGAGTGAGAAACCCAATTCTGCCTCACATTCATTGATAGTCAGTTTTTTCACAGCATAACTTCAAATAAAGCCCTTATTTACAGAAATGATTTGTGAATAGACTATTAATCTCGTCCATTTAATATGAAAATAATGGATAAATAAGATTGATTCTACCAAATTCTCAATTCATCTTATAACTTTTCTAGGTAAATATCCAACAATTAAAAAAGAAACATGACAGGGCACAATCTATAGAAGTTAGAATAATCATCATGCATACATAGCTAAAATCCCAATTTCAAGTCTCAAAGCATTTGAACCATTTATAAGCTTCAAAATCACAGAGATAGGGATTAGACCCATGATTTCTTTTTTTTTTTAAACAAATGCTTTATTAACTTCTGTTTTACATCATTCATTTCCACCAGATTTTGAGTTACAATCATTTTCCCCCCATTATTCCCCTACCCAACCTCCCAGAATAGTAATCCCACAAGATATCGCTTCCTCCAATCTGCTCTCTCCCATACCTTCTCCCATACCCCCTCCCATACCCCCATCGACGTTTCCATTAGAGGAAGGTGAGTCTTTGCATCCCAATGCCTGCACATATTATCTCCCTATTACAAGCAAAAGAGTATTAATACTAGTATTTATATATATTTGAAACATTTAATGTTACGACCTCAAATTTCAGATCCATTTCCTTCCTCCCTTGTCACCCATTCCCTCTTGGGAGATAAGTAATTCAGTATATGTTGTACATGTCTAGCTATGCAAAACATTATCATAGTAGATATATTTTACAAGGCTGCTTATAATTCCCTCCCACTCATCCCACCCCCACCTGGTCCATTCCCTACATGATCCTGTCCCTCTTTTATAGTGGGTACTTCCAACCTCCCCTCCCCCCAAGGATGCCCTCCCATCCATCTTCCCTCCTCCCATCCCCCTTCCCCCTATCCTGCTGCAGGTTGAGATAGCCCATTTAGTTTGTATGTCATTTTCTCCCTGAACCAAATTCAATGTGAATGTGGTTTTGCCTTTTTAGCCTTCCTTATTCTCCCCCTCTTTTGCAACCACTTCCCCTTGCACCTTCTGCATGGGATAGTTTACACTACCCTGTCTCTCCCCATCTCCTCTTGCCACTTTCCTCTCTCACCTCATAATTTCATCCCTTGAGTGTTCTCCCTTCCCAACAAATTCAACTTATGCCCTCTATCCATATATAACTGTAACCATATACACACACATTCACATATGTATTCATATGACCACACCCCCTTCTTCCATTATTTTCAGAGTGAGAAAGATATCATCAGTCACAGTTATTGCTTTTCCATATAGGAATGTAAATAGTTCAACTTGATAAGTTCCTTTTGATTTCTTTTCCCTGATTACCTTCTCAGGCATCTCTTGCTTCTTGTGTCTGGATGTCAAATTTTCTATTCAATTCTGGTTTTTTCCTCAAGAATGCTTGAAAGTCCTCTATTCCACTGAATGACCATATTTTCCCCTGAAACAAAATACTCAGTTTTGCTGGGTAGGTGACCCTTGGGTTCATTCCCAGTTGTTTTGCCCTCTGGAATATCATATTCCATGCCCTTCGATCCCTCAGTGTAGAAGCTGCCAGGTCCTGGGCTATTCTGATTGTGTTTCCACAATATTGAAATTGTTTCTTCCTGGCTGCTTGGAGTATTTTCTCCTTGATCTGGGGATTCTGGAACCTGGCTATAATATTCCTGGGAGTTTTCTTTTTGGGATCTTTTTTCAGGAGGTGATCTGTGGATTCTTTCAACCTCTATTTTGCCCTCTGATCTAAAACATCAGGGCAGTTTTCCTTGAGAATTTCTTGAAGGGTGATTTCTAGGTTCTTTCTTTGATCATGGCTTTCAGGTAGTCCAATAATTTTTAAATTGTCTCTCCTGGATCTGTTTTCCAGGTCAGTGGTTTTTCCCATGAGATATTTCACAATGCCTTCTAATCTTTCATTTCTTTGGATCTGCTTAACAGCATCTTGATTTCTCATAAAGTCATTAGCTTCCATTTGCTCCAGTCTAACTCTGAAGGAATGAATCTCCTCAGTGAACTTCTGAGATTCCTTTTCCATCTGGCAAATTTGACTTTTTAAGGCATTCTTCTCCTCATTGACCTTTTGGGCCTCCTTTGCCATTTGAGTTAGTCTATTTTTTAAGGTGTTGTTTTCCTCAGTCAGGCTGTTGACCCTCATTTCATACTTTTCCTGCATCCTTCTCATTTCTCTTTCCAATTTTTCTTCCACTTCTCTTATTTGATTTTTAAAGTCCTTCTTAAGGTCCTCTATGGCCTGCAACCCGCTCATGTTTTCCCCTGGGGCTTTTGGAGCAGGACTTCTGACCTCACAGTCATTTTCCCGCTCTATGCCCCCAAAATAGGAGCCTAGGGTTGCATTTTTCTGTTTCCTTTGCCTCGGCATGTTGCCGCTTAATTACTTGACTTTTGGGCTTGTTGCCACACTATGGCTTTAAGGCCTGATAGAGGAATTTTCAACCCAAACATGTGGGGGGCAACTTCCGTTTCTGGCAAGCTGTAAACCCACCCACGACTTCCACCCTAGATCACAATCCAGATCCAGGGAGGTTAAAGCAAGAGCGATTACCCCACAAGACTGATCGCTGGATCTCCCTACAAATTTGCAGGCTGGGAGTGGGAGCTGCCTCTGAAAACTACAAAATGGCGTTTGTCCTCAGTGGCTTCTAACCCCCGGGGAGGGAACCGACGCATTCCCTAATACCAGTCCCAAAGTCCATAGGACACTAACCTCTTACTTTGTCCTAGGCAAGTCTATGTTGATAATTCTGGAGTTGCCAGAGCTCCTGGTGTTCTGGGGTTCCTCCAGCTGGCTGCTGGCCCTGCCACCCTGGGGCTAAAACCTCGGCTCATGCGGACCTGGGCTTGGCTCTGCTCCTGCGCGCTGCACGCTGCCAGGTCCCAGACCACTGCGCTGGTCCTTCCTGCAGGGCTGCTGGGCTGTCCTCAGCGGGAGTTTAGCTTCTCTGTGTCGTTTTGTGGGTGCTGGGGCTCCAGAAGTTGTTCAGAGTCCCCTTTTACATCGTTTGGGGGGAATCTGGGGGCAGAGTGGCTTGGATGAGCTGTTTCTACTCGCCATCTTGGCTCCGCCCCCCCATGATTTCTAATACAGGTCTTTTGATGTGAAAACTTCCTCTACCAAACCAGGTTAGCACCTTTTCTGCAATTTATAATCTTAGAGAACTGCCTATGTCATTGAGAAATTAAATGACTTGTCCAGAGCACAAACAAGTATGTGTCAGAAGCAAAAGATGAACCTAGGTCATCTTGGTACTGAGGCTAGCTCTTTATCTCTGCCATCTGCCTCACTAATGCATCATACCAACTGGGCTTTAAAAATGAATCATTATCTTTCTTTTAGGCAGCTAGGTGGCACAGTGCATAAAGTGCTGGATTTGGAGTCAGAAAGACCTGAGTTTGAATCCTACCCTCAGACACTCACTAGCTGTGTGGCCCTGTGCATATCACTTAACTTCTGTGTCTCAGTTTTCTCAACTATAAAATAGGGACAATAATAGCACCTATCCCCAACAGACTTGAAGCACTATATAAATGCTAGCTATTTCTTTTTTTTTTCTTTTAAAAGATTTAAAAAGGGTCTTGTAAAAGAGGTGGCAGAATCTTGCCATTGGTAAAAAAAAAAATTCGAGCAAAATTTATTTTAAAACATACAACAGTTTAAAGGCATTAAACATCTTACCTGAGAATAACTCTATATTTCAATGCCACCTTTGGTTTCCTTTATAGTCATTGATTCAACAGTGCTAAGGAAATCACAATTAGGCAGCCTTTCTCCTCTAAATGGCTCCTTTTTTCTCATTTTAGCACAAACTTATTTTGTAAACTGAAAATGTACATACCCAACAACTCTGCTCTCTTGGCAAGGTACTCAAATACATTTTGAAAACTATAAATGGTTTTATTTGGGAGGCATAGAAAACTTGCGAAGTTCTGAAGGGTATACTGTACAAATAAACCTATTACCTGTAGATAGGGTACAGAAACAAAGCTGGGAGGGACCTTAGAAATAAATCATCTCTAAATTTTACAGATGAGGTAAGTGAAGACTAGAGAGGAAGGAACTTGGTCAAGTTTACTCATGTAGGTAATAAGGTGCTAAGCTAGAATTCAAACCCAGATTTTCTGATGAAAATCTATGGGTCTTTCTACCACACTCTTCATAAACCCTTCCTAACAAAGATGTGCCTATGCATAAATGGATTGATTAGTGCGGTGCACATGTGACAAAGAACCATTAAGATGGCTAGCTCTGACTTTAAATGAGATTAAAACCAAAAAACAATCTCCTGGACTTAATGGAAACTAGTTTTCTCTATTTTTCTTCTTCTCTGCCTAATTTTAAAGCCAAGATGCCATATCTGAATGTCTCACAAGGACCTTCTATTGGATGTTGTCATTTTTTTTAAATTATAAAAGCAGGAAAGGTCACAGTTGCCTTTCTTTTTTTCAAGGGGGGGAAAACAACACTGAAAATTTTTACTAGTTTGCCAAATAGTTATTATGATTATCTAAATATCACTTAAATTATAAAATTGGTATAGATTATCCTATGAAATAATTTGTACAACTTACTTACATATCAACAACCCCTGCAGTCCAACATGAATTACAGTCAAACACGTTTCCAAGGAGACATAATTTAGACATTTAAATCAAAGTAACTAAGACCAAACTAAGTACATTCATTCAAGTACAATCAATTTAGCTTTTCAGTTTTGTTTTTTCCCTTTTTTTTAAACAAATGCTTTATTAACTTCTGTTTTACATCATTCATTTCCGCCAGATTTTGAGTTACAATCATTTCCCCCCCATTATTCCCCTACCCAACCTCCCAGAATAGTAGTCCCACAAGATATCGCTTCCTCCAATCTGTTCTCTCCCATACCTTCTCCCATACCCCCTTCGACTTTTCCATTAGAGGAAGGTGAATCTTTGTGTCCCAATGCCTGCACATCTTATCTCCCAATTATAAGCAAAAGAGTGTTAATAATAGTATTTATATATATTTGAAACATTTAATGTTAAGACCTCGAATTTCAGATCCATTTCCTTCCTCCCTTGTCACCCATTCCCTCTGGGGAGATAAGTAATTCAGTATATGTTGTACATGTCTAGCTATGCAAAACATTATCATAGTAGATATATTGTACAAGGCTGCTTATAATTCCCTCCCACTCATCCCACCCCCACCTGGTCCATTCCCTACATGATCCTGTCCCTCTTCTATAGTGGGTACTTCCAACCTCCCCTCCCCCCAAGGATGCCCTCCCATCCATCATCCCTCCTCTCATCCCCCTTCCCCCTATTCTGCTGCAGGTTGAGATACCCCATTTAGTATGTATGTCATTTTCTCCCTGAACCAAAATCAGTGTGAATGTGGTTTTGCCTTTTTAACCTTCCTTATTCTCCCCCTCCTTTGCAACCACTTCCCCTTGCTTCTTCTACATGGGATAGTTTACCCTACCCTGTCTCTCCCCATCTCCTCTTGCCACTTTCCTCTCTCACCTCATAATTTCATCCCTTGAGTATTCTCCCTTCCCAACAAATTCAACCTATGCCCTCTATCCATACATAACTGTAACCATATACACACACATTCACATATGTATTCATATGACCACACACCCTTCTTCCATTGTTTTCACAGTGAGAAAGATATCATCAGTCACAGTTATTGCTTTTCCATATAGGAATGTAAATAGTTCAACTTTGATAAGTTCCTTTTGATTTCTTTTCCCTGATTACCTTCTCAGGCATCTCTTGCTTCTTGTGTCTGGGTGTCAAATTTTCTATTCAATTCTGGTTTTTTCCTCAAGAATGCTTAAAAGTCCTCTATTCCACTGAATGACCATATTTTCCCCTGAAACAAAATACTCAGTTTTGCTGGGTAGGTGACCCGTGGGTTTATTCCCAGTTCTTTTGCCCTCTGGAATATCATATTCCATGCCCTTCAATCCCTCAGTGTAGAAGCTGCCAGGTCCTGGGCTATTCTGATTGTGTTTCCACAATATTGAAATTGTTTCTTCCTGGCTGCTTGTAGTATTTTCTCCTTGATCTGGGGATTCTGGAACCTGGCTGTAATATTTCTGGGAGTTTTCTTTTTGGGATCTTTTTCAGGAGGTGATCGGTGGATTCTTTCAACCTCTATTTTGCCCTCTGGATCTAAAACATCAGGGCAGTTTTCCTTGAGAATTTTTTGAAGGGTGATTTCTAGGTTCTTTCTTTGATCATGGCTTTCAGGTAGTCCAATACTTTTTAAATTGTCTCTCCTGGATCTATTTTCCAGGTCAGTGGTTTTTCCCATGAGATATTTCACATTGCCTTCTATTCTTTCATTTGTTTGGATCTGCTTAACAGCATCTTGATTTCTCATAAAGTCATTAGCTTCCATTTGCTCCAGTCTAACTCTGAAGGAATGAATCTCCCCAGTGAACTTTTGAGATTCTTTTTCCATCTGGCAAATTCGACTTTTTAAGGCATTCTTCTCCTCATTGACCTTTTGGGCCTCCTTTGCCATTTGAGTTAGTCTATTTTTTAAGGTGTTGTTTTCCTCAGTCAGGCTGTTGACCCTCATTTCATACTTTTCCTGCATCCTTCTCATTTCTCCTTCCAATTTTTCCTCCACTTCTCTTATTTGATTTTTAAAGTCCTTCTTAAGGTCCTCTATGGCCTGCAACCCACTCATGTTTTCCCCTGGGGCTTTTGGAGCAGGATTTCTGACCTCACAGTCCTTTTCCCGCTCTACGCCCCCAAAATAGGAGTCTAGGGTTGCATTTTTCTGTTTCCTTTGTCTAGGCACGTTGCCGCTTAATTGCTTGACTTTTGGGCTTGTTGCCACACTATGGCTTTAAGGCCTGATAGAGGAATTTTCATCCCAAACGTGTGGGGGGCAACTTCCGTTTCTGGCAAGCTGTAAACCCACCCACGACTTCCACCCTAGATCACAATCCAGATCTAGGGAGGTTAAAGCAAGAGCGATTACCCCCCAAGACTGATCGCTGGATCTCCCTACAATTTGCAGGCCGGGAGCAGGAGCTGCCTCTGAAAACTACAAAATGGCGTGTCTCCTCAGAGGCTTCTAGCCCCCAGGGGAGGGAGCCGACACATTCCCCAAATACAGGTCCCAAAGTCCATAGGACACTAACCTCTTACTTTGTCCTAGGCATGTCTATGTTGATAATTCTGGAGTTGCCACAGCTCCTGGTGTTCTGGGGTTCCTCCAGTCAGCTGCTGGCCCTGCCACCCTAGGGCTAAAACCTCGGCTCACGTGGACCTGGGCTCGGCTTGGCTCCTGCATTCTGCGCGTTGCCAGGTCCCAGACCGCTGCGCTGGTCCTTCCTGCAGGGCTGTTGGGCTGTCCTCAGCGGGAGGTTAGCTTCTCTGTGTCGTTCTGTGGGTGCTGGGGCTCCAGAAGTTGTTCAGAGTCCCCTTTTACATAGTTTTGGGGGAATCTGGGGGCAGAGTGGCTTGGACGAGCTGTTTCTACTCCCTCAGTTTTGTTTTTTGTTTTTGTTTTTTTTTGCTTTTTGGAGGGCAATTGGGGTTAAGTAACTTGCCTAAGGTCACAAGGCTAGGTTTTTGTTTGTGTTTGCGTTAAGTGTCTGAGGCCGGATCCGAACTCAGGTCCTTCTGATTCCGGGGCCAAAGCTCTACTCACTGCGCCACCTAGCCGCCCCAGCTTTTCAGTTTTATAACCATCAGTTAATAACAAAACTTTAGGTGAAATTTCTCATGTTCTCATACACTTTCCAGCACAATAATGTGTGCACTCCATTTTCTTTTTATAAACAGGTGAAATATGCATTGTTTATAGAATATTTCACTTCATATTAAAATTGTTCATACATACTATAGGTGAACACCATATTAAAATTCAGCCCCATGTGTGACCAGCTTGCCAGAGCATCTGGAGACTTCAGAGAGGGCATCCAACTAATACCTCCGGCAGCTGAGAAAACCCCAGTGTTTGGGACAGAAGCTCCCCTGGCTGGTGGCAGAGTCCTACTGTGGCAACAAGCCCAAAAGTCAAGTAATTGAGTGGCAACGTGCCTAGGCAAAGTGGGCAAAGAGGATTGAAGCATGGAACAGGAGGAGGACTGGGAGGTCAGAACTCCCGCACCAAAAGCCCCAAATGAAAATATGATCTGGTTATAGGCCATAGAGGACCTTAAGAAGCAGATAAGAGAAATGGAGGAAAAATTGGGAAGAGAAATGAGAAAGATGCAAAGAAAGTATGAAATGAGAGTCAAAAGCCTGACTGAAGAAAGTAACACCTTAAAAAATAGACTAACTCAAATGGCAAAAGAGGCTCAAAAAGGCAATGAGAAGAAGAATGCCTTAAAAAGCCGAATTTGCCAGATGGAAAAAGAATCTCAAAAGCTCACTGAGGAAAATCATTCCTTCAGAATTAGACTGGAGCAAATGGAAACTAGTGACTTTATGAGAAATCAAGAGGCTGTTACACAGATCCAAACAAATGAAAGAATAGAAGGCAATGTGAAATATCTCATGGGAAAACCACTGACCTGGAAAATAGATCCAAGAGAGAGAATTTAAAAATTATTGGATTACCTGAAAGCCATGATCAAAGAAAGAACCTAGAAATCATTCTTCAAGAACTTCTCAAGGAAAACTGCCCTGATGATGTAGAACCAGAGGGGGAAATAGAGGTTGAAAGAGTCCACCAATCACCTCCTGAAAAAGATCCCCAAAAGAAAACTCCTAGGAATATTATAGGCAGGTTCTAGAATTCCCAGATCAAGGAGAAAATATTACAAGCAGCCAGGAAGAAACAATTTCAATATTGTGGAAATGCAATCAGGATGGCACAGGATCTGGCAGCTTCTACAGTGAGGGATCAATCCTAGGGCCTGGAATACGATATTCTGGAGGTCAAAGGAGCTGGGATTAAAACCAAGAACCACCTACCCAGCAAAGCTGAGTATCTTGTTTCATGGGAAAATATGGTCATTCAGTGGAATAGAGGACTTTCAAGCATTCTTGATGAAAAATCCAGAGCTGACTAGAACATTTGACATTCAGATACAAGAAGCAAGAGATACTTGAGAAGGTAAACAGGGAAAAGAAATCATAAGGAGCTTATCAAAGTTGAACTATTTACATTCCTACATAGAAAAACAATAATTGTAACTGATGAAACTTTTCTCAATATGAAAATAGTTGAAGAAGGGTATATGAGCATATGAATACATATGTGAATGTGTGTATATATGTTCACAGTTGTGCATGGATAGAGGACACAGGACCAATTTAATAGGAAGGGATAATGCTTAAAAGGTGAAATTAAGAGGTGAGAGAGGAATATAATGAGAGGAGATAGGGAGAGACAGAATGGGGTAAACTCTCTCATAGAGAAGAGGCAAGGGAAAATGGTTACAAGGGAGGGAAAGAACAGGAAGGCAAAAAAGCAAAACCTTATTCTCACTGAATTTGGCTCAGGGAGAGAATGACATACATACTAAATAGGATATCTCACCCTACAGGAGAGTAGGGGGGAAGGGTATGAGAGGGTAGATGATAGAAGGAAGAGCAGGCTGGGGGGGGCGGAGTTGGAAGCACCCACTTTTGAAAAAGGACAGGATCAAAGTAGGGAATAGACCAAGTGGGAGGTGGGATAGGAGGGAGGGAAATATAGTCAGTCTTTTACAATATAACTACTATGGTAATGTTTTGCATAGCTACACATGTACAACATATACTGAATTGCTTATCTTCCCAGTAAGGGTGGATGACAAGGGACAAAGGGAATGAATCTGGAATTCGAAGTTTTAAAATCAAATATTTAAAAATATATAAATACTATTATTAATACTATTTTACATATAATTGGGAAATAAGATTTACAGGCATTGGGGCACAGAGATTCACCTTGTCCTACTGGAAAAGTTGAAGGGGGTATGGGAGAAGGTATGGGAGAGAGCAGATTGGATGAGGGGATTCCCTGTGGGACTGCTATTCTGGAGTGGTGGGTAGGGGAAAAATGGGGGAAAAAACTGTAACTCAAAATCTGGTGGAAATGAAGGATGTAAACCAGAAATGAGTAAGGCATTTGAAAAAAAAAAAACCAATAAGTACAAAAGTTCGAAGAAAAGATTTGAAAGCACTCTAATTACTGAAACACTTGAGTATGATCCCATGTTTGGGAATCTATGAAAATAAGTGGGAATAACTGGTTCTAACATTCACTCCAAAAAGAGGAGCCTTCAACCCTTCCAAAACAATAATAGTTCACATTATAAGATAGTCATTTTGCCTACATTTCAAAAAGAACTTTTATCCTCATTTATCATATTCAAAGTATGAGCACTCTGAAAACATGGGATCAAGGTATAAAATAAATATTATTACAATAATATTATTAAATTGTTCTATATGAAAGAAGTGTAGCATTTTACTTGTGGATATGTAACAGAATTGTACTTCACAGTAATTTTACTACATTATTCTACTTTGTATATCACTGAATGAACACTATAAGTAAAACATTCCATCTGGACAAGAAATTAGCAAACTTAAGGCCTTTGGATTTCATCTATCATCATTACACAAACTCTAGGATTGAGTAGTGTTATACTGCTATATAATATGAACTAAAAACATTCCCAGCTAGATTTTAGGAGCCATCCCAAATCTGAATACTGGATACACAGTTGCCTTTCTTACCAAGGGTGTAGACATGCCAGCAGGGTGTGAATGATTCTTAATGGTTTTCTGTATTTGTGCTGGACATATGCATAGCGCTTATTCCTTGACAAAAAAGGCTTAGGTGCTAAACAACTGGTCTTCTCTAGCAGACTTTCATGGACAGAACAGGGTAAGTGTGACATTCTTTGTTGGATATGTGTTATATCCCAAGAAAGACTTCTAAGCAAATAATTTAAATGTAAACACCTCAGGTATCAAATGGAAACCAGTGTTTTTCACTTAAATATCAGAAAAATACACAAGAACACAATGTGAGTTATTTCTTGCTTCAGAGTAAATATTCACCAAGGCTTTTCAAATCTTAAGTTTGCCTTGCTATTCCCATTTAAAACTAGATAAATCAAGTATTAGTAAGTATGAGATAGGTGACATTATAGAAAGAGCTTTTGGAGCCAGTATTTGGAGTCAGAGGACAAGGATTCAAAATCATGACTTTTTTTTTTTTTAAGCAATTGGGGTTAAGTAACTTGCTCAAGGTTACACGGCTAGTCATTATTTGTGTGTGGGTGCTCATTTTCTGAGGCTGGATTTGATCTCGGGTCATCCCAACTCCGAGGCCGGCGCTCTTACTCACTGCACCACCTAGCCGCCCCAAATCAAGGATTTTTTTTTGTTTTTTTTTTTTTGTTTTTGGTGGGCAATTGGGGTTAAGTAACTTGACCAAGGTCACACAGCTAGGTTTTTGTTTGTGTGTGCATTAAGTGTCTGAGGTCAGATCCAAACTCAGGTCCTTCTGACTCCAGGGCCAACGCTCTACTCACTGCGCCACCTAGCCGCCCTATGACTTTTCTATTTAAAACATAGGTGATCCTGGGCATGTCAGTTTTCTAAGGGTTAAAGTAAGAAGGTTGGATTAGATGATCAGAAGCTTCTTCCAGCACTAAATATAGGATCCCATGAAACTGGGATAGGAGAAAGAATAAATGAGAATTATCAAAGGTCTGAAAATGGAAGAACAGCATACCCAAAATAGGTAGGGGATAAATGTGCATTTTGATCAAAGAATAAGTTTTAATAAGATTTTAAATAAAGCAGTTTTAAAAAGCCACATGGAAACTGTATATTTGCCTTCCCCTTTTATAGAATCATCCTTTCTAAATTAAGAAAAGACTCCAGATTCCAGTTCAAAAGACACTGTATAGGAACTTCTCAATGATTTCTTTACACTAATCTTGTTGATTAAGATTGATAACAAAGAACTGCAATAAAACTCTCTTCCTGTACTTCACCAAGGAATGGGGGAAGCAGGGCAAAGGATAAAGGATATCAGAATCTGTTACTGTCACCAAGGAAAATGTAATATATAGAAGAATCATCTTTTCTGGCATCAAACTAGATTAGCATGCACTTCCTCGGCTCCTCCTAGCCTCAGGCATGAGACACCTTGATCAATTGCAGTGGTATACTAAGAACAAATGACATTTACCTATTTATTTCGGACTTTAAGTAGAGGAGAGGTTGTCAATTTACAGTATGCTGAAGCTACCCATATTTCTGCCACATATTCTACTGAGGATGTTATTCTCTTTTGACTTACAGGTAACCTATCTGCCAAACAGAAAGGAGGCTATTTTAACCACCCAAATAAAACACACACAAACACACACACACACACACACACACACACACACACACACAGAGTTTCATTAGCTACTAATAAATGTAGCTTCCTCAGGAACAGATTTCAGCCCAAGGTGGTGTCAATTTTTCATGCACCAAGGAGATGGGGAGAGCTGCTGGCAGGAAGAGCAAGGGAGATAACAGGTTTATCTGGTGGCCAACACCATTCAGCTGCTCTGTCATTTCGACAGGATAAAATGGAGGTGAAGGATGACTATGGATGCGTCAATGCAGACTGGGTGGATATGGCTTGCACTACAACCTCTAAGAGAGTGACAGTATACACACAAACAGTCCCCTTCCCTTCCATTAAATAAGAGTCAATACTAAATAATTAGTAATTAACATGGTTTTAGGGAAGTGAAATCAAATCGAATCTATACTTGCCAGTCACCAGTAACTCATAAGAGTTGTGGCATGCCAAGTTATTTTCACTGTGCCAGTGCAAACCCCTGCCATGCCCAGCTTCACTGTCAGATCATTGGCTATTTCAGACTCTAATTACTCAAAGTTGTATGAAGGGCAACCCGATCATACTCCCCTCAAAAGGGGATTAATGGATGCTTAAAGCCTTTGAAGAGGACTTCTCTTTCAGGTTTATTTCAGATATGAGGCCTTAGCTCAATGGGTAAAAAGCTCAGTACTAAGGAGAAGCCCACTGGACTGACAGATTCACCAAACACTAACCATCTACTATGTATCAGGTGTTGGCAGAGAAAAAGTTCAAATGGAATATGGTCCTTATCCTCAGACAGCTCTGCTCTCTTTTTTGTGGTCCCAGAGAATACTGAGGCATGCTATTTGGGGAGCACAGAGAAGGAGAGAGAGTGTGGCTGGATCAACATAACCCATTCCCACTCCTCAGTAAACACCAAAAGAATATTAGGCTCGGGTCTGTTGTTTTAAAATATCAAAGAGTGTTATTCTCCCAAGTAGACAGGCCAGGCTCAGCTATCTCCCTGCATCTCTATTCCATAAACACTAGCGGGTAAACACACACACACACACACACACACACACACACACACACACACACACACACACTTTCTGTATAAATAGTGTCTTCACAGCTATTCTCACACATATATGTGAAATATCTAAAGCATTCACTCTCATTTCTCAAACATTTGATTTGTTTTCTCTTAAATAATCTTACTATGCATATGTCCCTATGAACTCATTTAAGCCTGTTTGTGGTATTCTAACTGGCCCCTACAGATAAAAAGTGGTGCTCAGACCACTGGGTGTTCTCAGCTGGTGGCCTAACTTTTTGTCACTGGGGATTTGTTGTTACCCTAAAACAGAGCAAGGCCAATTCCATTCTTACTCTTTAATCCCTTAATAAACTAAAATAAAGAGCCTGTGTGACTGCCAATAAAACCAAATGATACCAGACACATCAGCCAGCCCGGGGGGGGGGGGGGTGGCAATTTACTAGCAGCCAGAGGGTCAACTGAAAATCTACATGGAAACAGCCCTTCTGTTTAATAAAAATAAATGTATCTGGCCATAGTAATCACCTGCCCTTTGATCCTACGACAAAACAGAAGCTACACTTTATGATCAGTACAGAAAAAGAAAAGCATCTTGAACTTCAGACAGTTTATACTACCTTCTCAATAACAATCAGAATAACCCCAGGCTATAATCCAGGGGTCTGGAGGGGATAGCTGACTCTTAAGGTATGGCTCTCATACACCATCCTAAACTGTAAAATCCATGGAATAAAGGCCAGAATTATCAACAGGACCCCCAAACAGTTCACATTTCCATAGCACTTTAAGGTTTTCAAAGCACTTTCTTCACAATATCCTCACAATATTGTGAGATAGACAATGCAAGTATTATTAGTCTCATTTTACAGACGAGAAGAAAGGAGTTCTAAGTCACTAGGTCTTGTGAACTCAAAAAAGAATTCTGATAACTATTTCAATATAATTCATTTTCTTTGTAATTCTATATATTTATTAATGCGCTTAAAAACATGAATGAGAAAGGCAGGTTTCACCAGACTACCAAAGCGATCCAAGGACACAAAAAAGGTTAAGAACTTCCAAGAGATTAACTAACTTGCCCATAGACTCTCAACTAGTAAGTACTGGGGCTGACACTCAAACCCTGTTCTTCTTCCTGGGAGTCTAATGCTTTTCTAAAAATACACTGTTTTGACACAAAATTACCTTTCAATAAACACTCTAATGTTCTTTCTAATATACCACACTGCAGTAAAACAACAGCTCCTTAATTCAGCAAACATTAACCACCCTCTGTGCTTAGGTGCCACCTCCTCTATGGAGGCTTCTCTCCTCTCACCAACTGAAATTTTCCTTGGATTTTGTTTCTCTCCTTTGCCCCAATATGCCCTATTTTATATCATACTACCCTGTGTATCTACTGCTTTCCCATACACCTCCACCAGGAGAATGCCAGCTCCTGGATGGCATAGACTGTCTTTGCATCTGGAGTGTCAGACATGTCTGCTACATGGGAAGCATTTAAAATGGGCATTTAAAAAGTACTTGCTGAAAGGATGCATGCATGCTACATGCATGCCTCCTAGGGATTTGTATCTGAGAAGACACAAACTCCAGAAAAGACCATCTTCTTCCCCTTTCAGAGTCCTTACCACATTTTCCTCACAACATACCAATATCATGCTTCCAAAACCCTGAAGAGTGCTGCTCCACTATTTTCCATCACTGAGGGAATTTCCAAAGTGACACTATCTTATGTGAAAACTGAACACCTAGGGAAGGAATTGTGGTAGAAACTACTGGCATCCTGACAAAAGGAGAGGTCAATTCAATTAGCAGAGCTGAACAAGTTGGCGTTTTCTAGTGATTATGAGATGATCTATACTTTTCCAAGAGGGTGGAAGGGAACTAGGAAGGAATCAGTAAGTCTTGTGACCTGAAACATCTAGATGGTATTTCTTGAGAACTTGCCTCATCACTTTGTGACGGTGGTATAACCATATGTTAGCAAAGCAAACTTTAGTTTGCTTGTCCTCCTCTGGTTTTCTATAATGGACCTGCCTGCTTCCAGGAGCTTGGAGAACATGGTGGTGTGTGTGTGTGTGTGTGTGTGTGTGTGTGTGTGTGTGTGTGTGTGACAGAGATAGGGTCAACAAAAGCTCCAATCTTCACAAAGCAATCAATTCCATCGTTTTGGCAAGCTAGACTATATCCACTTGAAAATTCAAAGTAATGCTAGAAAATTGCCTTTGTTTCCAGTGAACATTCAAGCCATTAGCTCTTTTGTTCTAAGGAAATCATATGCTCATATATATATATATATATATAGCTCATGCACTAATATCTTGCATTTCCAAAATGTAAGTTATTTCTATATTATTTTTGAACCTTGCTGCCTCTCCCACTGCTTCCCCAGATGGACAGACATCCTGGTTTCTGGGAAGACTTTTGGATGCAAACAGGGTGTTTAAAATACCCTAATTAGATCGATCTTGACTTCAGCAGTGGCGTGTTGGAATACAGATTAATCTGTTCCATGCCTGGCACTGGCAGCTGTAGCAGCAGGAGGTCCTGTCAAATCAAGCCATAACATTACACTCCTCTGCCATTTTTATTATTTTTTTCCCTTTTTTACATTTCATTATAACGGACATCTGCCTAGCAGGGGATGCAGCAACCCAGGCAGAGTCACACATGTGAGTGCTGGCACTCTAGGTGAATACTGATGTGAGTTAAACCAAACACTGTCCTAAAGGAAGATGTGTGTCTGTTGTTTGTGTGTGTGTGTGTGTGTGTGTGTGTGTGTGTGTGTGTGTGTTGTTTCTGATGTGACCCATAATTTTTATCAACATAAGGAAGGGTACATAAGGAACTCTCTTTACTAGTGTAGATCAACACTTGCTCTGCAACTCAAAGGCTTAGCAGGGGTGGGGAATCTCCAGCCACGAGGTCACATGTGGCCCTCTAGGTTCTTGGCTTCGGCTTTTTGACTTGAGCCCAAGTTTTACAGAACAAATCCTTTTATTAAGGGGATTTGTTCTGTGAAGTTTGGATTCAGTTAAAGGGCCACATTTGAGATCCTAGAGGGTCACAAGTGGCCTTGTGACTGCAGGGTCCCCACCCCTGGCTTAGGGAGTTTCTTGGAGCCCTAAGAAGTTAAGTGATTTGCCCAGAGTCACAGGGCTGGTCTGCATCAGAAGCAGAACTTGAAACCTGGTCTACTTGATACTAACACTTGCTATACATGCCTCTCTTGCTTCGCATATACAAATACTCTCATTTATGTAACAGTGTGCATATAATAACGTATGCACACATGGCACACTACACATAATACTACATACATGCAAAACACACACGTTTATATTTATATCTCATGAGGGCCACTTCACTAGAGTCTTAGGTTGGCTCATCATGTCACTGAGATGACTCTGGACCAGAAGCCCAAATGGACTGGGAGCCCAAGATCTAGCAGGTCCTGCTAAGCTAGGGAAGCTTCAAAGTCTAGCCCAGTGATGGAAAAGCTGTGCAAATGTCCTCTGAGGTCTGGCCTCTAAGCTCAGAGATGGTTTATCATCAAAGGGTTGACTACCAGGCAACGGTTTTGTTTGTTTTTTAAGACAGCAATTCTTGAACATCCTCTTAATTAAGAAGTAGGTTGAAGTTATGATCCACATCTGGTGAAAGAGCATCCACACTGAAAAACCGCAAATCTTTGAAATAAACACAGTTAGTATCTTTGGATACTCTCTCAGGATTCTAAATGATTACTAAGTAACCTGAAAAAGTTAATGAACCTTCAACCAGTAGTACATTTGCTCCCTTCTTAACGGCATGAATCAAGAAAGCATCTGAATCTAAAGCTCAGATATCTACTTAGCCTTTATATTATATCAAGTTGGAATCTTAGGCACACAGAGAATCTTCAAGCAGTCAATGCGTTATGTTTCAAAAGTTCCTTAGGAATTCAGATATATGTTCCCATGTTACAGATATTATTTAGGTTCCATATTAACTAATAAAAACTAATTTAACCCACATTTTTTCAACGAATGATGTGACTTCCAATGATATACATTACAACCCAGTCTCATCTCTTAATAGTTATAATTTTCAAAAAATTCCTTTGGTGGTGGTAAACCAGAGATGAGTCTCTAGCACAGGGAACTGGTTTTCAGATGATAAACACACAAAACACATACTTGTTAGGACTTACTAGACAGAAGTCAGCACAGTACTGAAGATCACTACTGTGAGGCATCAGACTTCAGTGGAGGATTTAACCCATAATACAGATAAAAAAGCACCCTCTCTTTTTCAACAAACTTTTATCAAATTCCTGCTATGCTCAAGGCTCTGTGCTTTGTGTCTTTGATTTGATCTATCCACTGTCTTTTACTTCCTTTTGCCATAATATTCTGGGTTCCATAGGTTTACAGGATAGCCTGGGAACTACGGTCCCACTTATGACGCTGAAAAGCCATATTAGAAAAATGTGTTCTTTCAAAGCAGGAGCTCAGGGGAGAGGAAGGAAGAACTGATAAGAGTCCAGTCAATGCTGCATATGAATATATGTAACTCAAGGTATTATTGGCATTTATGAACCTGCCTCTGGACAATGGCAAAAATTAACCTGTGAAGAGATCTGAGGTTAAAGGATGAAGGGAGAAAAGCAAGAGGTTATAACATCTTTGACTTGAGCATTAAACTACTAGAAGCATGTACCTAAGCAATACTCTAGGGGGCTGTGAAGAACAAATGTCAGGGAACATGGAAAAGAGTTTTTTGACTTTTGCCAGATGGATTTCTTTAGTAAGTACTCATTGAAGAGGACAGTTTTATGACACAATGTGGTTGGTTCACGGGTTAGTTTCCTACAGAACATCATTTCCAGATACCCTGGGAATTCCTTTAATAGAAATTCATTTCAACAGACTCCACTGTGTTGGTAAGTCTTGCAGAGCACAACAGGAACTTGGAAAACTGCAGAGTTCTTTCAAGAAAATATTTAGATCTAAAATCAACAATAAGTTTACTTTTCAAAGCATTTTCTATTACTTCTTTGTATCTTTACAACCATTTTATGAAGCAGGTAGCATACTCTGCTTATACCAGCATACTAGGATTCTGTATCAAAGCCATGTATCAAAACATATGTCCATAGCATAATAACACTAGATGCATATGGTTCTTTTACCATTTTTTAAATTCAAGTCAATTTAACAAACATTTATAAAATATTTACTATAAACACGGAGTTAAGGGAACTAGAAAAATAACTAGCACCATGTCCCTCCTACAAGGAGCTCATTGTCTAGTAGGGGAGATAAGAAACATAAAGAACTCTTGTAAAAACTGCTGCTTTGAGAGTTAAAAGGAGGGAAAGAATATCCTTGGCCAGCGATGCAGTGCAAGAAAGGCTTCATAGGGGAGACAGTACCTGAAGCAGATCTTGAAGGATTTTCTACAAGTGGAGCTTTGAGAAGTGAGCAATACCAGATAATAATATCAAATCTGACCAGCATATGATATCAATGAAGAGAAGCAGGAGAAAATAAGGTTGGAAAGGCTGACTGGTGCCAGAGTATGAGTGAGACTTTGCATACCAGGCTCAGGAATTTGGACTTTATTCATTACACAATGAGGAGCTACTAAAAGATTTTGAGCAATAAAGTAATATGATAAGAAATGCACATTAGGAAGATTAATATGACAGTGCTGTACAGGATGGATTATGGGGATGTGAAGAGACTGGTAGAAAGCTATCATAATAATCCAAATGAGAGGGAATAAGGACCTGAATTAGGGTCACAGCAGTGATGATAGTAAGGATAAGATGCTTGTGAGGGGTATAACAAAATCAGAATCAATAGGACTTGGTAACTGATTAAGTGGCAAAGAGATAGGAGTAAAAAATTATTCACAACTGAATGGCTGGTGGGTACCATTAACAGAAAGAGGAAAGATGTGAGAAAGAATAGGTTTGGGGGAGGAAGATAATGAGTTTTGTTTTAAATATGTTAAGCTTAAGATATGGATAGAACATACAGGAGGAAAAGCCCAATAGACATTTGGAAAAGTTGATTTATAGCTCAAGAGAGAGAACAGAAGTAGAAATAGAAATTTAGGAGTCATTCCAGTAAAATGTAAACTCTAAAGGCAGAGACTGTTTATTTTCTACCTTTACACTACCCCAGCACCTAGGTACAGTGTCTTACACAGAGATGTGCTTAATAAATAAGGTGCTGAATTGAACCACAGGGAAAGACATGGTGAAGTCAAATGAGTGGATCAGACTGACAAGTGACAGGCTAGGGCAGATAGGAAACCTGAGGCTGATGTGGGGGAAAATGCAAATGAGACAAAACAAGAGAATCAACTGGGTACGAAGTAATGAAAAAATATGGGGAAGAAAGTATCAAAGAATCAAGAATACAAGATGCTGGGGGTAGACAAGGTGGCGGAGAAGAAACAGGACTTCAGAAGGGCTCTCTGGCTTCCACCTTCCCCAATCCATGTAAAAGGGGACTCTGAACAAACTCTGGAGCTACAGAACCCACAAGATGACACAGAGAAGCTGACCTCCCGCTGAGGACAGCCCCGCAGCCCAGCAGGGAGTGGTCAGCACAGCTTGCTGGGAGCCAAGCCCAGGAACTCGTGAGGCAGAGGTTTGAGCCCCAGGGCAGGCCTGACCAGCCACCAGCTGGAGGGACTCCAGATCACCAACAGCTGTGGCAGTTTCCAGAATGATTAACACACAGATGCTAAGGACAAAGTGAGAGGTCAGTATAGTGTGGATGTTGGGATCCAGTAGTTGGGAGTGTGTTGGCCTTTTGCCCCTGGGATGAGAAGCCTCTGAGGGCTGCAGCACAGCCACTGCCAAGTGGCAGCTTCAACTCCTGGCCTGCAGAGTGCAGGTGGACCAAGTGATCAGTCTGAGAGGTAATCGCTCTTGCTTTAAACTGCTTGGATCTGGATGGCGGTCTAGGGCGGAGGTCCTGGGGTGTGTGACAAGCTTGCCAGACCATGTGGAGGCTTCAGAGAGGGCACCTAACTAATACCTTCAGCAGCTGAGAAAACCCTAGTGTTTGGGACAGAAGCTCCCCTGTCTGGTGGCAGAGTGCTATTGTGGCAAAGGGCCCAGAAAGTAATTGAGTAGCAACATGACCAGGCAAAGGAAGTAAAACAAACAGAAAAATCAAACATTAGACTCCTATTTTGGGGACATAAAGGATCAAAGCATGGATCAGGAGGAAGACAGTGAAGTCAGAACTCCTGCACCAAAAGGTTCCAAGAAAAATATGAGCTGGTTACAGGACAGAGAGGACCTTAAGAAGCAGATAAGAGAAACAGAGGAAAAATTGGGAAGAGAAATGAGAATGAAGCAAGAAACTTATGAAATTATGAAATGAGAGTCAACAACCTGACTGAGGAAAATAACACCTTAAAAAACAGACTAACTCAAATGGCAAAAGAGGCTCAAAAAGGCAATGAGAAGAAGAATGCCTTAAAAAGTCGAATTTGCCAGATGGAAAAAGAATCTCAAAAGCTCAATGAGGAGATTCATTCCTTCAGAATTAGATTGGAACAAATGGAAGCTAGTGACTTTATGAGAAATCAAGAGATCCAAACAAATGAAAGAATAGAAGGCAATGTGAAATATCTCATGGGAAAAACCACTAACCTGGAAAATAGATGAGAGAGAATTAAAAAATTATTGGACTACCTGAAAGCCATGATCAAAGAAAGAACCTAGAAATCATTCTTCAAGAAATTCTCAAGGAAAATTGCCCTTATGATTTAGAACCAGAAGGGGAAATAGAGGTTGAAAGAATCCACAGATCACCTCCTGAAAAAGATCCCCAAAAGAAAACTGCTAGGAATATTATAGCCAGGTTCCAGAATTCCCAGATCAAGGAGAAAATACTACAAGCAGCCAGGAAGAAACAATTCCAATATTGTGGAAATACAATCAGAATAGCACAGGACCTGGCAGCTTCTACACTGAGGGATCCAAGGGCCTGGAATATGATATTCTGGAGGTGAAAGGAGCTGGGATTAAAACCAAGAATCACCTACCCAGCAAAAATGAGTATCTTGTTTCAGGGGAAAATATGGTCATTCAGTGGAATAGAGAACTTTCAAGCATTCTTGATGAAAAAACCAGAGTTGAATAGAAAATTTGACATTCAGACACAAGAAGCAAGAGATGCTTGAGAAGATAAACAGGGAAAAGAAATCAAAAGGAACTTATCAAAGTTGAACTATTTACATTCCTACATGGAAAAATAATAACTGTAACTGATGAAACCTTTCTCACTATGAAAATAATGGAAGAAGGGTGTGTGGTCATATGAATACATATGTGAATGTGTGTATATATGTTTACAGGTATACATGGATAGAGGGCACAGGTCGAATTTGGTGGGAAGGGATGATACTTAAGGGGTGAAGTTAAGAGGTGAGAGAGGAATGTGGCAAGAGGAGATGGGGAGAGACAGGGTAGGGTAAACTATCTCATGTAGAAGAGGCAAGGGGAAGTGGCTGCATGGGAGGGGAAGAACAGGAAGGCAAAAAGTCAAAACCTTATTCTCACTGAATTTGGCTCAGCGAGAGAATGACATACATATACTAAATAGGATATCTCACCCTACAGGAGAGTGGGGAGGAGGGGATGAGAGGGGAAATGATGGAAGTGAGGGCAGGCTGGGGGGGGGGGGGAGGGAAGTTGGAAGCACCCACTTGTGAAGAGGGATAGGATAAAAGTAGGGAATGGACCAGGTGGAGGGTGGGATGGGTGGGAGGGAAATATAGCCAGTCTTTTACAATATATCTACTATGGTAATGTTTTGCATAGCTATACACGTACAACACATACTGAATTGCTTATCTTCCCAGTGGAAGTGGGTGACAAGGGATGAAGGGAATGGATCTGGAATTTGAAGTTTTAAAATTAAATGTTTCAAATATATATAAATACTATTATTAATACTATTTGCATGTATTTGGGAGATAAGATGTGCAGGCATTGGGGCATAGAGATTCACCTTGCCCTACTGGAAAAGTTGAAGGGGGTATGGGAGAAGATATAGGAGAGAGCAGATTGGATTAGGGGATATCCTGTAGGACTGCTATTGTGGGGTGGTGGGTAGGGGGAAAATGGGGAAAAAATTGTAACTCAAAATCTGGTGGAAATGAATGATGTAAACCAGAAGTTAATAAAGCATTTGGAAAAAAATAAAATAAAAGAAAAGAAAAATTAAATGAAAACCTAAAAACAAACTGTCCAAATCTCTTAGAACCAGAGGGTAAATTATAAATAGAAAGAATTCACCTGTCACTTCCTGAATCCTCAAAGTAAAAACTCCCAGGAACATCACAGCCAAAATGTAGAGCTTACAGGTCAAAGAAAAAAATACTGAAAACAAACAGGGGAAAAAAAAAACCAAGCACTAAGGAGCCACAGTCAGGATCACACATGATTTAGTAGCTACAACTATAAAGAAGCAGAGAGCTTGGAATATGATATGCCACAAGACAAAGGATATAGGCTTATTAGTCAGGAATCGCTTAGCAAAGCAAAACTAAATACAATCTTATGGGGGGAAAATTGACCTATAATGAAATACGGGACTTCTAAGCACTTCTGAGGAAAAGACTAGAGCTATGTAGAAACTGTGTAAATGCAAAGATTGGAGGAAGTGCCTTTTGATCACTCTTCTTCCTGGTTATGGTGGGGGGACAGGTCGGCAGGAGAGGAGAAGGTCTTTGAAATGTTTGGCTGAGAACCAATGCTTGAGAGCATAACTATCAAAGGGCTGGCATGGAATGCCAGGATGAATCTCTCACCTCCCTCTCCTTCCTCCCCACCCACAATAAGCTAAATGGAGGATTCTTTCTACCTTGCAATTGCCAAGAGCAGCAACGAGGGCCCCAAAGAGCAAGGAATAGGGAAAGAAGGGGAGAATTAGAGGAGAATACAAGAAGAATCAATGAGGGTTATAGGCAAGGAGATAGAGGGGCCTCGTTTGCCTTTTTTCCTTTCTGCAGCTATGGCCTGATGCTTTAGAATAGGATTTCTCGCTTTCCCTGGTCTATAACAATAATAGTATTAGCTGACATTTAAAGTTTAAAAGGTATTTTGCATATGTCATCTTATTTAATCCTCATAAAAATTCTATGAGGTAGAGAGGGAAGTTAAAGCAACCAAGGGCGGAAGAGGCTAAATGTTCATGTCTGATTGTTTTTCTCACAAGAATGCCACAGATGTCTCTCTTTTACTGAATATTCATCTCTCTTTTTTTTCCTCTGATGACTGAGTTCAGGTAGGCCAGGTATGTCATTTGGGACTGCAGCTTGAGCTCCCTTGCTTTTCTTAATATAATATTCCATTCCCTTCTGTGGTTTCTTAGGGATGCAAAGTAATCTTGGGTTATTTGAATTTTCATTTCTTTATACTTGAAAGTCTCCTGGTCACTTGCAGAATTTGTCACTGTAACTCTTAAATTTAACAACTATGTGTCTTGAAGCTTTTTTTTTTTTTAAAGCAATTGGGGTTAAGTAACTTGCTCAAGGTTACACCGCTAGTCATTATTTATGTGTGGGTGCTCATTTTCTGAGGCCGGATTTTGATCTCGGGTCATCCCAACTCTGAGGCCGGTGCTCTTACTCACTGAGCCGCCTAGCCGCCCCTTTAGGGCAATTGGGGTTAAGTAACTTGCCCAAGGTCACACGGCTAGGTTTTTGTTTGTGTGGGTTAAGTGTCTGAGGCCGGATCCGAACTCAGGTCCTTCTGACTCCAGGGCCGACACTCTACTCACTGCGCCACCTAGCCACCCCTGTCTTGAAGCTTTAAGAGCAGGGATTTTAAATGTTTTATTTTTTGTTCATTTGTTTTCTGAAGATATAATCTGTGGATTCTCTCAAATTGATTTTTTTTTCTGTAGTTCTAAGCAGTTTTTTCCCCTTTAACTTTTTTTTTTTTTTAAGCAATTGGGGTTAAGTAACTTGCTCAAGGTTACACGGCTAGTCATTATTTATGTGTGGGTGCTCATTTTCTGAGTCCAGATTCAATCCCGGGTCATCCCAACTCCAAGGCTGGCTCTCTTACTCACTGCGCCACCTAGCCGCCCCAACCTTTTGTTTTTAATATTCATTTTTTAAAATTTTGAGTTCAGAATTCTCCACTCCCCCCCCTTTTCCCCACTTATTGAGAAGGTAAGCTATATGTTATGAATCATTCATGTAAAGTCATGCAAAACATACTTTCATATTAGCCATATTACAAAGGCATCAAGAAAAAGAAAGTATGCTTCAATCTGCATCAGTTCATCAGTTCTCTCTCTCTCTCTGGAAATGGACAGTAATTTTCATCACAATTCCTTCGCAATTGTCTTAGATCCATTGTCCTGGTCAGAGTAACTAAGTCTTTCACAGTTGGATCATCATTACAATATTTGCTGTTACTGTGTACAATGTTCTCCCTGTCAACCTCATTTCATTTTGCTTCAGTTCATATGAATCTTCCCAAGACTTTTCTGAAATGATTACTGAGTTATTTTCTTGTATGATTTCCTGAATTATAGTATACTGTTCTGGTTTTGTTTTGTTTTTTTAATTTGATATTATCTTCTGGGAGACCTATGATTCTTAAACTGTCTCCATATCCTTTGAGGTCTTTGAGGTCAATCACTTTGGCTTGTATAGAGTTCACATGTTCTTTTAATACTGTTGCCTTTTGCTTCTGCTTTGCTAGATTTTTCCTCTTTTTCAGCATTTTTGTGTTCCAAATATGCTGATCTCTCTTTTGACTCTTTAGAGAAATTCTCCATCATGTATTCAATTTCTTCTCATTTGCTAAGTGAGCTTTTTATTCTGCAGCGTGCTGTAAGTTCTGACCTATATTTGTGGTTAACTTCTTCATTTCTCTTTTGAACCAAACCAGGATTTCCTGTTTCACATTCTCTTGGAAGACCACAGAATTCTATATTTCATCAGGCTGAATTATGTTTTAGGACTTATTAATCATTCTTTCTACTATTTTTAGTATCTTTCTTCTCTGGGCTTCTGAAGGTTTCTTCATTGACAACTTTAGTGTTACTCTTCTTTGTGTTCTCTAATTGTTCATTTTTTGCACTACCTCCCTCTTTTGCTGGCTTCTAGGCTGTCAACACTTCACACCGGGGGATATAGGATTCACAAAGTTGGATCCCCAAACTGAAGGTGTCATTTTTTTCAGAAAAGCCCAGGAGTTATTAAATGGCAATGAGGTGTATTGTGTCTCATTTTAAAGCCTACCACTGGGCTCATAATTTCCATAAGCCTTCTGTGGTACAATACTATTGACAAAACTGGGTAATTCTGAGAATTTGGGTATTTATATTAATAACTTTATCTGATATCTAAACAATTTGCTAGAGATCAGACTTAAAATAAACTTAATTCTCATAGAAACCAGTATGCTTCTGATACCATTTGGGGAAGATCACATACATGAGAAACATCAGTTAGGCAAAGAAATTGTTGGAGAAAAACAGTAAGGAAAGTATTATGCCAGATACCCAACTTAGAGGGCCACAGTCAATAAGAAAAAAGTCAGCATGGCAATTTTGTTGCTGTTCAGTCATTTCAGTTGTGTCTGACTCTTTGTGATCCCATTTGGGGTTTTCTAAGCAAAAATAGTAGAGTGGTTTGCCATTTCCTTTTCCAGCTCATTTTACAGATGAGGAAACTGAGACAAACAAGTGACTTGCCTAGGGTCACACAGCTAATAAGTGTGTGAGCCAGATTTAAAACTAAGGAAGATGAATATTTCTGACTCCAGATCCAGCGTTCTATCCACTGGCAATTAGGTACAGATAAACACAACAGACCTTGCTATAATGTGACCTTACTCTACAAATTCATATAAAAGTCATATTGGCTAAAATATCATATGTGACCCACACACACACCCAAAAAAGAAAAAAAAAACCCAGATGATATAGCTTCCACATAAGGTGGACTTTAGTCCTCTTTCAACATCAATATTATATTTCATCAGAAATATGAAGTTACTGAATTGTGGTTTGGTATTTTTTTTTAAGTTAAAACTAATTAGCTATATGGTCTTTCCCATCTAACTCCAGATGATTTATCATCCAGAAGGCTGCTAACTAGATTTGTGAATATTGTTTTTCTAGATTTACTTGCCACTAGGCATACTTATGAGGGATATGATTTATTAGTAATCAATACATTTAAGAAAGTTACAGGATTTTTTTTCAATAATTATCAAAAGGATACACTTAATTAATCTGATTTCAAGCTTTTGCCTTACAAAATTATTAATCCTTTTCTTTCCACTTTCTGGCCAAAGTAGGGAAAACAGTTGTATACTTATTGGAAAATTTAGTTTGAACTCATGTTTAATTTTAAATGGGAGAAGTAGGTGGAAGTATGGGCCAGGAGGTGGAAGTGGATTAAGAGAGATTTAATAGGAAGGATTTGGGTAACTTACAATCAGTAACATAGTTGTTGGGATGCAAGTCACATCCTATAACTCCTCCAAAGCATCTATTTTTTAAAATGAAGATTTACCAAGAACTTTAAAATCAGTATAGAACATACATATTTTAACAATCCAACATGTAAGATGGTAGCTATGAAAAGAAGAAAGCCTGTTTCTTCTAAATGATGGCACCTGAAAATGATTTGAGGATTTTTTGACAATATAGAAAGACTGTTCAACTTCTTTCCATCGTTATGCTATTTGAAGCTATCAACATCTGGATACCCAGAAGCAAAATCAATCTTACTACAAATGCAAGCCATAGGGGATGTGTGTGTGTATGTGTGTGTATGTGTATATGGATGTGTACAAACATATGTGTGTACATTAAAAAATGCAACTAACTCTGCATTATGAATGATTACATAGAACATTTTCCTAACATCCTATAGCCTACCATATATAAAAATCTCATTCAGTATTAGTCTAAAAGGTAAAAGAAAGTGTTCCCAATATTTAATTGTACTATTAAAAGCAGCAGAATTTTTTGCTTTTGTTCATCTTATTCTTTTCTTTCCATCTTGCTATCTTTTTAGAATGACGTTTTCAGTCATGTTGTCAAATCCCTTCAATGAGGATGCATACAACATCAAGGTCAACTACTGCACTGATAGAAAATTCTTCAACTCAAAAAGGCTACAAGCCTACACCAAAGTGGAGGGAGTGTTGGTGCATGATTTTCTGTTTGCAGATGATTATGCACACTATGCAGCCTCTGAAGCTGAGATGCAACAAAGTATGGATCAATTCTCCGCTGCTTGTGCTAATTTTGGCCTAACAATTAACACCAAGAAAACAGATACTCTGGTTACAGCAAATGGAGACGTTTTGAATGCTGTGGATAAGTTCACTTACCTTGGCAGTATACTTTCTAGGATATACACAATGATAATGAGGTTAACACACGCTTTACCAGAGCTAGCTCAGTATTTGGGAGGCCCTGAAGGAAAGTGTGAGAGAAGAGGTATTGGACTGATTACCAAACTGACAGTTTACAGAGCCGTTGTGCTGACCTCACTGTTGTATGCCTGTGAAACCTGGACAGTCTACCAGAGCCATGCCAGGAAACTGAATCACTTCCATTTGAATTGTCTTAAGAGGCTTCTGAAGATTACGTGGCAGGAGAAGATACCAGACACTGAGGTCCTTTCGTCAACTAAGCTGCCAAGCATTCAGACTCTACTGCGGAGAGCACAACTCTGATGGGCTGGTCATGTTGTTTGAATGCCAAATGTATGCTTGCCTAAAAGACTGTTTTATGGAGAACTCACACAGGTCAAGTGTTCACATGGTGATCAGAGGAAGTGATACAAGGACACTCTCAAGATTTCTCTTAAGAACTCTGGAACTGACTGTCTGACACGGGAGACTCAGAACCACCCAGCATGGCATCCCTCATCAGAGAAGGTGCTGTGCTCTAGGAGCAAAGCAGAACCGAAGTAGCTCAAAAGAAACTTGGGATGTGCAAATTTAGAGAATCCACCCCAAATATTCACGTGGACTGACCTGGGGTAAAGCATTCCAAGCACATATTGGTCTGATCAGTCACAGATGGACTCACAGTAACTTGACTCTGACAGAGTGATGTCATTTTGGTCCTCTTCAAGGACGAAGAACAACTATCTTATCTACCAAATTAAATCAACAAATATTCATTAAAACCTCTACCATCTACTAGGTATTACACTGTTGGGGTCAAAATTTTAAAGCTAAAAAGGCCTATGAAGACCATCTACCTAGTTCAACACCCTCATTTTGCAGGTAAAGATATTGAGGCCCTAAAAAGTCAACTAGTAAAAATCTAAGGATCCCTGCTCGGCCAGTGTTCTCTATATTATCATTTGTTGCCTTTTATTAGCATATAAAATTAAATATTTTCACATTTTAAAAAACATGTCTTCTGGACCCCTTTTGCTCAATAATCAAATCTGAGAGACTTTTATTCCTTTCAATTAATTCACTATCCAATTTAGAAATCATTATACATTCTTCTGAAGTCTTTCAGAGGTGGTTTTTTTCCCCCATCTATACTGATAATCCTCCTCTTCAAGGATCTCAGAGTATAGAAGGTATAAAAAAAGGATATCTTGTATCTCCTGCTCTGAGACCCTCCACTTCACTCCACTGTGAATAAGGAATCCAATGGAGCTGTACTAAGTTTCACAACTGAATGCTTATATGTATAAATCAAATTTATTAAATTCAATTGGATTTTAGATTTACTAGGGCATAACTATTTAAAGGAACTCCAAAGTGAAGACATTTGTGAAAAGAAAAATCCTTTAGTGATGCAAGTACCCATCAACTAATTTAGTGATTCAGGATTTCTCATAGATTCAGTGTCCTTAAAAGTATAACTCACCTCTTACCATGCCCAACAAAACCCTGATCTTTTCTCAGTACCTAAAATGAATAGCTAATAGCTAAAGTACTGACCAACCAAGGGGTAAAGAATGTAAAGATATCAGGAAACTGTTCAATCAGAGCTTAGAACTTTTATACACACACATTTTCCTATATTGTACATATATTGTACATTGTATATTCCTATAAAATTTAATCTAAGTTATAAATGGAAATCAATCAACCTGATAGAATAATAAAGTCATTAGTGGAAAATTTTATAGTCAAAGTAATGATTACCTCTGCACAACAAAAAGTATGCCCTATATACAATGAGAAACCACAAACATCTAGTGTTTTCTTCTTTCCCTTATCCATACAGCTTTCCAAAATAAAAATGAGAATCAAGCTTCACTAATTGAAATACTTACATAATCAAACTGGTACTACAGAGATAAGTTTGAAGCATACAAATAAGTAGACCTTGAGAAGATTTTAAGTAGGAAGAATTTTAAAAAATTAAATGGATGGGTTTGGGACACCATTCAAGCCATGAGGCATTTTAAAAAGGATGGCATTTAAGTGTTTGTGATTAAGCTTCAAAGTTAATAATCCATTAAGATAAATAGTAGCCCTTCATTTGGTTGCTACTGTTTTTAATCTATTGGCCTGTTGGCCCAATAAGGTCATGGTCCATAGCCTAATTTCATAAACACAAGGGCCAAAACATTAATATTTCATACTTAAAGATTATTGTTTTAACATCAAAAGGTTTCTGTTGCATGTGGAATAGCTAGGGACTGAATGTTTGGCATGGGAGATGGAAGTTCTGGGTTCTAAGATTAAGTGCCTGCCCCGTGTGCCCACATGAATTGGAAAAACAATCTGATTTATACATTCAACAAATATTTATTAAGAATCTACCATATGAAAGGAACTGAAGCCATGGGAAATACAAAGAAAAGGACAGAGTCCCTGCCTTTGGAGAACTTACTGACTAATAGAGACACATAAGACATGTACACATGACTGTATCACAAGGCAGAATGTGAAAGTACAATAAGGAAAGGACAAAGTGCTTTCTGGGTTTCAGTTTCCTTTTTTTTGCAAAATGATGGCCTGGGACCAGATGATCTCTAGAATCTCTTCCAGCTCAGTTGTTCTATGACTGTGGAAGGTAAAAGGAGTGACTGTAGTAACCTTCTGAAAAAACCATCTGCCTTCTTGACAATAAATAGTCCCTCTGCTGAAATGTTTTCCTCATTGAGAAATAAACAACAGTGAAAAACAACTTTCTCCCTGGGAAATATATGTGGATTAATCCTTTCCAAGGCTTTAACCAGTTAGCAAACCAGATGTGCAATGCTCAAAATCATGCCCTCTAGCCTAAATTTTGAGGAAAGTCCCCAAATTGTGCATTTCAGTATTCTTGTATTTCTATCATCCTAGGTCAAAAATGAGACAGCCAGCTGGAGGGGGGGAAAGGGAATTGATCCAGAAACTGTTCATTTATAAGGTTTTCAAATAGCAACAAAAACAACAGCAAGACATTTTAATCCTTGTTTAACATAAAGAGCCTGTTAGTAAATAGCTTAATGCTATTCTTAAAATTAAATACCGTTCACTCTTCCCACAGTTCATTGTTCCAGATTCCACTGCCAAAATCTTCTCTATAATTTTGAAAGTTTAGGAAAACAAGAACACAAAAAACACACTTGGGTGTTCTTGGGTGGGGTAAGGTAGAGAGGGTCAGGGAGGATGAAAGGAGGGTGCTCAAGATGAAGATACTAGGGGCTCCTCACTAACCAAGGAAGGCTGTTACTTATAGCTAGAGAAATCTACATAGGAAAAGAACCTTGAAACATCTATTTTACAATTGGTAAACACAAGGATGATCATCTCATTGCACTAAGACAATGTCCCTTCCTTGGAAAGCAAGGGTTTCTACCTTTAACAGCTCACTATTATTTGAGACAGCAAGGCTTTGATTTGCTAAACTTTAAGATCATACAAGGCAAGAAAGAAAAGATTAGGGATATACCTGATAACCTTATGCTGTGTTTACGACAATGTATATATTATTATTATTCCAGCCACATTAGCCAGTTCTTGTCATCCACATTATTTATTCCCCTAGATAAACTTGGTTCCAGTCACTGTAGAGAATTAGGCCATATGGTAAAAATATATAGCAAAATACTAGCACTTAGCATAGTGCCTGGCATAAAGTAGGCATTTAATAAATGCTAACAGAGTGACTAGGTAACTGTTAATAACAGAATAAAAATGCTTTGGCTGCCATGCAAGTAACCAGTGCTGGAGGACACCTATCAACAATAACATAACTAGTAAAGCATGTTATACTTTCCCAAGTTCTTTCATACGCAAATATGATTTCATTTCATCTTTACAATAGACCTTAAGTAAACAGTATATAATTATCCCTATGTGAGAAAACAAGTTCAGAAGAATGAAACAATTGTCCCAATCACTCAGGAAATGGAAAAGATGGCCCTAGAATTCAAGTCATTCAATTTCTACCGTGGGGACTCTTTTCGTTGCCCCTGCAACATGGAGGAGCAGAGACATTTAAAAAAAAAAAAAAGTGGAATCAAGAGCCAAAATCCTAGTGTGGAAACTATCAATCCATACCATTTCACCTCCTTCAATAAGTCTTTTACTTATTTTGAGAACACTTTGAGAACTCCTTTATTCTGCCTTTCTCTATTGCACCTGAGCCCTTAATTTGACTGCTAACATTTTGCATTTGTGATATTTCTTTTAAATGTTTTCAAGCCGCTTTCATTTAATAAGAATAAATATTTTTCAGGGCAGGACTCTTGGTCTTCTTTCAGATGTCCTCCAGGTATCTGGTATATGACCATTTACTTCATATCGTCTAGGAAATCTGGTTGAATTTTTGCCCAGGATGTGTTTTATTTTTAGGCATTGCTTGTAGATGTTCTGGAATCACCCACTTCTGAGTTTATGTTTTGAGTGACCACATAATCATAATAGTCCCCTTGTTCATGGAGGACTAGCACCTCTGGAGTGAGGGCTTACTGAGCCCTTTTCAGGATTACTCATTCACCTTTGGTGTCATCTGTCACCCAACTCTCACCTGTGTCTCCAGGAAGCTGTGGCATGTGGCCATACCCTGGTAAAACCATCTTGGCAGATGAACTAACTGGAGGGTAACTGCTGGGTTTCAAATATGTGAGTGAGTTAGGGGGATGTCTACCCCCCAAGCATGTAAAGATCTCCTCCAACAGAATGGAACATCACCCCACTTATAACATGGTCAGATATGAAAAATGTCAAGGTCATCCTCCATATTCCAGTTATCTTGACTTTTGTCTTGTCACTGTACTTTGATCAATCTGGAAGAGTGAGCCTGATAAATTTGCACAACTCTGCCTTACTTAAATCCAATTCATAAGCAAGTCAAGACATCATTAGAAAACATGAGATATGCAAATCTAGAGATATCTCCATTCCAAATGTTCAAACTATTTGTGCCCAACCTGTGATAGAGCCTTCTGAGCTCAGTAGAGATTAAACCTTTAGAGTGAGAACCCACTAGGGTCATCCAGCATCTTCTCCTGAGATTTTTAACAAGACAAAGGGTGCATGTAACCATATGCACTCACACACGTTGCATACCCTTCTTAGCTTTGTCACTCAGAGAGTTAAAGCTCTTAACAGCCTCCAGGGAAACCATGTTAAAACAGCTCAATTAACTTGAACTGCTACAAGCTCAATAACTCACTTACCTAATGAAGCAATACAAGGAAAATTGGACTTATTTTAATAAGAATTTTTTTAGGAGAGACAAGAAATAAAGGTCAAATACCATTTCTGGATTCCATCTCTTCCCTTCCCTCTTATTCTGAAGTAGTTAACAATAAGACAATATATTGTACTCTTCTTTATAAAACCAAGGAAGTAATCAATCATAATACCATATCCAAGGACAAATTATTTCTCTCTGACCCATCCCCAAGCCAAGTGCCTCCCCTGATCTATTTCTAACGGTTTTATTATACAAACCTAAATGGATTTCAATTCTAACCATTCCTCCTACAACCAGGTCCCAAAACAGGAATTCAATCATATACAATCCTGAGGTATGTGGGCTGTCTTTTTTTTTTCTCTCCCCCGTCAGATAAACCACAACCTACCACAAGTTCTCTCCCTCCACAAACTGTCTTTCTAGTTACAGAATCACTATTCCTTCTTATTCTAAAATATGGCACACTGCCTTCTGAACATTCACATCCAATGAGAAATGGCTTGCCCTCTTAGTATTATTAGATTATGAAAGAATGGGAAGAAGGGATTTCAGAGGAAAGAACTGGGGTCTATCTTATAATCAACCTCTGAAGGCCACCAGGGAAATTCAAATCTCTTTTTTCTTACCCCTAGGCAGAAGTCTAAGCATCAAAGATTCCTAGCCATACAGACCTTTCCTGACAGTACATATTTTTAGATCTTGATAGAGTCTCAGGATAAGGAAAAAGCTGGAGAACAATCCTAGAAGGTGCTAAACTGTATCTCTGGTGGGGTCCAGGGTGAGAGTAGCATCAGCCTCCAGAAATGACTATGGCAGTAGCAAAGGGCAAGTGTGTGTAGGGAAGGGCCTAAGGTGGCCGAGAGAGGGTGTTTTAAAAAAGTAGGATCTAAAAGTTACTAAATAAGAAAATTATTTCCTACCTCTTGAGGAGGAGGTAAGTATTCAAAATAATCTTGTTACAAAATGCTCTTACCGACAAAACAATACCTGGCACACAGCAGGTATAAAGTAAGTATTTGGTAAATTCCACAGAACTGAACCTGGTTCAGGATAAGAAGGATTAATCTGAGTGGTGAGAAACTTCCCTTAAGGTTCACAAAACTAGAGGGTTTTCTAGAAAATGGAAGAGCAGCTAAAGGAATACTCGTGCAACACTTACTTCCACTCACTTCCACTCATGCCTGGTCCATAGCTTGACCAGTGCAGCCAGAGAGCAAGCCAGCAGCAGCCCCTGTCTTTTCTATGGTATTCAAGATTCACAACTCATCCTCAAGAGCTATCAGAGCCCAAACATGCCTTGCAGGGGCTGTCTTACCAAGCCATTGCCCTCACTAATATAATGTTATCCAATTTCTAATGTGGGTGCTCTAAAGCAAATGTACTGTTACTAGCACACCACTGACACATTTTTCAGAAGGAAAACAGCTGCTCACTGAATCTGTCACTTTTCCCCTTCTCAAGAACACATACAAAATAACATCCTGCTGAAGACTTCTGTTCTTCACACTTGCCTCAATACCACTCAGAATAAAAGCTTGAGTATTTGACTAAACCAGAGCTGACCAAGACAGGGCCTTTACTTACTTACTGCCAGTTTCTCAAAGAGTACTGAGCATAACTCTCCTTTGAAACCTGCCATATTTCCTGCCTTCTCCAGGAATTCTATTTCACCATAAATACAGTCATGGCAGGTGACAGCTGAGGAAAAGCCCAACACATATTGTCCTCTACCCGCCTCCCACCAGCTTTGGGCTACTACTAGCCTAGACAGATTAAAAGTTTGGTTAGTAATAAAAGCAAGCCAGGTTGCATGAGGACAGACCAAATGGTTCTCATGTTCTGGAGGAGTTACTTATAGAAGATACAGAAGTCTCTTTAAACCACTATTCTAATAAACACTAATGAGAATTAATGGTAGGGAGTCAAATCAAAATGGCAAAGCACAAGGTCACAATTGTCAAATTTCCCCAAAAGCCTCTCCTACGAAATGACAGACTGGTTAAAACAGCACTGGCGATGGGCCTTAAGAGGAAGTAGCAAAAATAGCAGCATGAGCATCAGGCACACTCAATGCACAGAAATAATAAGGGGGCTGAATTTCTGATCCTGTGTTAACACTGCATGCAACATCAGTCACCATTTGGCAGCTACATAGGCTATTACCCAAGTTCAGGTCACACTTCCAGAGCAGAGAAGAGTAGTCATGGTCATGAGAGAGAAGGGGTCCAATCTGGGTAAAGACCAGAGTGTAAACCAGGAGGATTCTAACCAGACTTCTCTCTATATCACATCACCTTGGAAGTACCAAAAACCAACAGGCCCCCAGGTGAAGACATAGAAGCTCAGGATAGCCATTCCCCTCCTACCCCCCAGAAAAGTGAGCAGAGCCCTACACTAACATAAAATCCAAAGTAAAGAAATAGGCTGGAAAAATGAGCAAACAAGAGAAAAAGAACCTGACTATTAAAAGTTTCTATGATAACAGGGAATATCAAGACACAAACTTAGAAAACAACTTGAAAACATCTACAAGCAAAGTGTCAAAGAAAAAATGCAGATTGGGCACAAGTCTAACAAGAATTCCTAGAAGGGCTAAAGAAAGATTTTTAAAAGAAAAAAAAAAAGACTTCAAAAATCAAATAAGAGTGGTAGAGGAAAAACTTGAAAAAGAAATGAGAGCTATGTAATAAAATTATGAAGGGAATATTATAATAGCTCAGTAAAAGAGGCCCCCCAAAATACTTAAGAAAATAACTTCTTAAAAATCAGAAATGGTCAAATTATAAAAGAGGTACCAAACCTTGTTGAAGAAAATAATTCCATAAGAATTAGAATTAGCGAGAGGATTCTGGGAAGATGGAGGGCTAGGTCAGAAAATTCCAAGCTCTCAAAGTCTTCCCCCACAAAAGTGTTAAAATAGTACCTTAGGGTGAACTAAGTGTGGGTGGAGATAAATAGGAACAGGGGAATAACTGGGGTCCTCCTGGGACAACTTGATAAGATCAGAAGAAAAATCCCAGAATGAGGTTTGGTCTCTGTGAAAATTAAACACCTCCAGGCTAGGTTCCATTTTAACATAGGGCAAGCAGCAAGCCCTGGGATTAGTTCATTTGAGAGGCTGCCTCAGGCCCAGTCACCGGAACTTTTATCTCTGGGATAGTGAGAGGAGCTGGGTATCTGAGCCCAGGAAGATCAAAGGAACCTCTGCTGACCAATAACACCAGACCCAGCTGTGCTGCAAAGAACAGTGGGGGTGAGAAGGAACCAGGACACACTCATAAGTGCAGAAAGCCCCCGGCTGTGGGTACTTATAGGAGGCTGGAGGATTGGCTTTGGTTTCAGGTTAGAGGAAAGAACTGAAGATCTGGGGCAAGAGGCACCATTTCGCATACCCCAGGCCTAGAGGTGACTACAAATAACAGCTATAACCACAAAAATTATGCACAGGAAAAGGAGAAAGAATCTAATTATAGAAACCTATTATGGGAATAGAGATGTCTGGGGTTCATCTTAAGAGAAGGATACTGAGATAAACCCCCAAAGAGGAATGTCAAATGGTCACCTGCCAAAAAAGAATTTATAGAAGATCTTTAAAAAGACTTTAAAAATCAAACAACATATACATAGGAAAAACTAAAAAAAGAATACAAGAAAAACAAAAAGGGTACGAAAGGGAAATCAACCAACTAGAAAAAGAGATACAGAATCTTAAGGAAGAAAATGACACCTTAAAAATTAAAATTGCGGAGGAGTGGCAAAGCTAAGATAGTGACATAGAAGCAGGAAAACTCCAAGAGCTCCCCCATAACCACCTCATATACCTATAAAATATGACTCTAGACAAATTTTAGAGCTACAGAACGCACAAAGTGACAGAGAGAAACAAATCTCCTGCTGAAGGTAGGCAGACAGAAAGGGTCCATTGCAGCACACTGAGAGCCAAGCCCAGCCACAACTGAGCCCACAGTTTTAGCCCCAGGGCAGCCCTAACCAGCAGTGGCTGGAGAGGACTTCTGGAGAGTGGATCACCAGCAGCTGTTACAGTTTCCAGAATTATCAACCCACAAATGCCAAAGGCAAAGTTAAAGATCAGTGTGGAACTCTGTTAGAACTGGCAGGGGGTGGAGGCGCAGTCTGGCCCCTGCCCCCAGAGTGAGAAGCAGCAGAGGCCTGAAGGCCATGCAGCCACTTCAACATGGCTGCTTCTGAGCCCCTGGCCAGCAGATTGTAGGGGGACCAAGCAACCATTCACAGGGTAATCGTTCTTGCTTTAACCTGCTTGGATTTGGGTAACAGTCTTGGGTGGAGATCCCGGGGTATGTGACCAATAAGCCAGAGCTTGTGGTGTCTGCAGAGGGTTACCAACTAATAGTTCCATCAGCTGCAAAAAAAAACAAGCAATCTGGGACAAAGCTCTCCTCTCTGGAAGCAGAGTTCTACTGTGGCAAAGAGCTCAAAAGTCAAGTAATTGAGTGGCAACATAAGCAAGCAAAGGAAGGAAAGCAAGCACAGAAATTAAACCTTAGATTCCTTTTTTGGGGACAAAAAGGATCAAGGCATGGAATGGCAGGAAGACAAGTCAGAACTTCTGCATCAAAAGCTTCCAAGAAAAATATAAATTGGTTACAAGCCATGGAGGAGCTCAAGAAGGATTTTGAAAATCAAATAAGAGAAGTGGAGGAAAAATTGGTAAGAGAAATGAAAATGACACAAGAAAATCATGAAAAGCAAGTCAACAAGCTGACTGAAGAAAATAAGACCTTAAAAAAATAGACTAACTCAAATGGCAAAAGAGGCTCAAAAAGCCAATGAAGAAAACAATGCCCTAAAAAAGCCAAATTTGCCAGATGGAAAAAAAATTTCAAAAGCTCACTGAAGAGAATAATTCCTTCAGAATTAGATTGGAGCAAATGGAAGCTTTATGAGAAATCAAGATACTATTAAACAGATCCAAACAAATGAAAAAAAATAGAAAAATATCTCATTGGAAAAACCATAGACCTGGAAAATAGATCCAGGAGACATAATTTAAAAATCATTGGACTACCTGAAAGCCATGATCAGAAAAGAACCTAGAAATCACCCTTCAAGAAATTCTCAAGGAAAATTGCCCTGATATTTTAGAACCAGAGGGCAAAATAGAAACTGAAAGAACTCACCAATCACCTCTTTAAAAAGATCCCAAAAAGAAAACTCACAGGAATATTATAGCCAGGTTCTGGAGTTCCCAGATCAAAGAGAAAATATTATAAGCAGCCAAGAAGAAACAATTTAAATACTGTGGAAACACAATCAGTATAAAACAAGACTTAGCAGCCTCTATATTAACAGACTGAAGGGCTTGGAGATATTCCAGAGGTCAACGGAACTGGGATTAAAACCAAGAATCACCTACCCAGAAAAACTGAGTATTATGTTTCAGGGGAAAATATGGTCATTCAATGAAATAGAGGAATTTCAAGCATTCTTGATGAAAAAAAAAAAGACTTGAATAGAAAATTTGACATTCAAATATAAGAAGCAAGAGAAGCATGAGAATTTAAACAGGGAAAAGAAATTATAAGGAACTTTTCAAAGTGGAACAATTTACATTCCTACATGGAAAAACTATAATTGTAATTTATGAAACTTTTCTCAATATGAGGATAGTTAAAGGGAATATAAATGCATATATATGATACATACATTTATATGTCTATACAGGAGGGTATATGTCTATATGAATACATATGTGATTATGTGTATGTGTGTGTGTGTGTGTGTGTGTGTGTGTGTGTGTGTGTGTGTACACAGGTATATACAGACAGAGAGCACAGGATCAACTGAATAGGAAGGGATGATATTTTTAAAATAAAATTAAGAGGTGAGAGAGGAATATAATGAGAGGAGATAGGGAAAGAAAGAATAAGGTAAATTATCCCATATAAAAGAGGCAAGGGAAAACTGTTACAATGGAGGGGAAGAACAAGAAGGCAAAAGGGAATGGGCCAACCTTACTCTCATTGAATTTGGCTTAAGGAGGGAATAACATACACACTAAATTTGGTATCTTACCCACAGGAAAGTAGGGGAGTAGGGCATAAGAGGGGGGGGTGATAGAAGGGAGAGCAGATTAGGGGGGGCAAGAGATAGTTAGAAGCACATACTATTGAAAACAGTCAAAGTCAAAGTAGAAAATAGAACAAGTGGGGGGTGGGATAGGATGGAGGGAAATATAGTCAGTCTTTCACAATATATCCACTATGGAAATGTTTTGCGTAACTATACATGTACAACCTATATTGAATTGCTTATTTTCCCAGTAAGGGTGGGTGACAAGGGAAAAAGGGAAAGAATCTGGAATTCAAAGTTTTAAAATCAAATGTTTAAAAAAATTATTTTTTTTACATGCATCTGGGAAACAAGATACATAGGCACTGGGTATGGAGATCCATCTTGCCCTACTGGAAAGTTGGAGTGGAGACGGGGGATGATATAGGAGAGAGCAGATTGGGGGAGGGGGTATTCAGCACGATCACTGTTTTGGCGTGGTAGGTAGGGGAAAGATGGGGAGAAAATCTGTAACTCAAAATCTTGTGGAAATGAACGTTGTAAACTAAAAATAAACATATAACTAAAAAAAAGAAAATTAGAATTGGGCAAAGTGAAGCCAATGAAATTATAAGAGATCAAGAAATGAGTGAACAAAATATGAATAATGAAAAATAGAAGAGAAAGTAAAACATAAGAAAAACAACAGATTTGGAGGATAGCTCAAGGAGAGAAAATTTAATAATAATTGGACTAAATGAAAGTTATGATCAAAAAAAGAATCTTGATACAATGATACAAGAAATAATTAAAGAAAATTGTCCTCAAACATTAGAACAAGGGGGTAAAGTAGAAATAGAAAAAAATCCATCAATCACCACTTAAAAGAAATCCTCTGAGGAAAACTCATAGGAATATCATAGTCAAACTTTGACACCCCCAGCTCAAGAAAAAACTATTAAAAGCACCAATATTAAAACAATTTAAATATGATAGTGCTACAATCTGAATTATACAAGACCTAGCAGCAGAAACATTAAAGGATTACAGGTCTTGGAACATAACATATTGAAGAGCAAAAGAACTGGGGCCCTGGCCAAAAATATCATTCCCCACAAAGTTAACTATTATATTGAACAGAAAAAAAAAATGAACATTTGATAAACTCTCAGATATTCAAGACTTTGTTAAAAAAATCATGAACTTAATACATGATTCAATATATAAGAACCAATATAAATACAAGGTATATAACAAAGACCGATTATAAGGGATCCATAAGAACAGACTGTTTACCTTTTATGTATATAAAATTTATATCTAATATTCTTTTTTCTATTAAACAAATGCTTTATTAATTTCTGGTTTACATCATTCATTTCCACCAGATTTTGAGCTACAATTTTTCCCCCATTTTTTCCCTACCCACCACACCAGAATAGCAGTCCCACTAGATATCCCCTCACCCAATCTGCTCTCTCCCATATCTTCTCCCATACCCCCTTCGACTTTACCATTAGGGCAAGGTGAATCTCTGAGCCCCAATGCCTGGACATCTTATGAAACACTTAATTTTAAAATTTCAATTTTCAGATCCATTCCCTTCCACCCTTGTCACCCACTCCCTCTGAGAAGATAAGCAATTCAGTATGTGTTGTACATGTATAGCTATGCAAAACATTACCATAGTAGATATATTGTAAAAGACTGCTTATATTTCCCTCCCACCCATCTCACCTCCCACCTGGTCCATTCCCTACTTTGATCCTGTCCCTCTTTGATAGTGGGTACATCCAACCTCCCCTCCCCTCAGAATGCCTTCCCCTCCATCCTCCCCCTCTCATCCTCCTTTCCCCTACTCAACTGCAGGGTGAGATATCCCATTTAGTATGTATGTCATTCTCTCCTTGAGCCAACTTCAATGAGAATATGGTTTTGCCTTTTTGCCTTCCTGTTCTTCCCCTCCCCTGCAACTACTTCCCCTTGCCTCTTCTACATGAGGTAGTTTACCCTACCCTGTCTCTCCCCATCTCCTCTTGCCACATTCCTCTCTCACCTCTTGACTTCACCCCTTAAGGATCATCCCTTCCCATCAAATTCAACCTGTGCCCTCTATCCATGTATACCTGTAAACATATGCCCATATAGCCTTCTTCAGTTATTTTCATAATGAGAAAGGTTTCATCAGACACAGTTGTTGTTTTTCCATGTAGGAATTAAATAGTTCAACTTTGATAAGTTCCTTTTGATTTCTTTTCCCTGATTACCTTCTCAAGCATCTCTTGCTTCTTGCGTCTGAATGTCAAATTTTCTATTCAATTCTGGTTTTTTCCTCAAGAATGCTTGAAAATCCTCTATTCCAATGAATATTTTCCCCTGAAACAAGATACTCAGCTTTGCTGGGTAGGTGATTCTTGGTTTTAATCCCAGCTCCTTTGACCTCCAGAATATCATATTCCAGGCCCTTGGATCCCTAAGTGTAGAAGCTGCCAGGTCCTGTGCTATTCTGATTGTGTTTCCACAATACTGAAATTGTTTATTCCTGGCTGCTTGGAGTATTTTCTCCTTGATCTGGAAATTCTGGAACCTGGCTATAATATTCCTAGGGGTTTTCTTTTTGGGATCTTTTTCAGGAGGTGATTGGTGAATTCTTTCAACCTCTATTTCCCCCTCTGGGTCTAAAACATCAGGGCAATTTTCCTTAAGAATTTCTTTAAGGATGATTTCTAGGTTCTTTCTTTGATTGTGGCTTTCAGGTAGTCCAACAATTTTTAAATTATCTCTCCTGGATCTATTTTCCAGGTCAGTGGTTCTTCCCATGAGATATTTCACATTGCCTTCTAATCTTTCATTTGTTTGGATCTACTTAACAGCATCTTGATTTCTCATAAAGTCATTAGCTTCCATTTGCTCCAGTCTAACTCTGAAGGAATGAATCTCCTCAGTGAGCTTTTGAGATTCTTTTTCCATATCGCAAATCTGGCTTTTTAAGGCATTCTTCTCCTCATTGCCTTTCTGAGCCTCTTTTGCCATTTGAGTTAGTCTATTTTTTAAGGTGTTATTTTCCTCAGTCAGGCTGTTGACTGTCATTTCATACTTTTCTTGCATCTTTATCATTTCTCTTCCCAATTTTCCCCCCCACTTCTCTTATCTGCTCCTTAAGGTCCTCTATGGCCTGTAGCCAGCTTGTGTTTTCATTTGGGGCTTTTGGTGCAGGAGGTCTGACCTCACAGTCCTCCTCCATGCTTTGATCCTCTTTGCCCCTAAAATAGGAGTCTAATGTTGAATTTTTCTGTTTATTTTGTTTCGTTTGCCTAGGCATGTTGCCACTTAATTACCTGATTTTTGGGCTTGTTGCCACAGTAGGACTCTGCCACCAGACAGGAGAGCTTCCATCCCAAACGTGGGGTCTTCACAACTTACGCAGGTTGGATGGCCTCTGTAAAGCCTCCACACGCTCTGGCAAGCTGGATACCCACCCCAAACCTCCCCCCCAGACCACAATCCAGATCCAGGCAATTTAAAGCAAGAGCGATTAACCCCCAGACTGACTGCTGGATCTCCCTACAGTTAGCAGACCAGGAGCTAGAGCCACCAGTGACACTGCAAAATGGCTTCTGTGCCGCATTTCTTCAGCAGCTTTTCACCCCCAGGGGAGGAAGCCGACATGCTCCCCAAATACTGGTCCCAAAGTCCATAGGGCAATAACCTCTCACTTTGTCCTAGGCATATCTGTGCTGATAATTCTGGAATCGCCACAGCTGCTGGTATTCTGGGGTCCATCTATCCGGCTGCTGGCCCAGCTGCCCTAGGGCTAAAACCCGGGCTCATGAGGGCCTGGGCTCAGCTCCCAGAGCGCTGGGCTGTGGGTTCCCAGCGTGCTGTGCTGCCTGTTCTCAGAGCGCTGCACTCACCGCTCCCTGCAGAGCTGCTGGGTTCTCCTCATCGGGAAGTTAGTTTCTCTGTGTAGTTCTGTGGGTGCTGGGGCTCCAGAAGTTGTTCAGAGTCCCCTTTCACATTGTTTGGAGGTTGTGTGGGGCAGGGCACCTTGAAAGTGCTGTTTCTACTCTGTCATCTTGGCTCCGCCCCCTATATCTAATATTCTTATTAATAACTGGATAGTTCAAAAGGAAGATTGAGGAAATCCTGGGCACGATAATGAATTTAAAAAGTAAAACCATTTAGGAACAGCTAAAAAGAGTAATTATTTTATACAAATGAGGTACAAGAGGAAGAACTGATATATAGGAATTAGATGGGGAGGAAGGCTGGTAGTTCTGGTAACCTACTTTCATTGGGAATGGGTGTAAGAGGGAACATTATACATATATATTTAAAAGAGTATAGAAGTCTAGTAAATTCAGAAGAAATAAAATGGTAGGGACATAGGGAGGGGGGAGAGGATAAGGAAGGCATCTTTAGAGGGAGGATGAGAGAATAGGTAAATAGGGGCATAGAAGGTGTTTAGATTTGGGATGGGAGGATAGGGGAGGGATCCTTGGAGGGAGGCAGGCAAGTCACAAGAGGTCAAGGCAGTGGGTAAAAGTAAAGTAAGTAAAGTAGAGGAGGCAGGAGGGATAGGAAACAAGAGATATGCATATACACAAAAACAAGTGTCAGGAGCAGAACAGGTTTGGGAGTGTGTGTGTGTGTGTCTGTGTGTGCGCGCACGCGCACATGTGTGTTTATAGCTATAGAGAAACATCCAAACTTTATTGTGGCCTTTGGTGAGGGGGAAGAGGGAAAAAAAGAACAAAGCAAAAAATTGCACAGCAGAGAACATAAGAAAACTCAAAAGAAAGCAAAGATAGACAATTCTCAACACAATTATTATTTATCATACAGGCTTTCTTGAAATGAAAATTTATTGTTACACATTTTGAATCCTCTCTTATTTTCTGCTATGCACACAACATGCTTTTATTTCTTTCTAACTTTGTATTTAAGTTCTAATATTTAAATTTATGATATGTTTTTGTTTCTTTTCTCTATTCTTTATTTTGTGTTCTGGAGTTTGAGTCTAAAATAAAATTTTAGAATAAAGAAACAAGCAAATAAACAAAAGAATTAGTCAAGTGGAAGCAAATGACTCCATAACACATAATTTAAGAATCATTGGATTACCTGAAAGCCATGATCAAAAAAAAAAAAAAAAAGAAAAGAAAAGAATCTAGACATCATATTTCAAGAATTTATATAGGAAAACTGCCCAGATAACTCAGAACCAGAGGCCAAAGTAGAAATTGAAACAATTCACTAGCTAACCCCTGAAAGAAATTCCCAAATAAAAACTCAGGAATATTATGGGCAAAATCCAGAGCTCCCAAATCAAGGAGAAAATACTGACAGCATCCAGAAAGAAACAATTCAAATATCATGGAATCACAGTCAGCATCACACAAGATTTAGCAGTTACCACTACAAAGGAGCAGAAGGCTTGGAATGTATTTCCCAGACAGCAAAAGAGCTAAGATTACAACTAAGAATAACATAACCAGCAAAAATGAGTATAATTCTATAGAAGAAAAAAATTACAATAAATGAAATAAGTAGAATTTCAAGCACTCCTGATTACAATACCAGAGCTGAACAGAATTCAGCAACAAGACTCAAGAGAAGCATAAAAAGGTAAATGTGAGTGAAAAATCACAAGGGATTTAACAAGGTTAAACTGTTTGCATTCCTATATGGGAAGATGATATATATAACCTCCAAGTACATTATCATCATTAGAGTAGTTTGAAAGAGTCAGCATGGATGAGAGAGTCTTATTATGGTGGGATGATCTCAAAAGAAAAATGGAAAGGTAAAAAGAGGGATGTACTTGAAGGGGGAAAGGAAAGAAAGGCAGTAGGAGGTTCTCTCACATAACTGGTGCACAAGAAAGTTTTTTACAATGGAAGGGATGATGGGACCCCGAGGGGGAGTAGGCAACACTCAAACCTCACTCTCATATGAATTGGTTCAAGAAGAGAAAATGCAATAGAGTAGTAGGAGAGGAAGACGTTCAGAAAAGGGGGTGGGGGGCAGGGTGATGAGAGGGAAGGCTGATTAAAGCAGACAGTGGTCAGAAGCCAAATCTACTTTTAAGGAGAGGACAGGGTAAAAAAGAGGATAGATAGAAGAGAATAGAATGGAGGGAAATACAATTAGTTATCACAACTGTGAATATGAATAGGATGAACTCACTCATAAAACAAAAGACAGCAGAATGGATTAGAAAACAGAATCCAGCAATATGCTATTTATAAGCAACACATTGGAAAAAGAAAGGGACATACAAAATTAAAGAGGCTAGAGCAAAATCTATTATGCTTCAGCAGAATTTAAAAAGAAGGTAGGGACAGCAACCATGATCTTAGACAAAGCAAAAGCAAAAACAGACCTAATTAAGAGAGAATTAATGGGAAGACTTTGGACAAAATGTTAATGAAAATATAGACCATAAGCTCTCTGGGAGCAGGGACTGTTTCTTTTTTGTCTTTGTATTCCTGGGCACCTAAGTTTAGCATGTAGTAGATGCTTTGAAAAACACTTCTTGTTGGGGTGGCTAGGTGGTGCAGTGAGTAGAGCGTCGGCCCTGGAGTCAGAAGGACCTGAGTTGGGATCCAACCTCAGACACTTAACGCACATACAAATAAAACACCTAGCCATGTGACCTTGAGCAAGTTACTTAACCCCAGTTGCCCTCCAAAAAGCAAAAAAAAAAAAAAAATTGCTTGTTGAAGTGAAAGACATTAAATGTTAAGAATTTAAACCAAAAATAAAAATTGAGACAGTATTACATTCTTAACACAGTAAATATCAGTTTACCCAGAATCCAAATGATTGGGAAAACACAAATTGCCAGAACATTTTTTCTCCATATTCTACTTCTATGATGAAAATACTGAAAAATAAACCCCTGCTATGAGATTCTTCTTCTTTAAAATGTAACTTTGGGGGAATATCATAGATTCAGTGACAATTCAACTCATCATCATAAAAAAATTTTTTTTGGAGAGGGAGGGCAGGGCAATTGGGGTTAAGTGACTTGCCCAAGGTCACACAGCTAGTAAGTGTTAAGTGTCTGAAGTCAGATTTGAACTCAGGTCCTCCTGACTCCAGGTCTGCTGCTCTATTTATTGAGCCACCTAGCTACCCCTCATTATCACAAATCTTAACATTTACAATAACTGATGTCCAAAAAGATGACTAGGAGGTATTATATATATATATATATATATATATATATATATATATATATCTTCTTGAAGGGCTTTATGAAATACCAGTGATTAAATTATTTTCAGTACACAGCTTTAGTATCAATACACCTGAAAACTGGTCATTCAAGTATGGCATATATCAGGACAGGGCAAGTTTTCAAAAGCAGTGTGCAGAGATTTTGACTCCTTTCTACCTGGTGAAAATAAATCTGAAAATCCTCTCCACAATTTGGCTTTAATATCTATTTCCCTAACATCATTCTTTCTTTCACATGGTCTATGCTCCAGTCAAATTCACCATTTCCTGAACAAAAACTTCTCTCCATTCCCTACTTCTGTGACCTTGATTACAAACAACTCCCTATGTCTAAAATACCCTCCCCTCAATCCGTCCACATTCTTGCCAATTAAAATGCTCATCATCTTTTAAGGCTTATCTAAATAAATGCCACCTCTTGACTGCATCCCTTCCTGACCCTTCTAGCTAGCAATGATCAGAAGATTCTGAACTTGAGGGAGCTTTAGAGATTATCTAGTCATAGGATCATAGATTGAGAAATGGAAAGGACTTCAAATGATATCTAGTTCAATGGTGTCAAAGTCAAAAAGAAATGGAGCCCACTAACTTGGGGCAGGTAGGTGGTACAACAGATAAGAGTGTTAGGGCTGGAGTCAGAAAGACTTAATCTTCCTGAGTTCAAATGCAGCCTCAAATACTTATTAACTGTGTGTCCCTGGGCAAGTCACCTAACCCTTTTTGCCTCAGTTTCTTCATCTGTAAGATGAACTAGAGAAGGAAATAATAAGTCTTTCCAGCATCTTTGCCAAGAAAACCCCAAATGGAATCATGAAGAGTTTGGTAAGACTGAAACAACTCAACAACAATAACAATCTGCACAAAAGGATCCCTACGGGCTGTATATTGACTTGGTTTTAATTTGTGATCTTACTATTTTTTGTACTTTTGTTTATTTTTTAAAGCATCACCCAATTACATTTCAATGTGTTTTGGGTTGCACTCAGGTGCTCTAGTCCAACCACTCAATTTATATATGAAGCCCATGTAGACTATGTGACCTGTTTGTACAATGTTCCAAGAACAGCAGACATGAGGGGCAGAAATTCAACTCATGTTCCATGCCAGGCTGCCTTTTTGTCTCTTTACTTTACCTGCCCAGCTAGAATACACTTCTCCTCCCCCATCCAAATCCTAGTTATGCTTCTAGACCACACTCAATTCCACCTACTTCAGGAAGCATTTCCCAACGATTCTGACAGAGAGCTTTTCTAAACTATAAGCCAGTCCTTGATTATACATGAATTGCATTATTTTACTGTTTTCTCCCTTCCACATGTTTTTATGCATTCCTTGCACTTCTTTTGTACCCCTGCCACCTACCCTACAGTAGCATGTTAAGCCCATTACTTCAACTTCTGATACTTTTAAAAATCTGTAATTTTATCCAAATGGACCCTTCTAGTACCAACAAAGATGACTACTCCTTCATATTTTAGTAAACAATGTCATAAGTTGCAAGTGGCCAAAAGAACTTCATCACCTGGTGGACAATTTTCTTTTTCCAATCCTTTCATTTTAGTAATAAGGAAGTAGACTTGAAGAAGAGAGGTAACTTGCCCAATGAGAATTAATTAACAGAGCCAGGGCTCAAACCCAGGTCCTCAGATTCTCAAACACAGTACCCTTCCCATTACACATCTGTATATTCTCCATCTTCTAGATTCTTTTATCTCTTTGTTTACACTTATCATGCACTCCTGTATTATACGTGTATATTTCTTAGTCACCCTCTATAAAAACTATTAGCTAAGTGAAGACAGGGGCCAAGTCTTACCTGTCTTTTTCTTCTGCATGCCTACCCCTACCTAACGATTACAAGGAGCTATGCATATAATAGTCATTCAATGAATGCTGATGCTCTACAAGTTCTAGGATAGAAAAGGTCCTGGTTTTGGACTGACTTCCAACTCAAATCAAACACTAGCCACCAGTCAATATTATAAAGTTTGCCCACTCTGGGCATAGATAGATAGACAGATAGATAGATAGATAGATAGATAGACAGATAGACAGATAGATGGGTGATAGATAAATGCAGATAAGATGACATAGATGACATAAATAAGATATATATCATATATGACTGAGATTTATAGATAGATAAGATAAATAAAACAACCCCCAGTTAACCAAAATATCCTTTTTTCTATTCAGCTATCAATTCAGCTAACTTCAAACATACTTGTTAATGTCCACTTTCACAAATACTGTAATTAAGGACCCTATGACTTATCAATGTACTATAGAACTCACCAAATATAATTCAAACATCTTTACTCCAAGTGACGCAGCAAAATATAGTGGAAAGAGCAAAGTACTTAAGAGTCAGGAAAACCTGGTCCCAATTCTGATTCTGCTACTTCTTAATTGTGTGATCTTGGGTAAATCAGTAAAACTCTCAAGGCTTCAGTTTCCTTCTCTGTTAAATGATAAAACTGGACTAGATCATCTCTAGGGATATTCTGTTTTTTAAAATCCTATGCTTCCTTCTTAAAAGTTTTAGATTCTCAAGGCCCCCTTGCTTTAGAAAGGCCCATTGGCCACAATTTATGTTTTAAGGCCATAGTCCCTACTTCCATGTTAATCCCTGCCTCCATCTTCCAATTCCTTATGCTGTACCAATAACCTATAGCCCCTGGAGAAGTACTTGGCACAAACCTCAAATACCACTGCCAATGTTCATAAATTCCCATCCCTCCAGATTGTAGCAGAAAGAAACTGGCCCTACAGTAACTGCTCTGGTTATGGTGTCTCAAAGCACAAGTGCAATTCATGGAAACATTTAGTAAGGAGTGCGTTCCATTGGGGAGGAGAAACATAAAAAAGGAGAACCTGGGCTATAAATAGTTTATTCCTGCAATTCCTGATGTTAGTTGAATCATACTTTAATGCAGAAATCCATGAAAGCACCACTTTGGAGATGACATTTCTTACCACTTCATAACTCTTTTCAAAGGAGTCTTCCATCAGAGAAGACACCCAGCTACAAATTATAGCTAAGAAAACAAAACTCCCAGACACAGACTTATTAACAGGCCACAAGGAAAGCCACCAGGACTCGGGCAAGTGTGAAACAGTTGTTACATCAGTTGTCGATACATCTAGTCTTAACTCCCTAATTTTACAGGTGAGGGAACTAAGGCACAGAGAGATGATGTACCATGCCAACAGTTACACAGCCAGTTAGGGACAGAGGTAAGACTCAACTTCATATCTCTTGACTCTGAAGACAATGTTCCTCATTGCATCATGCAATGGGGTGGATTTTTCACACCCATTGAAGGGGTAGTCAAAAATATAGCTGTTTCACTGCTAATGTTCCTTTACTCAATTGAAAGTGTATTTGTTTTTAAAACTCAGAATCAACCAAACCAACTCAACAGGCGCTTACTAAGTTCTACTATATGTAAGGCACTGTATTAGACAGACACTGAATATAAAGACAAAATGAAAAAGTTTCTGCTATTAAGGATATTATACTCTCAATTCTATTTTTTCTAGTTCCTGGGCTGATCTTACCTTCATGTTCCTTTTCTGTGGTTCCTACTTTCTTGATTTTCTTGGGAGACTTCATGAAGAGAGGAAAGATGGTTCGCAAACCTAAGATGTCAACAAACTTATGGCAGTTGTCAGTACCCTCAGGTCCAATCATAGCATGATCCAATACCTTCAGGGCACTACTTCGAGAGATCTTCTTTTCCCTAGAGAAAGAAAGTTTTTGTAAGGTAAGAAAAAAATAATCAATGTGAAGAGACCATGTAAAAATGCCCAAAGGAAGGTCCCTCAACAGCATTTACCTCATCCCCTATTCAAAGTGAGAACTGCTTAAACAAGGTTCACAGAAAGCTTCTGCAAATCATTTGACCTTTCAGAGCCCCAAATGAAGTGACTGAAAGAATGTTACCATCCCTGTGGGGCTAAGTTGAGAGCCACTCAACAGGCAAAGGTATATGTGCCCTGCAACACTTTACTAACAATGAATTATGCAAGAGAAGTAAAGAAAAGAATGCCAAAGAGCTGGAAAACAAAAGAAGATAAGCCAGTCATGTGGACTAAGGGAGGAATAATTGAGGGACAACATGCATACTCCACAGTACCCACACAACATCAAGAGACAGAGAACAAATTCCCTGGCAGAGTGAATGGATCCATGGACAAGAGCTACACAGCTTAAGAAGGTGTAGTTAGGTACACTGCTGTAGTAAGTACCTAAATTCAGGAGATCACCAATCTATCCAAGTACTAAAATATATAATTAAATGTTAAAAGTGTAGTACTACCTCATTCTAGGAGCTGGAATAGTTGCCAAGAATCCTCAGTTAAGAATTTACCTTTAGAATGTAATCTCTTGTAACAATACTGATACATCATGTTACAGTTTCAAAGCTTATAAATATTTCATTTGTTCTTTGTAATGACCCTTCATGGGACAGTTATTATAATCACTGTTTTACAGGTGAAAAAACTGAGGCCTAACTCCAAGATCAAGCAGCCAGCAAGTAGCAAATATAATGGAATATAATGGAAATATATTGGAAATACTTGGAATATAATCCAAGTCTCTTAACTCTAAAACTGCTCTTTCCAACACATGAGGGCTGCCAAATTCAAACTCATCTGGCAGAGCATTCTGTCTCAGGAGGTAAAACAACAAGGCAGTTTGTGAGAGGGCATGATAAGTGGACCCCATCTAAAAAAACTAACCTTTCCAACTCCTCTTTACTAATGCAATAAGGATTGATTAAAATCATCAACCAATACCCTCAAATCTCCATCAACAGCTGCGACTTGGGATCTAATCTTAGCTTTGCCACAAATTACATGTGTGACATAGGTGGGGTAAATTACTTCCCCCTATGTAATTTTATATAAGAGTTGAACTAGAAGATCTCCAAGGATCTTCCAATGCTACTATTCTATGAATTTTTGAGTTGAAAAAGTTTAGTATAAAATAGACAAGATTCTGAATCTAGAAGAAAACATGGCATGCCCCAAGATACAACACAATTGTAATTGTAACTTGAAAGCTGGATAAATTAATGTATTCAATTCCAGATACAACTGTTGCTGTCAGTTGTTTCAGTCATGTCCAATTCTTCACGACCCCCTTTGGGGTTTTCTTGGCAACTGGAGTGGTTTGCCATTTCCTTCATCAACTTATTTTACAGATGAAGAAACTGAAGCAGAGTGAAGTGACTCACCCAGGGTCACACAGACAGTTAAGTGTCTGAGGACAGACTTTAACTCATGAAGATGAGTTTTCCTAATTCTAAACCCAATGCTCTATGCACAGAACCTACCTGCTTTCCCTCCCCACGCAACTAGTTTAGCATTTAACTTGATATGAGCTGAAATTCTATTATTTCACTCAGGTTATTACCATAGAAAGACAATCCTGTGAACAGAAATTAAGAAATTGGTATAGTCTACCCTAATTGTCCTCATTGTTCTTCTCTACAGCCAGAAACCACGTGAAATGAATGCCTATCACAAAATAGGGTATTCTGGGTTACATGTTCACCATGCATTCAAACCACTCCATGAACAACATAAAATTATTGTACACATTGAAATGAAAACCACCCATCTGGGAAAGTTTATCTCATTTTCTGACCTAGGTAAATTTGCCAAAAGAAAACTTTAAAAGCAAAGCCCTTTTCCAAGAGGGCAATATAAGGAACATTTAACGGGACAGTAATTGTATATTGATCACCATTTAGGCAACCTGCAGAGAGGTGAACTCTAGAATATTCATTAGCCTTAAGTTCAGGCTTTTAGCGATCAATAGCTGTTTGGCTGGACTATCATGGGTTGACTTTATCTGAAATATTTATTCTACTGGAGGACAAGCAGTTTATCTTAGTCTCGTCTGGGTTCATCAAGCTGTCTGTCATTCAGTTACCAATTCAGAAGCCAGCCTATATGACTTGTGGTGATTGGAGAAATATCTCAGAGAAACATTTCACCGATGCCTGTTTTCCTTCCTATTATACTTTTGGAGGGGGAAAAAAGTTCATTTTTTTCTGACTGGTTTGTTTCAACCGTACCATGGTTTCTGCAACTAACCATGACTTCTTTCCTTACATCCATTACTGTGACATTACCATGCCTCACAGCTGACTGATATTCAAGAAATACAATCTATGAGATTAACTTTACTTGGTACAAGATATGTCTTTTTTAAGTTTACAAATAAAAGGTGCCTTTCATTTTAAGATTCCAAAACACATCATTTCCCAGGCAGGACAACAAGAGGTGAGTTGGACCAAGACCACAGACATCTATAAATAGAACCGGAAAAACACCCTGGCTTCTGAGTCACTCTACCAATGGGTTCTCCTTTCACTTGATTGGAAAATAAGATTACATGGAAGGTTCATTATTAAGGCAAATAGTTAGTTCCAAACCACTAGACCCTAAATCACCTCCCTCACCATGAAATCATGATTCAGTAACTTTGCCTCACGGCCATCACAGTTTCTCATTTGTGAAATGGCTATGCCAGCCTCAAGGGCTATTGGAAGGATTACTTTGTGTTTGTGGAGTGTTTTGCTGATTCCTAGCTAACAGGTGCAAACTATTACTATCCATCCAGGAGAGAAGAGAGCTACTCAGCTTGGGAAGGGGAGGGGGGGAGTGGGAGGAGAAGAAAAAGCAACATTTGTTGTTGGTGGAACAACAAACAAACCTGTGTGCACAGCTTGGAGCACAGAATTGTAGACAATCCCATCAGGAAGGATGACTCACTTCAAAGAGGTTTGGATTGCTGTTTTCCTTGTGAACCTGAATCCTGGGAGATGGGAGGTGGAAAAAAGAAGGGACCCCTGACTTTTTTCTTTTAATGAAAACATGATGCAAAAAAAAATTCAATATAGCAACCTGGTCTGTAGCTCATTCAAAACAAGACCACATAAATAAGATCAAACAAAAACCACACAACCCAGGCTAAACTTCTCAATACTAATCTATGTGCTCTGACAGAATCACACAGCTCAAAACAATGGGAAAGATTTATTTCGTGTATAACATACCCACTTTATTCATTTTTACTCAATCCGGGTTTTTTGCATGTTAACAAAAACAACACAATCACCTCAGAACAACAACAAAACCCCTATCATTCTCAGAATGGAAGTGCTGAGCCCTCTTCTCCCCCTTTTCTGCTTTCAGTTAATATCTGAGACAGGTTCACTGCATTTCTGCTACACAACCCAGAGATGCCTCTGTACACATCCCTTGGGAACACAGTAGTCTCTTCCCTCTCTAACTGGAACAGGGTTTTACAGCAAAAGTAATAAGCCTCATGTCAACATTTTCAAGGAAACTGACAATGTAATTCTTCTGTTTTTCCTCTCCTTTGTTGCTTTAAAACAAACAAACAAACAAAAAAAACCCATTACTTATTTTGCTCCAAGGACACACTATTTTTTTAAAGTGTTTTTTTGTTTGTAAGAATTGAGTGATTTGGGAGAATGCACTTTAATTAAGCCCAGCATTTCTGAACCTTCTTTTTGTGGCAACTGTCTTAAATAAAGACCCTTGCAACCAAAGTGCTGGGCTTAGAGCCAGGAAGAGCTGAATTCAAATCCACCTTCAGATATTTGATAGCTGTGGAACGTTGGGCAAATCACTTAACCACTTTCTGCCTTAGTTTCCTTCAATTATAAAATGGGGATAACAATAGCACCAACTTCACAGGTTTGTTATGAGATCCAAATGGAACATTCATAAAGCACTTAGTATAGTGCCTGGCACAAAGAATGCCCTTAATAAATGCTTCTTAAGGAATAAAAAAAGGCATACAGATGCACCCCAGTTTCATTCAGTGACAATGAGCACATCTTCTAGAACTCAATCTCCTGCTGCACCTCAACTTTGTCTATATGTGCATTTTTGTTTTAGTCACAAAATGGCCACCAAGCTTCTGGGGTGCTTTTAAAAACTGCACAATCTTAATTTCCATGTATGTGAATATTCTTCCCCAATCTCCCACCTGCAAACGTAGCCATCAGTCATTTCCCACTATGTAAAGGCATTCCTAGACCTTTATCCAGCTAACTCTTTGAACCTTTCTCTTCTTGCCCTAGGACTCTCAAATCTCCAAAGACAAAGAACAATAACTGAGCTACCTTATACACACGAAAGAATATTGCTTATATATAACATGAGTCACAGTATTGGGTACTGATACAAACAGAGGCCTTACCGAATATCCCTAAAATTAGATCTCTTTTAGAAGGAAAAGTAATAATGCAGGTAGACAGTAAAAAAAATGACGCATAAAAATTACTTCACTGCTTCAAAAAAGAGCAATTATCTTATTATCCCCCTATACAGTTCACCAACACACATCTCAACCCCTCTATTCCTTAGAAAGTTGGCTTCATGAGTTACTGTATGCAAAAAGAGGCATCTGATGGCCTGTCTTTGGTGGTGAGATTCTCTGAACTGAGACAGGTTGTCCATCTTCAGAAAACACAAACACAATGTTATTACTGAATTGGTAATTTTTGGAAAAATAAGTTTTTATTTGATGTCTTTTGTGTTTTTATATCACCATGCTTTCCCCAGTATTCCTCCCCATCTCCATGCCAGAGAGCCATCAAATATAGCAAACAGCATTTTTAAAGACAGAAAGAAAAAAAATCCCTGGTCAAAACATCAAAAAAACTATGAAAATATGTACAATGTGCAACATTTCTGGACCTCCCCTTTGCCACAGGGCTGGGGTGGGAGTCTTTCCATTTTTCTTCTTTTGAGTCAGGCTTATTCTTTATAGTTTTGAAATACTCACTTCTGACTTTTTTGTGGGCTTGCTCTTTCCATTTACATTATTATACTCACTGTTTTAACTGTTTTCTTGACTCTGCTTACTTCACTCTGCATCAGTTTAGTTAGATCTTTCCTTATTTCTCTGTATTTGTCACTTCTTACAATATAGTAATGATTACATTCACGTACCACAATTTGTTTAGCCATTCCCCAATTGATGGGCATCTGCTTTGTTTTCAATTGTTTCTTTGCTATCATAAAAAGTGCTACTAGAAATATTTGGTACATGGGGTTTTTTCTTATCAATGGTCTCCCTGGGATAGAAGTCTAATAATAGAATCTCTGGGATTAAAGGACATAGACATTTTCATCCCTTTATTTCCATAATTTCCAAATTGCTTTCCAAAATAGTTGTACTGATTCACAGTTCCACCATTAATGTACCAGTGTGTCTTATCTACCCACAACTACTCCAACATCAGCATCCTGTCTTTTGTCATCTTTGCTAATTTTCACTAGTGAGATGAAGCCTAAGGACTTTTGTGATTTGCATTTCTTTTATCTTTAGTGACCTGGTAGATTCTCTCATATGGTTGTTAACAGCCTGCAGTTCTTTTTAGAACTATTCCTTCATATCTTGTGACCAGTTACCTACTGGGGAATGGCACCTATACTTTGTAGGACCAGTCAGAGATTGTACTTTACTCTTACAGCTTTTGAAGGCCTAGCACATTCTCTATGCCACTATAAGGCACCTGGGGATGATATTAATGGAGGTATAGAAAACCATTATATAAAAAACATGCACTTGCTGTGAAACATACAACTGGAGAGGAGGTTAAGAGCGATGGAAGCAGAGAAGGAAAGACGACATTGCTGGAGTGTTGGGGTATGTGTGTTTGTCTAGAATAGCCCCAAACTGTGTAGAAAAAGAGGTCTCAGTGCATTTTTAACAATTAAATACCTATCAAGGGGTGAAAACAAACTACAAATTATACACTTACACTGTTTCTTGAATGAATGAATGACTGCAAAAACATTTATTAAGCACTGCCTATAAACAAAGCACTATGATTTGGGAACATTAGAACCTGTTCAAATGAAAAGCAACCAGAAAACAATTAGAGGTCACAGGTTTTGTACAAATCAGATTTGTGAAAACACTCTATGTATATTTGAACCAATATAGTACACAAGACTGTCATTTCATTTCTGGTGTATACTACAACATCAGAAGACACACAGGTCCCAAAGAGATGTTTCCTATCCTCCTCTCAGTTGTTTACATTCCCATGTACCCTAGAATTACTTCTAGAGTGCCCAAAATATATTTCAAACCTTGAAAGACTTGGGCATTGCTTCCCTTCAGCCACCCTCCCCCTCCTTCTTGTCTCTCTGGCTTTCTTATACAAGAACTCTTTTTTCAATGGTTCCTAATCTCTAGGACCCCATCCATATTTTTTTTTGCTGCACTAAAATAATTTTAAAATATCACCTCAGCAAACCTTTGTGCTTTCCCTAGATCTCTTCATCGCTCCTTCTGTCTTTAAAAACAAAACAAAAAACTAGCTATCTTAGTACTCATCCTGCCAAGGATTCTGAAATCCAGATACTCTAACAGATGAATGAAAATAAGCAGTCGGACAACTAAAATAGCATTTAGCGGAGAGGGTAGATTTAAAGATGGTGGTAGAGAGAAAAAGATCCTGCAAGGCAGGGGAAAATGGCACTAACAGCACACAAAAAAGATGACTGAAAAGGAAAAAATGCCCTAAAACCTCAAAACTCATGTCTATAAAAGTTACAGGAAATAAATTCCTAAACTACAAAGTAGAAATATCCTTCCACCCCTTAAATATGGGTGCCCCGTAAGGGTCTACTCTTGACCCTATTCTCTTCTTTCTACATTCAATCTCGTCTACTCCCATGGCTACAAATTAGCACAGTTCCACCTTCCACTTCCTCCTAGATCTAGCTCAACTGCCTGCAGAATATCTTTACCCAGATTCGTTGAAACTTCAAACTCAACGTACTCAAAGTTGAGCTTATCTTTCTCAACCCTCTCCCCCAAAACTGCCCTTCCCTCTAACTGCTATCTCTTCTGAGAGCACTGTCATCTTCCCAGTCATTCAGGATTGAAACCTCTGTCATCTTTGACATTTCCCTCTCTGAATATATCAATTAATTGGCATTCAAAGCCTTCCATCATCTTGCCAGCCCACCTACTTGCTCATTTCTTTTTCATACTGCTTCTCTTTACAGACTCTATGTCCCGGACAAACTGAACCACTAAGGCAGCCAGGTGGTACAGTGGCTGGAGCTCCACACCTGGAGTCAGGAAAACCCAAGTTCAAATGCAGCCTCACACAAATCACTTAACCTCTGTTTGTCTCAGTTTCCTTATCTGTAAAATGGGGGTAATAACATCAGGTACCTCCCAAGCTCTGTAAACAAGCACTTAGCGCAGCGCAGCGCCAATACAAGGTCAGGACAACAAAAATGTTAGTTATTACTATTATCACTCTTTCCCTTTTATATGCCCTTCTCCTTTTATTCCCCAACCCAGTCCCTGCCCTCCAAATTCTCAAAAGTCCTTTACCTAACCTCTGCCTTTGTACTGTTCCCTATTATCACAGTGATTTGTATATATCATCCCCACCCCCAAGCAAACATTAGTATAAGCTCCTAGAGAGAGGGTCTGGATGTATATCCTTGCCCACAGTAGGCAGTTAATAAATACTTGCTAAACTGAAGAAGTTTAGGCAGAAAGACAATGAATTTGAGACTGGAGAGAATTCTGAAATCCAATGGAGGCCGATCCACAGGAGGCAAATATACAGTCCGTCACTGTACCTATACTTGAAGTCTTTCCAGCTTAGAAGGACCCGCCAGAGCTTCAACTCAACAAATATGTATTAAATATTATTGGATATAAAAGTGATGTTTTAAGAAGATACAAACTTTAGATAAAATACAGTTATTACCATCAGGGAGCTTAAAGTCTAGTAGAAGAATAAAACAACACACATAAATACATAACTAAAATACACATAATTCATGTTAAGTGAATTAGCTTTAAAAGAAAATGCTGGGCAAGGTCTGACTTGGGAGGACTTTATTAACTAAGGAAGGGGGATCAAGGAAGATACCATGGAGAAAATAATATTTGAATGTGGCTTTTAAGGATTCAACTTAAATAAATGAAAAGTTCCAGGGTAGGGTTTAGAGGGAATAGGGATGGTCTACAAGATAGTCTTCAAGAATCCAGGGTAACTTCAATGCCAATATGGAGGATGGCTCCAAGACCAGCCTGTCTGAGTGCAGAAAGAATTTACAGAAGAATAATCACCAGCCACCAAATGATTATTTTTTTCAGCCATAGCAACCACGGGACATCTACTTAGATATAACGGATATAGATCTGCACTGATGAAGACGGTACCTGTACTGATTAAATCACAGATCCATGAAGTATTACTGAAATACAATTAGAAAGATTTCAGCATAGGAAACAGGATTTTTTACTTTAGACTCCCTCTTTCAAGAATGACTGCCAAATCATTTTAATTTTTAGCATTAGTTTACACAATTTCCTTAAACAAAAAGACAATGGGGGGCGGCTAGGTGGCGCAGTGAATAGAGCGCCAGCCCTGGAATCAGAAGGACCTGAGATCGGAGCCGGCCTCTGACACTTAATCCACACAAACAAAAAAACCTATCCGTGTAACCTTGGGCAAGTTACTTAACCCCCATTGCCCTAAAAGGGGCGGCTAGGTGGCGCAGTGAGTAAGAGTGCCGGCCTCGGAGTTGGGATGACCCGAGATCAGATCCGGCCTCAGAAAATGAGCACCCACACATAAATAATGACTAGCCGTGTAACCTTGAGAAAGTTACTTAACCCCAATTGCTAAAAAAAAAAAAAAAGACAATGGGATTATATATTAACTTTCATATTCTGCCTGCCATACCCTACCTACCCCCAAAGTGCCTAGCACAGTCCTGAGCACATGCTATTTTTAAAAAGACTGGCTGAACAACCAAATCTTTTTTTAAACTCCAAAGTCATTTTTAAAACTGGTGACCCTAAAGAGTTAAAAAAAAACAACAAACCCTATTATGGAAGACACTAAATGTATTAGGAACACGAGACTTCTAACAAAACTCTTTGTATGGAAGCATTTTAACAAGTGGTGTTTGTCAAACATTTTGCAAGTTGTAAGGCATTTTATTTACATTATTTTCCACTTGATCATTACAACAACATTGTTGTAATCATTACAACAGTATCTATATTAACCTTCTGAGGTTGATATAGATACTGTTTTTACAGGGGAATAGCTATTCAGTGCGTCCATGACTCGCCCCTGGTCTGTACTCGGCTTTTAAGTGCCAAAGGTGACTTTGGAGTGACTCCAAATCCAGCTCACTTTCTAGCACACCATACTGACCCTGGAAGTAATCTCACCTTCTGGTCTGCAAGAGCAACATTATACAGTCCACCACCAGCTCCATTATGCATTGCTCTTCAAAATTTTTCCATAAGCTTATTGCTTTAAGAAAATATTCAGTACGTCCTATTTTGTGATGGGCCCCCAGATTCACTTGGCCTTAGTTTCCTGTATATGAAATAGGAAATTGATTTGGATGATGACCAAGGTCCCTTTCAAACTTTTGTTTGTAAACTGTTTTCCTGAAAATAACACTTTCAACCTACAATACAATTAGCATAAAAGGTGTTATTTCCAAGTAATTTGATCCTACAACAGTGTGAGAACTGATTCATTAGGTGCTAAAACTAAAATTTGCACCTCTCTAACACACTTAGTTACCTATGTATGCTGTCTTATTCCTCAATTAAATTTTAAGCTCCATAAAGGCATAGATTGTGCCTTTATGATCTCACAGATCTTTCCACATATAAATGTGATCATATGTTTTATGATGTTTCTCTTTTTCTTTCTATAAAAAAAAAATAGTTTTGTTTTTAAATGTACCTTTCTTGAAAATGCCTCAGGGAACTAGTAAGAAAATTTAAAAAGTAATTAGAACAGATAAACCAGAATACTTTCACAATTTTAAAATATGTTAAAATGTAGTCTTCCAAGATCTCATTTTCTTATAAAAAAGTTTTATTTGGGGGGGCGGAGCCAAGATGGCGGAGTAGAAACAGCATTTCCAATGTACTCTGCCCCACACAAATTTCAAACTATGTGAAAGGGAGCTCCGAACAACTTCTGGAGCCACAGCACCCACAGAACGGCACAGAGAAGCTAACCTCCTGCTGAGGACAGCCCAGCAGCCCTGCAGGGAGCGGCCAGCGCAGTGCTCTGAGAGCAGGCAGCACAGCACGGTGGGAACCGACAGCGACAGTGCAGCCCACAGAGCCGAGCCCAGGTCCGCGGTTTTAGCCCCAGGGCGGCCAGGCCTTTAGCCAGCTGGTGGAACCCCAGAACACCAGAAATTGTGGCGATTCCAGAATTATCAGCACAGATATGCCTAGGACAAAGTGAGAGGTTAGTGCCCTATGGACTTTGGGACCAGTATTTGGGGAACACGTGGCTTCCTCCCCTGGGGGAAAAAAGCTGCTGAAGAAACAGCTGCACAGAAGCCATTTTGCAGCATCAGCAGTGGCTCTAGCTCCTGGTCTATGAACTGTAGGAAGATCCAGCAGTCAGTCCAGGGGTTAATCGCTTTTGCTTTAAACTGCCTGGATCTGGATTGTGGTCTGGGGGGGAAGTTTGGGGTGGGTATCCAACTTGCCAGAGTGGGTGGAGGCTTTACAGAGGCCACCCAACTGGCAGAAGTTGTGAAGACCCCACATTTGGGCGGAAGCTCCCCTGTCTGGTGGCAGAGTCCTACTGTGGCAACAAACCCAAAAAATCAAGTAATTAAGTGGCAACATGCCTAGGCAAATGAAACAAAATAAACAGAAAAGTTCAACATTGGACTCCTATTTTAGGGGCAAAGAGTCTCAAAGCATGGAGGAGGATTGTGAGGTCAGAACTCCTGCACCAAAAGCCCCAAATGAAAACACAAGCTGGCTACAGGCAATAGAGGACTTTAAGAAGCATATAAGAGAAGTGGGGGAAAATTTGGGAAGAGGAATGAAAAAGATGCAAGAAAAGTATGAAATGACAGTCAACAGCCTGACTGAGGAAAATAAAACCTTAAAAAATAGACTAACTCAAATGGCAAAAGAGGCTCAGAAAGGCAATGAGGAGAAGAATGCCTTAAAAAGCCGAATTTGCCAGATGGAAAAAGAATCTCAAAAGCTCACTGAGGAGATTTATTCCTTCAGAGTTAGACTGGAGCAAATGGAAGCTAATGACTTTATGAGAAATCAAGATGCTGTTAAACAGATCCAAACAAATGAAAGAATAGAAGGCAATGTGAAATATCTCATGGAAAAACCACTGACCTGGAAAATAGATCCAGGAGAGATAATTTAAAATTATTGGACTACCTGAAAGCCATGATCAAAGAAAGAACCTAGAAATCATCCTTAAAGAAATTCTCAAGGAAAATTGCCCTGATGTTTTAGACCCAGAGGGCAAAATAGAGGTTGAAAGAATCCACAGATCACCTCCTGAAAAAGATCCCCAAAAGAAAACTCCTAGGAATATTATAGCCAGGTTCCAGAATCCAGATCAAGGAGAAAATACTCCAAGCAGCCAGGAAGAAACAATTTCAATATTGTGAAAACACAATCAGAATGGCACAGGACCTGGCAGCTTCTACATTGAGGGATAGAAGGGCATGGAATATGATATTCCAGAGGGCAAAAGAGCTGAGAATGAACCCAAGGGTCACCTACCCAGCAAAACTGAGCATCTTGTTCCAGGGGAAAATATGGTCATTCAGTGGAATAGAGGACTTTCAAGCATTCTTGATGAAAAAACCAGAGTTGAATAGAAAATCTGACATTCAGACACAAGAAGCAAGAGATGCTTGAGAAGGCAATCAAGGAAAAGAAATCAAAAGGAACTTACCAAAGTTGGACTATTTACAGTCCTACATGGAAAAACAATAACTGTGTTTGATGAAACCTTTCTCATTATGAAAATAATTGAAGAAGGGTACATGGCATATGTTCACAGGTATACATGGATAGAGGGCACAGGTTGAATTTGATGGGAAGGGATGATTTTTTTTTTTTTTTTGGAGGGCATTTGGGGTTGGGTGACTTGCCCAGGTTCATGTGGCTGGGTTTTTGTTTGTGTGTTAGGGGTCTGGGGCCAGATCCGAGCTCGGGTCCTTCTGGCTCCGGGGCTGGCTCTCTGCTCCCTGCGCCACCTAGCCGCCCCAAGGAAGGGATGATTCTTAAGGGGTGAAGTCAAGAGGTGAGAGAGGAAAGTGGCAAGAGGAGATGGAGAGAGACAGGGTAGGGCAAACTATCTCATGTAGAAGAGGCAAGGGGAAGTAGTTGTAGGGGAGGGGAAGAACAGGAAGGCAAAAAGACAAAAGCATATTCTCATTGAAGTTGGCTCAAGGAGAGAATCACATACATACTAAATGGAATATCTTACCCTCACTCACTCTCCTGAGTAGGGGAAAGGGGTTGAGAGGGGGGATGATGGAGGGGAGGGCATTCTGGGGAGAGGGGAGATTAGAAGTACCCACTATCAAAGAGGGACAGGATCAAAGTAGGGAATGGACCAGGTGGGAGGTGAGATGGGTGGGAGGGAAATATAAGCAGTCTTTTACAATATATCTACTATGGTAATGTTTTGCATAGCTATACATGTACAACACATACCGAATTGCTTATCTTCTCAGAGGGAGTGGGTGACAAGGGAGGAAGGGAATGGATCTGAAAATCGAAGTTTTAAAATTAAATGTTTCATAAGATGTCCAGGCAGTGGGGTTCAGAGATTCACCTTGCCCTAATGGCAAAGTCGAAGGGGGTATGGGAGAAGATATGGGAGAGAGCAGATTGGATGAGGGGATATCTGGTGGGACTGCTATTCTGGGGTGGTGGGTGGGGAAAAAATGGGGGGAAAATGTAACTCATAATCTGGTGGTTTTACCTCATAGTCATTTCTAAGTATGCCAACTGTCCACTCCACTCTTGTGATAAACCTTCCCTTATAACAAAGAAAAACAGGTCAGAAAAACCAACCCTACAACAATCACATCTGACAGCATATGTGGTACTGCAACCCAAGGTCTTCCTACCTCTCCAGCGAAAAGGAAGGCAATGCATTTCTATATCTGTTCTTGGAAGCTGAGACTGATCATTATAGTTACAAAATATTAAGCTTTCTTTCACTGAGACAACCATGCCTTGAGGGTCAGAAAGGAAAAAAAAAACCCATTGGTTGTTTGTTTTGTTTTTACTAGGCAGGGAAAAAATGACAAAGAGAAGGCCTCCAGTGCCCTAGACTTCACATTTGGTAACAGTCAACAATAGTAGAGTTTTCCTAATGGTGTGAAAAGAAAAAAAATATCCCCAACATAGTAGTACAGGTGGAAACAACAAAAGAGTTGGCAGGGCGGTAGGGAGGAGTGGAAAGGGAAAGGGTGGGGAGAGAGGGCAGTAGAAAGGGGGTGGGTGGGAAGATTATGTACCAAGTACTATGTTAAACATTTTACAAATACTACCTCATTTGATCATCACAACTACCCTGAAAGGTAGGTATTCTCATAACCCCCTATTTTAAAGTTGAGAAAACTGAGGCAAACAGAGGTTAAATAACTTGCCCGGGATTACATAGCTAGTAAATATCTTTTAGTAAATACCTTGAAATTAGGTCTTCCTGATTCCATGCCCAGTACTCTATTAACTGCCCCACTTAGCTACCTCAATAACTCAAACTGCACTGAGATCTTATGTCACTAACAAATTTAATGGCCAAGAAATTGAATCCTACACAAGTTATTAATGTAATAAGTCAAACTAAGGGAAAGACAATGTTCCTTACATCCAAATCATTTACTACCAACATAAAAGCTGGAATCTGCAAATGTGGAGGCAAAACAATTTCTGGATGCCAGGGCCTATTTCAACACCAGGGCCCATTTCAATCACCTCTTCCTTAGAAGAACTTTCTGAAATGGGTGGTGAGCAATGGGGTATAGTGGAAAGTGCCCTATATTTATGGACAACTTGAATTCAACTCCTTGATCTGCCACTTACTAGCAATGTGACTCTGGACAAGTCACTTTACCTCTCTAGGTTTCAGTTTCCTAATCTTTAAAATTTTGCAGTTGGATTCAGCTCTAGGTTTTCTGAAAACAATTTAGTGGCTCTCTCCAGTCAGGCACGGTATGGTTTTTTGTTTTTTGGTTTTTTTTTTTTTAATCCTTCCCAATTAAATCTTTTATTTTAGATGCTACAGAAGAAAAACAACCAAGACCAAAAGAGAAGAAAAAGGAAATGCTGAGTCAGGTGATTCAGCTAATTAGGTTTTCAAGACAAACATAGCATCAACTTTAGCATTTAAAATTAAAAAGTTCAAAGATCTTTGAGAAGTGGAGTCCTTCATCCTTTTGATTTGGAGCTTTGTTTTATAATCATCTTTAAGGAATCTCAACATTCCTGTTTGAATAATCTCTATTTCTGGTTATTTATTCAGTTTCCCACGGCTGCATATTATGAAGCCATATGCTACAGGAATGCATCATTTCATATTTGCACAAAACAGTTGGAAGACAGTGGCAACTTAGCACATTACAGACAATATAGAAAGGTCCCCAAAGAATGCAGTTTTAAGGTTAGAAAGTATCTTTTGAATTTCTTTTCTGTGATCATTTCAACAAAATAGGGGCAATTAAGAGTGCTAACAGGGATAAACAATCCAGAGGCTTTAGGAGAATATTATTAGAAAAATGATCAAGCAAACACTGGAGGTCTTGGAGCCACATTTTATCCACTTGCTTTTGATATTACTTCATCAGCATGGGCGCTCCTTCCAACAAGCATAAATCACAATTTCTCTATTCCTTCCCATACTATGTGACCCTTGCCCATGACTTCTAAAAAGTTGCCAATGTCCCTAATGGCATTTTATCCAAATACCAATTAAAAAAATACTTTTCCCACAATAAGCTTACTACTTGGCCATGGGACCATACCTGTACTTTGGACAATTATGCCTTATGGGAAACATTTTAGCAATGTTTTCCTTTAAAGAAGACCTCCAGGTTAAAGTCACAGGGGAGAATATTGTGTGACTCTATGAAGAACTAACAATTACTGTTTTCCAACAATTGAAAGGCACAGTGGCACACTGGGAAGGGCACTAGACAGAGTCCTGGATTTAAGTCTTGGCACCGTCTCTCACTCACTGTTTGATTTTGGGTAAGTAGCTTCCCCTCTTTTGTCCTCAGTTTTTTCATCTGGAAGATAAAGTGTATGGGAAAAATGAAATCTAATACTTATCCACAGTTCTGTGAATCACTCGAGTTATAAGAATCATGACAGCAAAAGTGACAAACTAGAAGCAGAAGAACCACTGTCAAGGCCTCCTGTACAGGGGATTCCTGATTAGATATAGTCCTGGAGGAGATGATCAATGTGGCCCCTTTCAACACACAAATTTGTAAAATATAGTCAGATGTAATAAAAGTAGTAGTGCTGGTAGCAGGAGCAGCAGCTACCAGTTACATAGTGCTTTAGGGTTTGCAAAGTACTTTACAAATAGCATATCATTTGATCCTCCCAACAGCCCTGGAAGGTAGGTGCTATTATTATCCCCATCTTATAGATGAGGAAATGGAGGCAAAGTGGTTACATGATTTGCCTAAGGTCACAGAAGTAGCAAGTGTCTGAGGCTGGATCTGAATTTGAATCAGGTCTTCCTGATTCCAAGTCTAATATTTTATCTACTGTGATTCCCGGTGGGATGGGGGAGGGTGTCTAGTTGTCCTGATCTATATCTTACCACTGGACTCAGATGCCTCTGGAAGGGAAAGTGAGGCTGGTGTCTTTACACACAACTCCCTAGCTCAAAGCCAATTCAATTGCAAGTCATGGCATCACCTTCCTGACGTAACGGTCCTCTTTGAGAACAAAGACAAACAACAATAGCTGCCTGGCATAATATGTTATTAGCAGCAAAAATTACAAATATAGGTGGGAATGCTATAAGAAAAATGTAGTCTAACTTGAAAAACACAGATCATTAGAATTTCCAAACACTTCTGTATTCAAGAAAAGAAAAACACCAAGTATCACTAAAGTTAATAGAAGTTTAATAAGAATAAGATGTAATGATGGGTGATAAATAGCTCAAAATAACTTTGCCCCTCAGAAGCTATTAAAAGAAATTCAACCACCATGTTGGGAGGTTAAGGGAAGAGGGGAAAGGAGGGAGACATACTTTAACACATTACAAGGTCAAGAAGCTCACAAGAAAAAAGCCCTCAGTCACAGTGCTTGGTTGTTTGCATTGATAGAATAATGAGGGAGTCAGGAAAGATGCCAGCCAGAAGACCAGTTCCACGTACCTGAGCATGAGATTCATCAGCTGGAGACCTTCTCCCTTCAAGAAACGCTCACGATTGGAACTAAGCATTAAACAGGAACAGAGTGAATCAAACAAGTTCTCCATCATTTCCTGCTCTTCTGCTGTACCAGGATTGTGCCGTTTAAATACCTGCAATTCCAAACAGCAGCAGAGACTTCATGCTCATCAAAAGAATTTCTTTCAGTAAATAACCATGAAAGCTTCTTTAAGTTTGTCTCACATGCATGGCTCCACAGCTTGATTATCTGAATCTACCACCTGCTATTAATTAATTTCCATTTTAGAGAAACTGATCCTTATTTTGTTTTGCCCACTGGTTAGAAATAACCAGGAGAAAAACTATTCAATAATGTATGAACTTCCATATGATGTACTACAGATAAATCTAATCTGAAAGGAATATGACTAAGCACCTTCCAAAACTGTGAAATTTATGGATATTTAGCAGTTCTCTACTCAGAATGAAGCCAAGTTACTTATGTTGCCAACACCAAAAATGGAGCTGTATGCAAACTCCCAAGGGAAATCCAGCAAATCCCCAATAACCATAATATTTCATCCAAAAGATCTTTTTTTTCAGTTCTATTTTCAGAGTAGCTCAGATGAGACTTGCCAGAAGAAATCTTGCCAGTATTTGGGAACTACTAGGTCTGAGGCTGTCAGAGTACCAGTGTTTCAACTGTTTTTCTTTCTCTTGCCTAACTATTTACAGGTGGAAATCACCAACTTATCATACTATTCTCCAAATACCATTCTTTCCCTATACCTCAGTACAGTCCGTTTCCAGAAGTTTAAAAGCTGTTCCTTTCTCACCAGAAAAGAACTTTTAAGTACTTTGCATCAATGAATGCATCTTGGTGAGAAAGAAGGTTTGGAAATATGGAAATAAGATCCACAGTAAATAAAGACAATGTGGTATCTTAGCCAGATCTTCTGAGAGCTGAGGCACACCTCTTTTTTTGGGGGGCATAAGCTGCCTAGCACATAATAATCAAAATGAAATACAGGGAAGCAAATATAACTTAGAAAGCAAATGGCCCAGAGATAGAGGCAAACCATGTGCCTCCAATGGGACTGCAGCAAACAACCTCTGGCCTGCCAACACATCTCCAAACCTGCTTATATCACATGTCATAAATCTCCTGCCACTATTTCCGGCCCCACCTCCCATTTAAACTAGGCTGTGTATCTTAATGGCAGGCAGGAAGCATGAGAATTACTCACAGATAACTGCTGAAGAAGCACATCGATTCCATCCAGTTCCCCAAGCAATTCCCTGTTGTCTAAAAAGGAAAAAAAAATAATGGGAGAAAAAAAAATGAAGCTAACTGTCAGATTTTACAGCCGTCTAACACTGATACATCAGCAAACAAAATCAATACAGCCTGACAGGGTACAAAGCTGCAGAGAGAGCAAGAGAAAAAGCAAAGGGGACACCAAAGACAGGCGAACACAGTCATGATCTGAAACAAGCCTTGCTCCTAACCTAACAGAATATCAATATGGTGGGGGGTGGGATGACACCTTACCATCATTATCCTGGAGCAGAATGGCTAGCACCTCACTGCAGTAGAGCTTGTTGGCATCAAAAGGCATTTTTGCCTGTTGGGAAATATGGGAAATGAGAAAATCATAAATTGGATATCAAGGCAACAGAATGAGTTTTTACATAACTGCCAAAATCAATGCTTGGAATAAGAAAAGGAAGAGATATTTAAAGAGCTGAAAAAATGGTCACCACTGCATTACCTTTCTCTATGCACCCAAAGCTAGATGATAAATTCAAGAATGGTGAAGAGACTAATGGTCCAGAATAAGGTTTTAGTGGTCATGGGGAAGGGGGTTAGGGGCAGGGGGAAATAGAAGGGCATCTAATAGGCCAGAATGAAGATGACATCAGTGACTAAAAGGTAGTGAAGCCATGGCTCACATATGATTCCTTCCTGGGCAGCCTGGAGATCTTTAAGATTACTAATGTCCACATGATTTGAGTGCTTAAAAAGTTCAACACTTTCATTAGTATAGGTGCTTCCTCCTCCATACCTTACCAAGTGATCTTGAACTGTGAAAGCCAAAGCAAAATAAAAAACTGCCTGACAGTCAACCTTGGGATGTTCTCTATATTTAGAGAAGCTAGACTTCTTGGACAAGAGACATATAGCCCACTACATGTTCTTTCATGTACCCTCAACAACACAGGGTCACTCCCAAAAGATAATAAATTGAAATAGCACTGTAGCAGAAGAATACCTATATTAGCATACAACATACATCCTATTTTGTAAGCAATTAAAAATACTCTTTATTCATTCATTCATTCTACTGGATATATAAGAATTAGATCTATCTGACATTTATCATATAACTTAATACCACTCCTCTAGGGCAATCAGAAAAGTATTAATTCTCACAGATCAGGAGAGACAACGGAAAGAGAGAACCAAAACAATAATTTGATTAGCCAGACAATCAACAAGAATTTATTAATCACTATGTGGCAGGCACTATGCTAGATCTCAGGGAAACAAAGACAAAAAAATGAAATCACCCCTCCACTCAAGGCATTTACATTCTCTTGGGATAGAAAATATGCACATATATAAGTATATACAGAATGAATATACATAGAAAAATGGCTGAACAAATTGTGGTATATGAATATGACAGAACACTATTTTGCTGCAAGAAATGAGGAAACAGATTATTTCAAAGAGACAAGGAAAGCTTTGGATAAATTGATATGGAATGAACTAAAGCACAATCAGAAAAACAATTATAATCTATTATATTATAATTAAAATATGTTCATTAGAAAAATGAAAAAAATTTTATAAGCCAATGAAGAATGAACTAGGCAGAACAAAGAAAATAATCTATAAAACAATAACATAAAAAAGAAAGAACTTTGAAAGCTGTAAGAACTATAATTAATGTAATGACTACCCATGATTTCAGAGGACTGATGATGAAATGTGCTATTCATCTCCTGACAGAGAGGTGATGAACTCACAGTGCAGAATGAGACATAAATTTTTTATATGGGGTCAAGAAAGAAAATTATCTATTTTTAATGGGGTGAGGAGATGGGATGGAGAAAAAAAACAGACTTCTGTTAATAAAAAAAATTAACTAATAAAAAATACAAAATAAGTATAAGGTAGCAAGGGAGGGCAATAACAGTTGGGGTTAGGGGAAGATTAGGAAAAACATTGGTTAAGAGGTATTTGAGGGGTGTCCTGAAGGTAACTATGAAGTAGAAGTGGGGAGAGAATGTATTTCAGATATGAGATAGCTAATGCAAAGACATGAGAGATGAGAGATAGAATGCTAAATGTGAAGAAGAAAGAGAACACCAGTTTAGTTTGACTGCTGAAAGAACAGCAGGATTTAATGATAGGTTGGAACCAAGTCTAAAAGGACTTAAAAAGCCTGGGTTAGTAACTGGGAAGACAGTGGTACCTTCTACAGTAAGTAGAAGTTAAAAGGAAGGGAGGTACTGAGGAGAAAAGATAAGTTCTGTTTCAGACAAGTTGATTTTAAGAAATCTATAGGAATCCAGTTTGAGATGTCTAATAGGCAGTTAAGGCTGAGCAAGTAGATCTAAAAATAATCCACATAGTGGTGATAACTGAAACTATAAGAGCTGATGGGATCACTAAATGAAATGGTATAGAGGATCCAAAACAGAGCTCTGTGAGACATTCACAGTAAGCAAGCGTGACTAGGACATAGATCCAGCAAAGGAGAAACAGTAATGGTCAGACAGGGAAGAGAAGAGCCAAGAGCAACAATGTGACCCAAGGAGATGAGTGTCAAAGAGGAGAGGGAGATCAACACTATCAAAAGCTGCAGGGTCAAAAAGCAAAAGGACTGAGAAAAGGCCTTAGCACCATATCAATTTAAGAACACTGAAGAGAGTGAATGGCACAGCTAGGTGGGGCAGTGAATAGAGCACCTGCCCTGGAGTCAGGAGGACCTGAGTTCAAATGTGGCCTCAGACACTTAACACAAAAACTAGTCATGTGACCTTGGGCGAGTCACTTCACCCCAATTGCCCTGCCCTACCCCCACCAAAAAGCAAAATTTAAAAAAAAAAAAAGAGAGAGAGAACAAATGGAGTGGAAACACTTATTGTAGACAATTTTCTCAAGGAGTTCAGCCACAAAAGGGAGAAGAGGTATAAGATTATAGCTAACAGGGATAGATGGATGAGGGGTTTCTGACAATGGGGGAGACAACATAGTAGACAGTAGGGAAGTAGCCAGTAGACCATGAGTGATTGAAGATAAGTGAGAGAGTATAGATGACAGAGGAGGCTATCTGTTGGAGAAGGTGGGATGCAATGGGATCATGTGTGTAGGCAGAAGGGTTTGCCTTGGCAAGGAGAAGAGCCACCTCTTCAAGTGAAATGGGGTGAAGGAGAGAGGAGAGATTTAAGGAAGGATAAAACGGTCTGGAAAAGTCACTGTAGTGAGAAGGACAGTGAATTAAACAGGCAAGTATAAAAGGTGTAAAAAGACTGCCTTACTGCAGTGAGGGTCCAGTTGAGATTCTGTAACTTACATTAGTAGCAGACCTAGTCAGTACAATTTTGTGATTTTCTCCAGTTGCAGGAGCAAAGGCAGAGGTTACAAAGGCAAGATCTTTGAAAAACTGAACTGGCTGAGGTACCAAGATAGAGAAGAAAAGAGAGTGTAGCCAGTGCAGAACTGATGGTCTGGGAAAAAACTGAGGGGTGGAGAGACTGGAGGTTGTAATGAGAAGGAAGAACAGGGTTTGAAGGTTCGAAAGGGAGAGGGAGAGGTGAAATAAAAATAGATCATTATCAGATAAAGGAATTTCAGAGTTAATGAACATGATTGTGGAACACTTTAGGTAATGGCAAGATCAAGAGTATGATCGTCTTCTGTGTATAAATGTGGTGGGGTGGAGAAGTATGTCATAGGAAATGAGTAAGTGGAGAAACTGATAAGTTAGATATATGAAGGAGAATCAATAAGTATGAAGATCCCTAGCATTAGCACAGGAGAGAAACACTACAGGCCAAGCATTAAACTCATGCAGAAGGAAGGAAAATGTCCTGGAGGTCTATGGAAAACAGTTGTCAGAATCCTGACTGGATCATAGATATCAATTGAATGTATCTCAAAAGAAGCAAGAATACTGAATGATGATGGTAAAGTGAGAGCTTAAAAGTGGCAAAGAGGAGCAAGGAGTAGTCCCAACACCACTACCAGAACCAGTAAGCTGGAGGGAAGGAGAAAGAACAGCAAGTGACTATGGAGGGTGTCTGGGAGAAGGCAAGGCAGGCATTATGAAGCTGTAGGTCATCACAGAAGGTGACAAAATCTAAGGCTCAACCTCAGGTCAAATATGAAAGTTACTAGGCCATAAAACTAGACTACAAATTAGTTAAGTTAGCTATGTTGAAAGAAAAGCATTTTAATTAGTTTGATGAGCTCTACTAAAAATACTTATAAAGGACAAAATTATTCCATTGGGGGAAAAAATTTTAACGCTCAGAATTTAATTTGAAAATAAACCTATCACCTCCTAAACTGTAATCTTCCTCCTTAAAAAGAAATAGCATGAAATATGCAAAAATGTGTTAATATTTTAAAAGCCAAATTACTACCCACAATTCTCTTCCTGAAGCATACATCTTCACCCAAAGAGTTTAAATAAGGACATGCCTACTGCAAAGATTCATCTATTTTGAAATGACTTCAATCTATACTGTTATCATTCTACCAAGAACTAAACAGTGCACTAATATAAAAAACAACAAATTCTTGATAAAATTGAAGAACTGAATAAACTTCACCAGTGTTCTATAATTTCTGTTACTTTAAATGGGGGATGGGAGTATGGGACATGGCAGCTAATCTGAAGTAATCTTGAATCTTCCTCTTTCCAGTTTTCAAAAGGAAAACTAATTCTATAAATGAAAATGGTGAGGGAAGTGATCACTAAATGCTAGTTTTACAAGTTCAGTTGTTTTTCAGTCATATCCAACTCTTCATGACCCCATTTGGGTTTTCTTGGCAAAGATACCGACTTTCCTTCTCCAATTAATTTTATAGATGAGAAAAAATTGAAGCAAACAAGGTTAAGTGACTTGCCTAGGGTCACACAGTTAGCAAGTGTCTTAAGACAAGATTTGAACTCAGGTTTTCCTTACCCCTCATCCAGCACTCTAGAAGCTGTTTAGAACATAAAGTTCTGAGGGGAGGAGTCAAGATGGCCGAGCAAAGAGAGGGCTTCCACTGGGCTCTGGCTCCCACCACCTCCAATTCATGTAAAAGGTGACTCTGAACAAACTTTGGAGCTACAAAACCCACAAAATGACACAAAGAAGTTAACCTCCTGCCGGGGACAGCCAGGAAAGACAGCAGGAATCAGCCAGCACAGTGCATTGGGAGCCATGCCCAGGCCTGTGCAAGTTGGAGGTTTTAGCTCCACTGTGGGCCTGACCAGCAGCCAGGTAGAGGGATTTCAGATCACCTGAAGCTGTGGTGGTTTCCAGAATTAACAACCCATAAATTTTAAGGACAAAGTGAGAGGTCAGTGCAGTATTGACTTTGGGATCCAGTAGCTGAGAGTGCAGTCGGCCTTTATCCCCTGGAGGAAGAAACTGCTGAGCTGCTGCCACATAGCAGCTTCAGCTCCTGGCCTGCAGACTGTAGGGGGACCAAACGACCTAGTCTGAGGAGTAATCACTCTTGCTTTAACCTGCTTGGATCTGGATTGCAGTCTAGGGTGGAGGTCCTGGGTGTGCCAGAGCATGTGGAGGCTTCAGAGAGGGCAACCAACTAATACCCTCAGCAGCTGAAAAACCCCCAGCATTTGGTATGAAGCTCTCCTGTCTGGTAGCAGAGTCCTACTGTGGCGAAAAGCCCAAAAGTCAAGTAATTGAGTGGCAACATGAGTAAACGAGGGAAGCAAAGCAAAAAGAGAAATCCAACATTAGGCTCCTATTTTGGGGACAAAAAGGATCAAACCATGGAAAAGAAGGAAGACAGTGAAGTAAGAACTCCTGCACCAAAAACTTCCAAGAAAAATACGAGTTGGTTACAAGCCATATTTTAAAAGCCAAATTGCTACCCACAATTCTCTTCCTGAAGCATACAGTCCTTAAAAAGGATTTTGAAAAGTAAATAAGAGAAGTAGAAGAAAAAATGGGAAGAGAAATGAGAATGATGCAAGAAATGATGAAATGAGAATCAACAGCCTGACTGAAGAAAATAACACCTTAAAAAACAGACTAACTCAAATGGCGAAAGAGGCTCAAAAAGGCAATGAGAAGAATGCCTTAAAAAGCTGAATTTGCCAGATGGAAAAAGAATCTCAAAAGCTCACTGAAGAGAATCATTCCTTCAGAATTAGACTGGAGCAAATGGAAGCTAGTGACTTTATGAGAAATCAAGATACTGTTAAAGAGATCCAAACAAATGAAAAAATAGAAGGCAATATGACATATCTCATGGGAAAACCACTGACCTGGAAAATAGATCCAGGAGAGATCATTTAAAAATTATTGGACTACCTGAAAGCCATGATCAAAAAATCATCCTTCAAGAAATTCTCAAAGGAAAATTGTCCTGATGTTTTAGACCCAGAGGGCAAAATAGAGGTTGAAAGAATCCACTGATCACCTCGTGAAAAAGATCCCAAAAAGAAAATTCCTAGGAATATTTTAGTCAGGTTCTGGAATTCCCAGATCAAGGAGAAAATATTACAAACAGCCAGGAAGAAACAATTTGAATATTGTGGAAATACAATCAGGATAACACAGGATCTGGCAGCTTCTACACTGAAGTATTGAAGGGCTTGGAATATGATATTCCAGAGGTCAAAGGAGCTGGGATTATAACCAAGAATCACCTACCCAGCAAAACTGAGTATCATGTTTCAGGGGAAAATATGGTCATTCAGTAGAATAGAGGACTTTCAAGCATTCTTGATAAAAAAAACCAGAACTTAATATAAAATTTGACATTGAGATACAAGAAGCAAGAGAGCACGATAAGGTAAACAGGGAAAAGAAATCATAAGGAACTTATTAAAGTTGAATTATTTACATTCCTACATGGAAAAATGATAATTGTAACTTGTGAAACTTTTCTCAGTATGAGAATAATTGAAGGGAATAGAAATGTGTATGTATGTACACACACACACACACACACACATGTCTATATAGGAGGGTATATGGGCATAGGAATACATATGTGAATGTGTGTATATATGTGTACAGGTATACATAGATAAGAGGGCACAGGACCAGTTTAATGGGAAGTGATGATACTTAAAAGGTGAAATCGAGAGGTAAGAGAGGAATATAATGAGAGGAGATGGGGAGAGACAGAATGGGGTATATTATCCTATATAGAAGAGGTAAGAGAAAATGTTTACAAGGGAGGGGAAGAACAGAAAGTCAAAAGGGAATGGGTCAACCTTATTCTCAATGAATTTGGCTTAGGGAGGGAATGACATAGACACTAAATACGATATCTCACCCTACAGGAGAGTAGGAAGGGGGGGATGATGGAAGGGAGGGCAGGCTGGGGGAGAGGGAAGTTGGAAGCACCCACTTTTGAAAAGGAAAAGGATCAAAGTAGAGAACAGAACAAGTGGGAGGTGGTATAGGAGGGAGGGAAATATAATCAGTCTTTTACAATATATCTACTATGGAAATATTTTGCATACCCACACATATACAACCTATATTGAAATGTTTATCTTCCCAGTAAGGGTGGATGACAAGGGAGGAAGGGAATGAATCTGGAATTCAAAGTCTTAAAATCAAATGTTTAAGAAAAAATGTAATATATATACACACTATTAAATATTAAAATATATACACACTATTATCAATATTATTTTACATGTAAATGGGAAAGAAGATAATACAGGCACTGGGGCATAGAGATCCACTGTGCCCTACTGGAAAGTTGGAGGGGGTATGGGAGAAGATATGGGAGAGAGCAGATTGGAGGAGAGGATATGCAGTGGGATAGCTATTTTGGGGTGGTCGGTAGGGGAAAAACAGGGAGAAGATTTGTAACTCAAAATCTTGTGGAAATGAACGATGTAAACTAGAAGTTAATAAAGCATTTGATTAAAAATAAATAAATAAAATAAAAAATACATAAGGTTCAATAGCTTATTTTATATTAAGGAGAAATGTTCCATCCTTGCACCTACCCCACCAAAAATCCCACATACTGTCCCTCTTTAGTATTCTTGGCATACTTTCTATATCAAGAACAAGTATACCCCACTGAGTTTTCAGCAGGATGACCAGGAATGACCCAGCTTAACTTAAAAGATCTATAAAACTGATGGCTGATGTGGACTGACTGCAAGGTATTTCCCTGGTTGAGCACATAACTTTGCACAAGGAAATTTTCAAAAAACTAAATTGGATTTGAGATATGCCTTCAAGAGAACTGGATTTCTAACAAAAAATTGAAACTTATAAAACTAAACTACTTACAATTTCCTGAACATATATCATGTCATGAATTCTTACCCTCTCAACTTCTGGGATCACTATTTATTCCCTATTTCTGGAATACTCTCCCCAACATGTCAACCCATTGAAATACCACTCATATTTTTGGGTCCAACCCAAGTTCTACAACCATCAAGAAGCCTGGCCTTATTTCCCAAGCCAGAAATTATCTCATCCCCCTATGAATCCTATAATACTTTGTAGCTCTTAACTATATTCTACCCATATTAAAATTATGTGTGCCGGGGCAGCTAGGTGGCACAGTGAGTAGAGCGCTGGCCCTGGAGTCAGAAGGACCTGAGTTTGGATCCGGCCTCAGACACTTAACGCACACACAAACAAAAACCTAGCCATGTGACCTTGGGCAAGTTACTTAACCCCAATTGCCCTCCAAAAAGCAAAAAAAAAAAAATTATGTGTGCACATTTGATTTCCCCAACTATACCATAAACTTCTTGAAAGAAAGGGCTATCTACTTATGTAACAGGCAGTTCAATATTGTGGAATGAGGGTTAACTTGGAGACATGTTCAAAGTTGTTCATGACCCTAGGCAAATCACTACCTCTTCAACAGATACAGATAAGCCAAGTGCTCCAGGGAATCTTGAGAGGGAGAAGGCTTTCATGGGAAGGGGAAAGGACAAAGTGAGAAGTGGCATGACAGAAGGCTATCCAAAAAGGTGGTACTTAAGCCAAGTCATAAAAAAAGGAAATTATTCTGAAAGGGCAGATGAGGAAGGAGTATATTCCAGGCTCTTTGGCACAGGTGCACAGAAGGGAGGATAGTATGAAAAGTTACAGAAATAGTTTGAGGTTTATTTTGGCTAAAATACAGAGTATATATGTACAGCCCAAATCAGACTGCATGCTATCTTGCAGAGGGGGGAAAGGAGGAAAATTTAGAACTCAAAATCTTCTAAAAGTGAATGCTGAAGACAAAAAAATAAAAAAGTATTTAAAAAATAAGACAGAGTAGTACATGAAGGAGAGTAATGTGAAATAAAGGTATTAGATAGGCTGGAATAAGATTATAAAGCACCTTGGGTGTCAAACTAAGGAGTTTGGATTCACTTTACAAGCAACAGGGAAACTGATGATTTCTGAGCAGGAAAGTGACATGGTCACTAAGCCTTGAGAAAATAATGCTGGCACTTCTCTAATAGACTGAAGGCAGGAAAACCAGTTAAGGAGGCTAATCCTAAGGAAAGACAATGATAATCTTTTTAAAAAGTTGATAATGATTAAGAAGAGATGGATGAGAGAAATGTGGAGGTAGAATCCAAGACTCAGCAACTGATTATACATGGAAGGTGAATAAAAGGGAGCAGTCTAATAGATTTAGATTCTAAGTTACTCTGAGGATAGTAGTACATCATAAGAAAGAGGGAAACAGAGAAAAACAGTTTGTGGGAAAGATGATCAATCCAGTTTTGCACATGTTGTATTTGATGTGCTAGGAAAAAATTCTGGTGGAGCTATCTAGCAGATACTTGGAGATACAGGATGTCTTATCAGTGCGGAATGGGCTTAGTAATGGAATCTCTGGGCCAAAGAGTATGGACATTTCAGTCACTTATTTGCTAAATTCCAAAATGCTTCCCAAAACGGTTATACTGATTCCCAATTCCACCAACAATACATTAGTGTGCTTATCTTCCAAATCCCTCCAACACTGTTATCTTAGCCAAATTATAGGGTTTTGATTTGTCTTTTTCTCTGACTGCTAGTGATATGGAGCATTCTTTCATATGGTTGTTAATAGTTTGCATTAATTTGAGAACTATTTGTTCATATCCTTTGAGGAATGCTTTATGTATTAGGAAATGGCTTTTGAATGCATAGAGAATCATTTCCCCCCAGACTACATGACCCAGAAACTTCTTCATTCTGAAAGATCACTTTAGCCCTGATACTCATTCACACCTTGGAAGTATCCTCTCTTCCCCTGTGGTGTCTCCCTGTGTTTGGAGCATTCCTTCAAAAGTCTCCATTTAAGGAGGGAACCCCTGCCAGTCATCTCTTCCTTTCTTACCATGCTACACTCCTCTGGATTCTCCACCATGCCACCCTATCCAAAAACCTTCTCCCTTCCCACTTCCTTTTCAACTTCCTTTAATGTGTTATCTTCCCCATTAAAAATTTAAGTTTCTTGAGAGTAGTGACTTTCTTCTTGCTTGTATTTTATTCCCTGGGCTTACTAAAGTGCCTGGCATAGAGTAAGAGCTTAAGAAATGCTTGCTAACTTATTATATATAAACTATATTTAAGTTTAAAGCCACACTAAGATGTCTGTGGCACTATGTATATAATTATAAATTGTTTATATATTTTGGATAATAAACTCTTATGGGAGCACTTAGATACAAAGATTTTTTCCCCATATTCCATCATTTCCCTTTTTATCCTAGGTACATTAATTTTGTTTCTATGAAAGCTTTTCAGGTTTCATGTAATCAAAGTTATCTATTTTATCTTTGTTAAGTGCTGCTATCCCTTGTTTAAGAATACATTTCTTACCCATAGATATGAAAGGTATATGATATGATTAGGTAGATTAAGTAGGCCATTAGGTAGGCCAGAACTAAAGAATACCTTGAGGGTCAAATCTGTGTAAAACTGAACTAGTGAATTTTTTTATTCTTAAATCAAAGAAAAGAGATAGGATGAAAAGGTTTACTTAAAAGTAAGATTAGGATAAAACTTTCACATCAAGTGATGTGACTGGTACTTCTAGTGTTAATATTAAAATCACTTATCCATTTAGAATGTATTATGGAATACAGTGAATGGTCTAAACCTAATTTCTGCCAGATTGCTGTTCCATATTCCTCACAAAGTCATTCTTAAAACAATATTGTTGTTATTGTATACAGTGTTCTCTTGGTTCTCATTTTGCTCTTCATTATTTCATGCAAATCTTTCAATGTTTTTTTGAAGATCACTGAGTTTATCTTTTCTGATAGCACAGTAGTATTCCATCATAATCATATACCACAACTTGTTTAACCATTCCAATTTTCCCAGTAGTTTTTAGCAAATGGGAATTTTCCCTAAGTAATTTAGCCATTCCAGTTTACCAAACAGTATGTAGTAGAGTTCCACTGCCTTTGTTTTTCCCTTATCTAGTCTGTTCCATTAATCTACCTCTCTATTTTTTAAACTAATAGCAGACGGTTTTGATGAGTTCTGCTTTCTAATACAATTTGAGATCTCAAAGTGCTTGCCTTCTTTGTCCTGACCTCTTTTCATTATTTCCCTATTTTAGAATTTTTATTTTTTCCAAATGAATTTTGATATTATTTTACCAAGATTTTCAAAGTATCCTTTTGATAAGCTAATTGTTATAGCATTAAAATATAAATTAACCTTGACAGTACTGTCATTTTTATTACATTGACATTGCCCAGCCATGAACAATGAATATTCTCTCGGCTTTTTAAATTGTTCCTTATTTCTTTAAAAAGCACTTTGAAACCGAGTCCAAATAAGTATTTTCTGTCCTTTCCCATATATTTTATCCCCAGATATTTTTGCATTTTATAGTTATCTGGAATGGGATTTCCCTATTATAGCCTCTTGATTTTTGTTATCATAATATAGAACTGATGTTCATTTTTAAGGATCTATTTTATAACTGAAATTTGGCTGAAGCTATTTCTCAATTAGTATCTTTGCTGATTACCTAAGATTTTCTAAGTAAACCATCATGTCATCAGGAAAATAAATGTAGTTTTTTCTCTTCTTCTTCTATCTTTATTTCTTTTTCTTCTCTTATTTCTAGTGAAAGCATTTCCAGAACTATATAAAATAATATGGACAGAATGGGAATTCTTACTTTAATCCAGTACTGGGAAAGTCTACTGTCCCTCCTCCATTGAATCCCTATTCCCCTTATCATATCACCAATTATGCCCAGTCAAACCTCAGTCTTGGATCACTTCCACCATTTGTTGCCTTCTTGCCTACATACGTGCTGTTGACTGAAGATAGAGAAAATCATACAGCTGTTCTTCTGGGCTTCACTACAAATTTATGTTATATAACTTCAATAGCTCCTCACTGCTGCTATGCAATCCTACCTCCCTTATCAACTCATTATCCCACTCTCCACAGTGGCTCTTCTAAAACTTTTCATCTCTCCTCAAACATCTAATGGCTTACCCTCCCCACACTCTCTCAGCTAAGAACTTTGCCTCATATGTAACAGAAAGAAACTGAGGCCATTTGCCATCAACTCCCTTTTCCTCCCTCTTCTCCTCTCCTATCACTCAGGTACCTTTTTCCTCCTTCACCCCTTTCTCACATGAAGTGACTTTGCTCCTTACCACAGCTAACCTCTCTACTTATTCAAGTGATCCCATTCCATCCCATCTCCTCCGAAATATTGTCCCCACCTATCATCTCCTCTCATTTATTTTTAATCTCTCCCTCTCACATGGCTCATTTCCTATTGCCTAGAAATATGCCCATGTCTCTTCCATTCTGAAAAAACCCTCACATAATCTTTCTACTCCTGCCAACTATTGTCCTATATCTCTTTTGCCAATTGTAGCTAATTCCTTGAAAAGGCCATCTACAATAGGAGCCTCCACTTTTTCTCTTCTCACTCTCTTTACTTCCTACACAATTTGGCTTCCAAGCTTATCATTGCACTAAAACTGTTCTCTCCAAAGTTACTATTGATCTCTCTTACTTGCCAAATTAATGACCTTTTCTCAATCCTCATTCTCCTTAATCTCTTTACAATATTTGACACTACCCCTCCTCCTTAATATTCTCATCTCTCTAGGTTTTCAGAATACCACCCCCTCTCTTGGCTCTCCCTCCTATCTGAACACTCCTACTCTATTTCCTTAATCCTTCTCCAGATCATGCCTTCTAACCATAAGTGTTCCTTCTGGTTTTGTCCTGGGCCCTCCTCACTGCTCATTTTATATTACTGCCTTTGGTGATCCCATCAGATCTCATGGACTGAATTACCAATTATTCTATGCTGTTGATTTTCAAATCTACCTTTCCTGACACAATCTCTATGTTGACCTCCAATCTCAAACTGGATGTCCAGGAGACATTTTAAACTTAATATATACAAAACAGAACTCATCTTTCCACCTAAACCCTAACCCCTCTCCTGTTGCTGTTGTTTAGTCATTTCTGTTATGTCTGACTCTTTGTGACCCCACTTGAGGTTTTCTTGGCAAAGATATTGCATTCCTTCTCTAGCTCATCTGACAGATGAGGAAACTGAAGTAAAACAGGGTTAAATGACTTGCTCAGGGTCACAAACCTAGTAAGTGATCAAATTTGAACTCAGGAAGATGAGTCTTTCTTCTTCTCCAGGCCTGGCACTCTAACCACTGTGACATCTAGCTGCCATCACCCTTAGGCTCACAACCTAGGAATCATCCTGGATTCCTCACTATGTCTCACACATACAGCATCCCCTCTTCCCCTCCCCCATTCCAAGTTACTGCCAAAGTATTCTATCTATACTGGTTTCACCTCTGCATCATCTCTTGAACACATCCCCTTCTCTCTTTGGACACTGCCACCACTCTAATATAGGCCCTTATCACCTCACACCTGGATTACTGCAATAGCTTGCAGGTGAGTGTGCCTGCCTCAAATATCTTCTCCCCATAACAATCTATCCTCCATTCAGCTACTAAAGTGATTTTCCTAAAATGTAGATCTGATCATATCACACATACCCCCACTCTTTCACCCCCATTTGGTAAACTCCAGTGGCTTCCATTGCCTCCAGGAGTAAATACAAAAGGCTGTCTTTGGCATTCAAAACTCTTTATAAATTAGCCCCTTCCTACCTTCCCAGACTTCTTACACCTTATGAGTACTGTTTGATCCTATGACACTATTCCTGGCTCTTGCAGGAACAAGACACTCTAGCTCTCAGCTCCAGGCATCCTCTCTGTCTCCATGCCTGGAATGTGCTTCCTCCTCTGTTCTGACCATTTACCTCTGTCTTCCCTCAAGATGCAACTAAAATTCCACCTTTTACAGGAAGCCTTTCCCAACCCATCTTAATTCCAGTGTCTTTCTTCTGTTAATTCCTATTTATCCTGTACATGGCTTGTTTTATATATATTAGTTTGCACACTGTTTCCCTAATTAGACTGGGCCCCTTTTGATGGCAGGAACTATCTTTTGCCTCTTTTTGTATCTTCAGTCACAGTGCCTGGAACATAGAAGGCATTTAAATAAATGTTTACTGATTGACTGATTTTATGAAATTAAAAAAATGGATTTCCACAGCTATAAGTTTTAGGGTTCATTTATTCACTCACTTCTTTTTGGCATGAGTGGGTGTTGTACTTTGTCAAAGACATTTTTTCCATATCTATTAAGACAGTCATGTGGTTCTGGATGCTTTCATTTTTAATATGACTTTGTTGATTGTTTTCCTGATGGTGAAATATTTGTGTATGCCTGTTATAAATCTAACATGGTCACAATGAATGATTTCTTGGATAAACTGCTGTGGCCTATTTGACAGAATTTTATTTCAAAAATTTTAACATAGTTCTCCTTCTGTGCTTTATCCTTGTCTAGTTTGGGTATCAGAACTATATTTGTTTCATAAAAGGATTCTGGCAGGGGATTTTCTCAATTTTTGAAAATAATTTGTATAGTATGGGTACTAAATGTTCTTTAGAAGTTTAACAGAAATCTCCTGTGATTTTACTAGGACCAAAAGTTTTTTCTTTGGTAGTTCCTTTCTACCTAGTTCTATTTGCTTTCCTGAAATTGGGTTAAGATATCTAATTGGTCTTCTATTAGTTTGGGTATTTTATATTTTTTATGGTACTCTTCTATTTCTTTTGTGCTCTCAGTTTTGTTAGCATATAACTATACATAATGGTTCTGATAATTCTGTTTTGTTTTGTTTTGTTGTGATTTCATCTTGTTCAGCTGCTATTTTGTTGATTTCCTGCCCTCTTTTTAAACAGACTGGCTGAAGGTTTAGCCATTTTATTAGTCATTTCTAAGAACCAGATTTTGGTTTTATTTATCATTTCTATGTTGGGTGGGAGTTTTCTGAATGGAGGGTTTCCACTTATCTATTTCTGCTCCAATTTTTAATATCTACCATTATGGGCTTTTTAAAGGTTTGCTTTCAAATTTTTATACATATTCAGTTCATTAATCTCCTCTTTTTCTATTTTGTTAATGTATGTTTATAGGGATGTAATTTTCCCTTTGAAGCCTGTTTTAGCTGAATCCTGGAACTTCTGGTATGTTGTTTCAAATAATATCTAATATTTATAAAAGATTTACTATGTACCAGGCACAGTGCTAAGTGCTTTACAATTATTATCTCATTTGATCTCCACAACAACCCTGGGAGGTAGGTAGGTGCTAATTATTAATTCCTGTTTCACAGATGAGGAAACTGAGGCATAGAGAGATTAAGTGACTTGCCCAGGGCCACAAAGCTACTAAGTGTCTGAGATGATACCTGAACTCAAGTGCTCCTGACTCCAGGCCCAGTGTTCTATCTGTTGTGCCTTTCTTTCACATAACTGTTCCTATAATTTGTTCTTTGACCCTGCTCATTATTTAGGATATACTGTGGAGTATCCATTTGAGTCTGTGTATCTTGTTTGTGCCCCCTAATCCAACGACTATTTTTACTGCATTAGAGTCTGAAAAGGACAGGTTTACTATTTCTGCTTTTTTACGTTTGTTTACGACTTCTTTGTATCCTAATACATGGTCAGTTTTGTAAAAGTTACAAGAACTACACATAATGTTTAGAAGATGTCATAAGCACAAAAAGCAAGAGATGTCTGAGAAGGTAATCAGGGAAAAGAAATCAAAAGGAACTTATCAAAGTTGAACTATTTACATTCCTACATAGAAAAACAATAACTGTGACTGATGAAACCTTCCTCGTTATGAAAATAATTGAAGAAGGGTATATGGGCATATGAATACATATGTGAATGTGTGTATATATGTTCACAGTTATACATGGATAGAGGGCACAGGTCGAATTTGGTGGGAAGGAATGATACTTAAGGGGTGAAGTTAAGAGGTGAGAGAGGAATGTGGTAAGAGGAGATGGGGAGAGACAGGGTAGGGTAAACTATCTCATATAGAAGAAGCAAGGGGAAATAGTTGCAGGGGAGGGGAAGAACAGGAAGGCAAAAAGGCAAAACATATTCTCATTGAATTTGGCTCAGGGAGAGAATGACATACATACTAAATGGGATATCTCACCCTGAAGGAGAGTAGGGGGAAGGGGGATGAATGGGGGGAGGATGTAGAGGAGGGCATTCTGGGGGGAGGGAAGGTTGGAAGTACCCACTATCGAAGAGCGACAGGATCAAAGTAGGGAATGGACCAGGTGGGGGGTGGGATGGGTGGGAGGGAAATATAAGCAGTCTTTTACAATATATCTACTATGGTAATGTTTTGCATAGCTATACATGTACAACACATACTGAATTGCTTATCTTCCCAGAGGGAGTGGGTGACAAGGGACAAAGGGAATGGATCTGGAATTCGAAGTTTTAAAATTAAATGTTTCAAATATATATAAATACTATTATTAATACTATTTTGCATGTAATTGGGAGATAAGATGTGCAGGCATTGGGGCACAGAGATTCACCTTGCCCTAATGAAAAAGTTGAAGGGGGTATGGGAGAAGATATGGGAGAGAGCAGATTGGATAAGGGGATATCCTGTGGGACTGCTATTCTAGGGTGGTGCATAGGGGAAAAATGGGGGAAAAAATTGTAATTCAAAATCTGGTGGAAATGAATGATGTAAACCATAAGTTAAAGCATTTGGGGAAAAAATGTCATAAGTCTTTTAGTTCTAGTGTCTCCAGCACTTTGTTCAGTTCTATAGTTTCCTTATTACTTATTTTTTTATTTATATTTATCCAAAACTGAGTACTGAGTGAGAGAGAGAGAGAAGGAGAGAGAGAGAGAGAGAAAGAGAGAGAGAAACTGATTTCCTGCCACTGTTTTATATTACTATTAACATCATCTTCTGTTCAATTTTCCTTCATGAAATTTTCTTCTTTGGGTCCTTTCAGCAAACTGTAATTTCCTTATTTATCCTTTTTTGTGTTGTAAATATTTGTTTTTGTTTTGTCTGATAATATGATTGCAACTCTCCCTATTTTAGATTCACTTGACATAAAATAATTTTTTTTCCAGTTCCTCACCCTTATTCTATTTATAGCTTTCTTTTTTAAAACGTATTTCTTGTAAGGGTTTTTTTCCCCCCTTATCCAATCTGTCACTCTTTTTCACTTTATTTGATTGTTTAAACCATTCACATTCAAAGTTAAGAAAGTTAGCTCTGGGGAGGCTAGGTGGCACAGTAAATAGAGCATCGGCTCAGGAGTCAGGAGAACCTGAGTTCATATCTGGCCTCAGACGCTTAACACAAAAACTAGCCATGTGACCTTAGGCAAGTCACTTAACTCCAATTGCTCTCCAAAAAGCAAAAGAGAAAGAGGGAGAGAGGGAGGGAGGGAGGGAGGGAGGGAGGGAGGGAGGGGGAGAGAGAGAGAGAGAGAGAGAGAGAGAGAGAGAGAGAGAGAGAGAGAGAGAGAGAGAGCGCTCTATATTTTCTTCCATTTGTTTCTAATTTTTCTCCTCTCTTCCTCTGTAAAGATGGTACTATGGCTCAAGTTACTTTGGCTTAATCTACTTTAAGGCAACCTTATTCTCACTGCCTCTCTTTTCATCTTCGAATTACTTCTTTCTTACCCTCTCCCTACTTCTGAAATTTTGCTTAACTTATTAATCCCTTTTTTTCCTCTTTTTATATCTATTCAATTCTCCCTCTTTCAAGTAAATTTTCTCCTCCTTTTCTCCCCTTCAACCTGTTTTACTCATTAATTTTTTAAAAATTTTATTTTCTGCACCTTTGTTTAAAAAGTATTTCTTTCCCTTATTCACTTTAATATTCCTCTCTATTCTGGAGTTTTTCTTTTGATTCATGGTGCTTATATTTACTTAGTGCTTTTTTAGTTTCTATGTTTCTAATGGAATTAAAACTTCTAAAGCAGATAATTTGGGTTCCTTATTCTAAATAGTTTCTATATTATAGCTTTGTAGATCTTGCCCCCAGCTAATTTTATTCTCTTGTATCTCATTCTTGGAAATACCAATTCTTAGGTTATGGAGAGGATGGTACTCCATCCACTCTTAAGGATTTTCCTATGTCCCTGACTGGGTAGTTTATTATTAACCTTTGCCTGCCCCATGCTAATTTTTTTTCACTCATTTTCCTTGAAATCTTCTCCCTAGGTTCATACAAAGTAATAAAATCAAAAACAGTGCTAAATGGGTCAACTACAAACCTCAAATGGGCCCTCACTGCTATAAGGCAATTCTTTCACTAATTATTCACTTACCACAATGACTTTTCCAAACCTTTTCACTTTTCCTCAAACTTCCCACAGCTCACCCCCCTACAGTCTCTCAGCTGAGAAACTTGCTTCATATTTCACTGAAAAAAACTGAGATCATTCAGAGTACTCCCTTTTCTCCCTGGTTTCTCATCTCACATTGCTCATATGCATTCTACCAACATCTCCTTATTAATTTCTGTCTCTTCATATACTCACCCCTCCATATCCAATCTCTTGCCAAGGTTCACCCATTTTACTTTTCTAACACCTCTGGCATCTACCCCCATCTGTGTACACACACACACACACACACACACACACACACACACACACACACACACATCTGTCTACTACAACCCCGGTGCAAGCCCTTATCACCATACATCTGGAATACTGTAACAGTCTCCTGGTCTACCTATAAGAGGTCCCTCCCCATTCCAATCAATCCTCCACTCAGCTGTCAAAGTGAACTTCCTAAAGCACAGGTCTAACAATGTTGCTCCCCTACTCAATGAACTCTAGCGTCTTTTAATCACAATATAAAATCTTGTGTGCCTTTCAAAGTCCTTTATAATCTGTCCAATCTCCCACACACACCCCTTTTCAGTCTTCCTACATATTTTTCTCCCCTTCCTTCCCAACCACATACTCTGTGATCTAGTAAGACTGATGTCCTTCCTCAAGGAAGATGTTAGATCTCCTGACTTGGCATTGTCATTGGCGGGCCTCCATGCCATCCCCTCTTGGCTTCCCTGGTTTCCTTCAAATCTCAGCTAAAATTCCACCTTCTACAGAAAGATCTTCTAGTGCTTTTCTTCTGTTGATTATTACTAATTTATCCTTTCTGTTCCTCGATTCTTTGGCTGAGCTTCCTTGTAGTACAGAGCACTGTCATAATGCCATCCCAGTCTGGCCAACTATATGCCTTTTGGCTTCCAGCCACTGGGAGAGCACTGCAAATGGGGTGGGGCTGAGTCTTGTTGCAAACCTTTAAGTCAGTTTGTGAAGTCCAGCTGCATGAGTACTATGAATGCTGGGGAAGAGCTCGAAAAGAAAAGAGTACCTTAAGGGTTCGGGATTAGCCTTCTCTGCTGCTAATTCATTTATTTGCTACCTTATTAGGGTTTTTAGTGTCCTAGACCATAGAAACAATGGAAATTTCATTATCTCTTTGCATATAACTTCTATTTTGGAGAGATCCTCAAGTTTTGAATGAAATGGCTAGTCCTCTTAACTTGCTGGTTATGTGAAGCATGATTCTATACGGTTTAAAAATAGTATCGAAAAACTTAAATGTCGGGGGCGGCTAGGTGGCGCAGTGAGTAGAGTGTCGGCCCTGGAGTCAGAAGGACCTGAGTTCAGATCTGACCTCAGACACAACGCACACACAAACAAAAACCTAGCCGTGTGACCTTGGGCAAGTTACTCAACCCCAACTGCCCTCCAAAAAGCAAAAAAAAAAAAAAAAAGAAAAACTTAAATGTCCATCTACTTTTTGGGTGTGTGTGTGTGTGTGTGTGTGTGTGTGTGTGTGTGTGTGTGTGTGCGCGCACGTGCACTCATGTGTTTGTGTGTGTTTAAAATATATAATCATGGAAGTGGTAGGAGAAACGGAAAGAGCTGTCATGAAATCTAACAATGACAAGGTTCTTTGGCTCCAAAATGGTTGGGAAATGCTATCATAGATAAGAAAAGTGAAACTTGCATTTGAAGGGTGAATAACTGTAGATGAGGATATTAAATCATGATCCCCACCTCCCACCCATCGTTTCTCAATATAACATCCTAGCTAGTAAGTGAAGATCAGAAAAAAAGAAGGTAGCAAAAAAATTTTTTTTTAATTTTGAGGCAAGGTGGGAGGTAGAATAAGATCATCTTTTCCTGATGTACTGAAAGCACAGGTTAAGAGAGATTTTATTACTACCTATTTAACAGTCAGAAATGATCATAATTTAGCTTATTTAACACCTAATAACAGCTCCCAAACCATGAGGATATTGTGTTAGAAATAGGAAATAGAAGGACTTAACCATAACAGCTTGGATTTTTCCATATTCACCAATGAAATTTTGAATTAAATGGGTTTATCTGGTCCCCTATCCCCTTTGCTTCCTGGAGCTCTTAAGTCTTAGAGGTGTCATACAAAATAACCAGCAGAGAGTAGATTTGCACTGAACATATACTTGTCTTGAATAAATTCAACTTCACCCTTCTTTTAGGGAAAGGGCAAGAGAAGAAAACATCATCATTTGGGGGGAAAGAGACACAAGAATGATGCTACCACCTATCCTCTGAAACTCTTAGTTACCCAAAGCACAAAGGGCTCATTCAGATACATCTACAACCCTATTCTATTGTTGAAATAGATTTTACTTTGTAAAATCCCGGTTCCCAGTATCAGGAAGAACACATGACTTACAATCATTTTGTCACACATATACACTGCAGGTAATTCTCCATTCACTAACCCATATGCTCCATGTTCTCAATTCCTTTTCAAAAGCACCAATTTAATGATATATTTTTAAAAAGAAAAAATTATCCATTTTTATAAGCAAAAATTAGTATTAAAGACAGTATTTCATAGCAACATAGTCAATGCACTGGATCCCTAATATATACACACATACACATACAGATACCCAAATCGTGATGACATTTCTTTGGTCCTTAAATGATATTATCTATTCACTTACTAAGTCAATAAATTCAATCATCTGGTCACAATAGGATAAATTAGCCAGGTTCATTATGTGAATGCAGAGTTTCACCTACCTATGTGTATATTGCTACTTAAAAAGACCACTCCACTCCTCAGAGAGCTCCTTTAAGATAGAACTTCCTTCTTGTAGAGCCACTCCAGGTAGTGTGAGATAATAGTGCCCCATCCCTAGTGGACACACAATGAATATTAGATTAAGGGGATTCTGGGTTCTCAAAGGCTATTCCAGCAGACTTGAAAATTCTTACAGGTTCAACCAAGCTGGAAATCAGTCTAGACTCAGTGTGCCTGTTTTCTGAAAAGTAGGCTTGCAAAGAAAAAAGTAATCACCACAATAAAGTTGACCATCGGGATTTATCTCTTGTCTCAATTTTCAGCCATGGCAATATATGAAATGTGAGGTGGTGCAATCTGCATCAGTGCTGAGAAATTTCACAACCCTATGAGGTAGAAAAAATATTACTATGCCTATTTTACAGAAGAGGAAACAGGCTGAGTTAATAAGTGACTAAGCCAAGATCATGTAGCTCATAAAAATAGAACCAGAACTCCAAGATAAATGCCCTTTCCCCTTCATTCTGCTTTCCTTTATAGATGAGGATGATAAATCAAGACCCCCATCTCCTACCTATTATTATGTTATCCATTTTTATGCCCAGGCAGAAATTTCTAGGCAGTCAAAAAGATCCCCACATCCACATCAGGGACTCTGCCATTAGTCCTTTTTTCCTCCCTCTTCCCTACCATCAATAACTTCCACATCCAAAGATCTCAAGGATTTGGAAAACTAAAAAGTAGGGTCGCCTTCACAAAAAGTTTCGGGCCTCTCCCCTAAGAACTCTAAGTGATTCATGCCACCAATTTCAACCTCCTCAAATGAAAGCCATTCTGAAGTAGCAATACAGACAGATTTTAATTTCATCTCTTGTTCACTCTCTGAAAGAGGCAATAATGTACAATAAAATGGTTCAAAGGACCAAAGTAAAAAGCAAAAACTAAGAGCCATAAACTGAACAAGCAGCCAATGAAACAATTCCATTTGACTAATTCTTGATGCTACAATGCCTGAAGAAGGGAGAGAGATAATGTTCATCAAAGCCCTTCAGAAGTTATACCAATAAAAAACTCACCTTCAGTCTCTTCAGCAACCATTGCATGAGGCCCTGTTGGGCAGCTTCTGTACACATTTCTGGTCGGAACTCAGCCATATTTTCTACAATGGCTGAAAGAAGAGACAAACCAATCATATGTAAAAGTAATTTTGCTTTTACTAATAAGTACACTAACTCACTGTAATAGTCATGTCTTTCTTTCTCTAGTTCCCTGTGCCCCTCCCTGATAGTCAGATGCTATAGGGATTTTTACCTGATCCATGGTATTCCTAAGGGTTTTTGGATTTTTTTATAAGACAAGCTACATTTTTAGCCAAACCTCACAGAATTGGAAGAAATGTAAGTCAAAAGAAAGTAAGTATGTAATAAAATAATGGGGGGGGAGGGGAACTGTGCTAAAAGAGAGCATGGCTTTAGTTCAGAAAAGACTTTCCTTTCTTCCATGAGCCCAATTCAAGATCTTCAGTGTAATAGTGGGTCACTAGAAACTACAAAGTAGTCAAAAATAAGAGTCTATGAGTAGGTAATAAAACCTTACCCCCACTGTTCTAATTGGTCCCCTTCTAATTCCCTCTCTTTGCATCATTAAGAAACAAGATCAGGGGCGGCTAGGTGGCGCAGTGAGTAGAGTGCCGGCCCCGGAGCCAGAAGGACCTGAGTTCGGTTCCGGCCTCAGCCACTTAACACACACACACACACACAAAAAAAAAAACAAAAACCTAGCCGTGTAACCTTGGGCAAGTTACTTAACCCCAATTGCCCTCCCAAAAAAAAAACCAAAAAAAGAAAAAAGAAACAAGATCAATAGGTGGCACAGTGAATAGAGTGTCGGCCCTGGAGTCAGAAGGACCTGAGTTCGGTTCCAGCCTCAGACACTTAACGTACACACAAACAAAAACCTAGCCGTGTGACCTTGGGCAAGTTACTTAACCCCAATTGCCCTCCAAAAAAAAAAAAGCAAAAAAAAAAAAAAAAAGAAACAAGATCATATGAAAAGAAAAGAAAATCTTCCTCACTAAATAAAACAATTTTTTGCACAAATGGAAGGAGGGAATAGTGAGTTGAGGGGAATATCAGGCACACACCTGTAAATACTGATAGGCTTGCTATCTCTAAAGTACCACTTAAAAATTCTCATTTTTAAATATTTATCTAATGGGCATCTGAAAGACCACTGAGGCAGTCACCTACTTTTTCTACCATCTTTCTGAATCCTTCATACATACCTATCAGAAATTAAACTATGGAGGAGCCAAAAAAAATTAAAAAAGTAAAAGTAAAGCCTGGGGTTTGGAGGGGGAGTATGGTGGGTTAGGGAGAGGAGGAAGCTTTAAGTTATAAGAGAAATAAGGCAAGACAAGAGAAGGCTAAGAAAATCCATTCGATCACTAGCTGTGTAACCTTGGGCCAAATTACTTCAGATTATTCCTATAGTTCTCTCTCATTATGTGAGACTTAGGAGGACTCCAGCAGTGGCTTCTCCAGTCAGGGAAGGGGGGGATATCACTCCCAAAACATGGCATTTGGTGCCAGTACTTCTGTTTTCTCCTCCTTTCTTGTTGGATGGAAAAGAAAAATCAATCCATTAAATTGCAGTTTCCCCATCTTTAATGTTTCATCTTCTGTCACAAAAATACTTTGTCCTATTCACTACTTTCACTATTTCTAGAAAAATTCACTTTATTTCCAGCGAATCTACTTTAGCCAAAACTTTAGCATGTCTTTTTGGATTAAATTCTCAGGAAAGTAGAGCTAATAAGGAACCAAAGAAGATCATCTAATCCAGTTATCTTATTTTACAGATGAGGGCCCCAAAAGGGGAAGTGACTTGTCCAAGGTCACAAAGCTAGTGAATAACAGAACTGGGACTAGAACCCATGGATTCTGACTATCATCAAACTGCTCTTTTCACAATGTTCACCAATTATTGCTGCCAGGATCATTTTAGGATTGTTGTCCTGGTAAAATTCTCCAGTGAGGTAGAACACAGCAAAATCCAAAAGTTAATTCTATCTAGAAACAACTACAACAAACCCTTGCATTTCCATATTGTAATACTCTCCTTTCACTTACTCTTACAACTCTGAAATTTCCTTAAACTACAAGAGAAATCAGTTACAAGCATAGAGGAGGAAAATAAAAACCTAATTTCATCAAAATTTCTGCTTCCCTAGGGTCTCATTTATTTCTCAGGCTCTGGTTATGGGTCATCTTTGTTTTTATAAGACAACCTGCAGTGATCAAGAGGAATACTTGAAAACACTATTTTAAGTAAGCTTTAGTTTCAACATCTTTGCAAAGAAGAAGGATGTGAGAAATTCAAGAAAAATGAGGATATATACTGCAAAGGAATCTCCTTAAATGAACACAAAAGAAAGAGGCAGACAAGTTAAAAGCAATATTTCAACTCCAAGTCTGTGCAATAAATTATACATAAAGAAAGAAACACTGAAGCTTTTCTAAATAAAATGCCCTATAAAGGAGCATAACTGCTCAAAAGTTTGCTGTTCTAGTGGAGGGGAGTCAGAAGGAAAACTAATGTATTAAGGGAATAAAATCACAAAATGAATACTTTCTAAATCCCAAAATGTCACCCAGCAGAGTCCTTCCATCAAAACTGGAGTTTTCTTGGAGCAGGTCTACTGAAAGGAATCTATGATTTCAGTCTAGGAAGGTTTCCTATTTAGTGGATTTCTGCTTTATTACCTGCAAGCTGAATCCAAGCTGCAGTTATATGAAATTTACACAAGGGCCTTTATTTCTGAAGAGGCAGTTTGGGAGCAGGAGGAAAAAACATCCAGCTGTTGACTCTATTATAGAGAAAACAAACAAAGCAAAGAGATAATATGTGTGCATCCCCTTACCCAGCGTGTTATGGACTCCATCCGCCTCTTCTTTCACGGATTCATCTAGTCGCTCTAAATTCTGAACAAGCAAAGCTGCCACCTGACCATCCACCTGAAAGAGCCAGAAAGGAAGCAAAACAGGTAAGATGGAAAAGCCTCTGAAAAGACCCCCAAATGTATGACCATCTCTCCTTTGCCATGCCCTACCTAACCTAAAAGAATCCTTTCCCCATTCCCATACCCCTGTATTTTTTCCCCAAGGAAAAACCTCAGAAAACTTCAGAGATTACCAAATAGATTTACAGCAGGACCAAGATGGAAGCTTTAAGACTAAGTAGTCAAACCCTCTCATTTTGCAGAAGAGAAAACTGAGATCCAGCTAAGGTTAAGTGACATGCCCAGGAGAGGAATGGGAACCCAGGTTCTCTTAATTCTTTCAAATGTACCAGGCTGCCTCCTCAACAGAAAGAGAATATCCTGGAAAGAGTGGGGAATGGAGAGCCATGCAACATGGGTGTGAAGCATCATCCTGTCCCTCACTGGGAGAGGAAACCCTGAACAAGCCACTTCTCTTTTCTGGATATGCTTACCTATCTGTAAAATGAGGGTATTGGACAAGATGATATTCAAAATCCCTTCTTGCTCTGATATTCTATAAATTATTATTTACTTTTCTACTTGACATCATAAATTATAACAGTACTTAAGAAGATGAGAAATCTTACATAGGTCACCTCCACCATCCAATTGGTCCAGCATTCTCTCTCTGGTAGCAATGCCAAAAGTGGGTCTTCTCGAAACATTGACCTCAAAAGGCTAGGTTCATTATGAAAAACATTTCTAACTTCTATAACTTTACCAGAATCTAATATGTAAATCCTTCTTGAGCTTAAATGTATTTTAAGAATCCCTTTCATTTGTTTGTTGAACAGGGAGCATATGTGTTAGTGAACTGAACTTTTGGTATTTGGCAAACTACCTTCATATCTGTTGTCATATTTCACCCTCAAAACAACCCTTCCACATGGGTAGGAGGAAAGGTATGATATTATCCTCATTTTATAGAAAAGGAAACTGTGGCTCAGACAGGTAAAATCATAGATTATTAAACCATACAGCTAATTAATCGTAGAGTTGAGACTAGAATGAAGTTCTAATTCCTAGTACAATGTTTTTCCCGTATACCAGAATACCTGTTTTCCCCATTCAAGCTCTCTTGATTCAGCAAAACTGTCATTTACCACACCTGACAGAGAAGCAAATGGATAACTATTTAACTAGCCAATTTTCCAGTCTTTCAATTTTCAGGGGCTGTGGTGCTTAGATTGTAAGCTCCTTATGAGCAGGGTCCTTGTATTTTATGTTTCCAAAAATATAAATAGTTTACAGTACTTTACGCTTTGTATGATGGGGTGCTTACTGATTTTTGCTGAATTGAACTAATTTCTTTTGATGACTTCCATGTTCCAGCTTTTCTAGGAGGGGCTTAAATTAGTTAATTTTGCTATTTCTTAGAGGTTAAGGAAGAATACAGATAAGGGAAGAAGCTAAAACTACTGATAAATATTACTGGTGAAAGAGTGAATTTTTATCTTTAGTTTCACTTTTTCCCATGTGGCATTTAACACTGAAACAAGTGTATAATGAGTATTCAAACAAAAAAGAAAGATCATGAGATCATATAGATTTACAGCTGCAAAGGACATCTCATAGGTCATCTAATCCAAACTCCTCATTTTAGAGATAAGCAAATAAGATCAGAAATGTTAAGTGACTTGCCAAAGATCACAGAGGTAGTAAATGCAATAGCAGAGATTCAAACCCAGGTTTCTTTTGACCCTACCTACAGTGCTCGTTCCGCTACTTCTCTGAGTGGTTTTCACCTCTGATTGAGGATGTTAGCAAGCTGCTCTCAAACCTCATCATCCCTAATAAAGTCTTCACTAAGCAAACCCAACACAATGTTTTTTCTTAGTTAATTGGACAGTTTGGGTATGTGAGAGGAGACAAAACAGAAAAACTTTGGGGGGAGGCGGGAAGGGAGGAGAATGAACCATATCAGTAGTTTTCCCCCCTAAATCACCTTGACTGACTTATCATCTCCCTGAATCCTGAGGCAGCAAACACTCCACCTCCACCAGGTATTACTCACTTGTCAGTTCTGTAAGCTGCCTCACTAGTTTCAATTCCTCACTGCTGTTTTATCTGCATTTTTTCTCCCTCTTGATTCTTAGTTATGTCTTTCATCTCTACTGTCTAAAAAGTGATGGTGACAGTGACTGTGAAGGATACGTGAAACCCCAGAGCTGCACTGTTATATGTATGATGGAAGTCACACTGGAGAAAAATCTTATTTCTTGTCATAAAAAGAGAACTTTTAACAGCCTGCTTTTCTGCACTTGCATTATGTAAAACTTTATGTTTAGTTGTGTTAAATTCAATTTTACCTGATTACACTGGGAGGAAAGGAAAGTCAAAATGCATTTAGCTCAAAAGAATCTTTGGAAAAATAATTATTCTAGGTAAAGCCCTATAAATCTTCTGGTAAGCAGCACAAATTGACATTCCATCCCACTCCTTTTACCCCTCCTGTCCACCTTCACCCCTATTTTCAGAGACTGTGACTAAATCTGATACTAAAAAACAAACCAGGCCTGGGAATTATGTCAAAAAGAAGAGAGTAATTCTGGTTTGCAAAATCAGGCTGAATTCAGTGAGAGGTATTCTGATAAGTTTACTGGTTATCTCTACTAGTTAATAGGTCTTCCAAAAGACACTCCAGCAGCCTCCAATGAGACAAGAAAACAGCCAGATGACCTTTTCTATTTGTCCAAAAAGGATGAGGAGATAAGAAGAAAAAACAAAGTGGAAGGACTTTGTATGAAGCATGGATGACCTAACAATGAGCTTCCTCACTTTCTCTTTCCTGTCTAGACCAAGGAAAAGCAAATTCTGGAGTCATGAAAGCTAGAATCATACAATGAAAGAGCTAGAAAGAGACCTTCAAAGAACATGTAGACCAATGCTCAGATTTTTTAAAATAAAGAAACTGAGCCCAAAAAGGGAAAAATCTCTTGCCCAAGATTATAAAGCAATCTATGGAATTTTTAAAAATTAGAATCTTGAGCAACTGTACAATTTTAAATATACTTATGTTTATACTAACTTGTAATCACTTAGAAGTGTTAGTGGAAAGAGGCTGTCTGAAATAATAAACAAACAAACAAACAGATAAATCACTCACTACAGGCATCAGAGATGAAGGTAGTAAAGGTTCTAAGAAACTCTCTCTTTTATTTTTATAATATTCCTTATTCTTTCCCAGGAAAACAAATGTAACATACATCTCCTGGTTATGAGAAGAGAAACACTGGTACTTTTTTGCTTTCAGAAATGGTTTTAGATTTCATCTGGGCTCAATGTAAGGCCATAGAGGAAGCTGATCAAGTCACTTTACCTCTCTTCACCTCAGTTTCCCCACAAGGGTGTTGGTATAGGCAACTTCTAAGTTCTCTTTAGGCTCTAAGTATACTATCCCATGAACTTTTTAAATGCTTAAGGAATAATGTCCTCACACAGTCTGAATATGTGGAGAAATTCAATAAGGTCACAAAGATACCTAAATCTCCTAACATGAGAGGTAGTGAGGTATAATAAAGCACTGTACACATAATCAAGAAAATGGGGTTCCATGAGCAGCTCATGCTTGGAATATCTGTGCAGTTATGAGCAAGTCATTTCAGCTCCCTTTCCTCATCTGTAAATTGAGGCTGATAGTACTTACATCACCTTCCTTCAAAGGTTGCCAAGGAAGCATTTCACATTCCTTAAGGCAAAATAATAATAACAATAGCAGCAGCAGCAGTGGTTGATTAAAAAAATGCAAGGGTTAGACTGAATGATCCTTTTCAGCTATAACGATTTATAGATTTATAAATATTTTTCGACTGACTGATGAATGAATGAATGACTAACAATTTGTAAAATGTCTCTATAAAGTACTGACAAGTTTCCAAAACAACAGGTTTCCTCAGAACAGTCTGAAAAAAAAAAAAACATTGATATAGATAGGAATTTCTAATTTTTTTTTCTTATTTAGGAACTTTTCAGTACCTTATATTGCTACTAGTGTTGGAGAAGTCTTCAAAGAACTCTAATGTTGAACACAACTTCCAAGATCATCTATTCCAACCTGTACCTGAATAAGAATTGCCTCTACAAATTTCTGACAAGCACTTATCCTACATCCCCTGAAAGACTTCCAAATAATGGGGAACCCAATGTCTCCCACAAAAACAAATTTCACTTCTGGATAACTATTTTTTTTTTTTGGCAAGTTTTTCCTTATAGTCAAACTCTGCCTCTTTATGCCTTCCACCCATTAGTTGTCTTCAGGGACAAAGCAGAACAAGTCTAATCTCTCCTACCCAGGGTAGCCCTGTAAACATCTAAAGATGGCTATTTAATTTTGCTTTTGTGTAACCAAGATAAAAAACTAAAGGAACCCTGAGAATGCCAATACTGCACTCTTTCCCCCAACAGGGCTTTTCTATAGCTTATAATTTCCAACTGGGGAAAAGATAGAGGCAATAACTACAAACTGCATCTCACAATAAATCCTACCAGATGCCCTCTAGCTGCTGTTCATGCCGTTTCATGACTTTGATATTGGCCCCAAATTAAAACTACAAAGAAATCAATGTCTTTTCAATATTAAAAAATCCTACAAAAGTTTCCCTAGGATAAAGAATAAAAATGGAGAAACAGAAATAAATTTAAGCCTACCTTTCCCTAACACCCAAGTATTTACCAAATGGTTTCCACTGATACAGACAAGCAAATAATCTATCCTAATCCTGAAATTTTCAGTTCTTTGTGATACATATAAATCCCCCTGGAATAAAGAGATTAGTGCCAAAATCTTAAAGATGATAATAATAATAAAAAATTAAAAGCTCCTAAGCAGGAGCTACCTAATGACTCCCCAGGCTCCAGACGAACTGTTTCTTTCTAAGTGAACAATAAAATCTGCAAGATCCAGCTTTTGTTAGTGGTTTTGGCAACACGGAAAACAGAAAAGGGGCTTTTGTTCAAATGGCTGTTTCCAGGTCCATTTTTACAAGCAGCAGGCAGGCTACCTGCTCCTTTCTCCTCAATCCTTTTCATGCAACAACCTCCTAGGCAAAGGATGGTAATTAAAAACAGCACAGGGACTATGCAGGAAGATGCATTCAGGGCCACTGCAATTAACCTTTGGAAGGTAAGCCTGTGTGGATGACACCACAGGGACTTGATGGAAAAGCAAGTGCAGCTGCCTTCCCCCAATACCCCTCCAAACAAAAGCCCATCTGATTTCTTTTCTCTCAACACAATCATTCCAAAGCCCAATAAAAAAAACCCTGTGTTCTACAAACGTGGCTGGTCACTCCAGGAAGCAGCTAGAAAGAAAAATGGCCACAGGAATTTTCATCACACTCAATTGTTATTGGCTCTGCTGGACACCTTTCTATGTAAGATACAGTTCTTCGTATTGACTCAGTTCATGACCCTTCCACTCATTCCAAATACCAGGAACCAGAGTGCATGGGAAAAGTCTAGTAGAAAGAGCAGAAAAGGATAGTGCCAGTGAAGCTGACATTGTATCTGCTCGGTAAGAGAAGGACCTCAACCAAATCACCATTAATTCGAAGTTTTTTTCAAAGAAGGCTAACCAGGAGAACTTACAGAAGAGAAAAAAACATCATGCCAAGAGTCAAGGGACCTGGATTTTGATACCTTTACCACTTAGCAGCTGTGTGACCCTACTCAAATTACTTAACCTCTGAGTTTCAGCTTCTTCATCTGCAAAACAATCATATCTTACATGGGAGAGGATCAGAGCCTGCTTATTGGGAGCATGGCATAATTTCAATATTACCTTAGAAATAAAAAGCTTTCAATCAAATTATTAAGATATTGAACACAATGAGATTCCTGGGATTGACCCAGTAGGGGCTACGAAAACAATTATTGATACATTGAAAAATCTCTATGCACCTACTTCCCATATTGATCATTATAATAGTCTGTTGTATATTTGGACCTTGCATTATAAAAATTATGAGGCACTGAATTACATGCCTTTAAGCTTCTCCTTAAAAAAGGGGGAATATGTGGTGAGCCAAAGAGGCCTGAGCCAGGACTTCAGATAATTACCCTGATATCAGTGGACCTGAACAACAAAGACCTCTTTGAGATGCGACTTTTCACTAAGTCAGCTCTGGAGTTCTTTTGATATGGGTTACACTTATAAGGATGGTATTTGAGTTCTGAGGCTAAGAGGCTCTTCCCCAAAACTATTAGTTGTCCAAAACATTTGCAGGAAGTCAGTTCTTATGCAGATGTTCTTGATGATGCGGCCTTGGCCATTAGGCTTTGAGGCCAGCTCTCAGAGCATCCTTTCAGATGTAACTGACTGAGATAACTGCCCAAGACTCTATGGCACCCAGGAAACAATAGGCCTTATTACCATGCTACTTCCAGGATACAACAGACTAAGATAATGATTTCTCTTCCTTCCAGTCCTTTGTCTCTTTGCTCTATAAAAACCTTTCCCTGAGTATCAATAAATGGAGTTCATGGTTCTTCCTTGAGCTACCCAAAAAAAAAAAAAAAAATCATATCTTGAGGCCCAGAAGGAACCTTAGAGTTCAGCAGGTCCAATTCCCTCATTTTTCTGATAAGGCTTAGGGAGGTTGAGGGCCTTGCCCTAGGTCATCCAGTCGAAATGTCAGAATGGAAACCAGAAGTCCTTTGACTTTAAATCCCCTACCTCACACAGTGTCGTAAGAATAATGATGTTAGAACTAGAAGGGACTTTAGTGATAACAGCCCAATATCCTCCTTTTACAATGAGGAAAAATAAATTCTAGAGGTCTTGACTTGTCCAAGATCAAATAAGAAAGTACATAAGTCCGTATTTAGTAAAGTAGAGGTGTCAGACACATAACCCACTTCCCAGGAAAACTCAAACCAAATTAAAATGTAATTGGAGGGATGGCTAGAACACATACTAGCTGTGTGACCTTGGGCAAGTCACTTAACCCCAACTGTCCTGCCTTCCCCCCTCCAAAAAGAACAACAACAAAAAAAAGGCAATTGGAAAAATTTTAACAAAATAAATAAAAATACAATAAAACACTGATAATGTTAATATGTGGTTTTTCTAAGTCAGTATGCACCTTCTCAGGATCCTTAGGGATGGTTTCATGACACCTGCTTCCAGCTGAGTTTGACACCACTGTAGCTGAGGGCATTCTCAAGTTCAGTCTTGATAACCTGTTTAATTCCAAAGTATAGCTCCTCCCCCCGATGAGGACACAAATGCACACAGTCCAGTGTCCCATAATTTGAGAACTGGTTCACTCTAAAACTCCTTTGTTCTGGAAATAAGATTTCTATTAAAATAGCCCTAAATTTTGGCACTTTTCCAATGTTGAGTCACCCTGAGCTTGAAGTCAATTTAAACCCCCAAGTATTTAACTTCATCATTAACTGATTTAAAAAAGTAGCAATAGTTACCAACTCATAAATGAAAGAAATTCCAAGAATGTGAATGCAACTTACCAGAGCATCAATGAGCACCTCAGCTCCCTCTTCACTCTCATGGAGTGTATCAATATCTGTTAATTCCTGCAGCAAATCAACCACAGCTATGGACACATGTGAAAAATGTTAAGGGCATTAACTACATATGGAAATCCTACATTTTATTTTCAAAAATTTGGTTCTCTTCTGTATCCTAGTTAATGGCTTCATCACCATCTTCAACAGTTCTCTGCCCACAGTGGGTGTTCAATAAATGTTAAATGACAGACTCATTTTCTTTCTTTATACCCCCTTCCTTAGTAACTTATTCCGTATGTTCACTACACCTTCATAAATTTCATAACTTCAAATAAATCAGTCAGAAGTCTCTTTTCAGAGTGATCTGAGAAATAGGCCAACACCCTTAACCTTAGCCCATAATTTAAATTCTTGAAACTCAGTATAATCTTAACTACTCTGTACAGTTCACCTTCAAAGGCAGTAATGATTTCTGTGATGTGATGCCTGGTGCTTCACAAAGTATTTCACTGAAGTCAGCGTAGTATAGAATGGATTTAGGTTTGGCTGGGATAGGGAAAAAAACATTGGAACGCTCCTCCCCACCATACACTTACTAGTCCTGGCCATATCAACCTTCCCTCCTTACTTATCCCCTTCCAACATACCATTTTAGATCAAAGAGAATTGGATTAATAGGGAGGAGTGGGGGAAAGTAGGGAAGAAAGAGGAAGAAAGAAAAAACACAATCTAAACTTTCTCAGAACTTGAGACATATGGATAAAGCCATCAAAAGTAGAAAAGCACTACCCCCCTCTTATCCAAACTCCAATCAACAAATTTTTACTGAACACATATCATATACGATGAATTATAGTATTATGTGTAAAAAACAAAGCAGAGGTAGCCTCAAGAAGTTTATAATTTAGTTGGAAACATGACACCTAATCAAACAAGCAATCGTGTATTTATGTAGTGCAACAGGTAGAGTGCTGGAACTAAAATCAGGAAGACATGAGTTCAAATCCTGACTTTGACAATTCCTAGCTAGTGACACTTGACCTTTCTCAGCCTCAGTTTCTTTGACTATAAAATAGGTATAATAGTGTCTTCCTCCCAGGATTGTTGTTATGATTAAATGAGATAAAATGTAAAGTTTACTTTATGTAAACTTTATGTAAACTTATGTAAATGTAAAGTTTTTAAAAAGCACTATATAAATGCTAGTAGTACCTACTCTCTGTGCCAGGCACTGGCACCAGGAATACAAAGAAAAACAACAACAGTCCTTGACGTCAAAGACCTAATTTTCAAAATTAAGAAACAACATGTATATAGAAAGGTAAAATATAAGGTAATATGAGAAAGGAAGGCACTAGCAGGTAAGGGACTAGGAAAGGCCACCTGTCTAGGGTGACATTTGAGCTGAGTCTTAAAGGATGCCAGGGATGCTAAGAGGAAGAGATTAGGAGGGAGAACACTCAGAGCACATGGGGAAGTTTGAAAGAGGGGTGGATTTGGGGAAAAGTAATAAATGATTTTTTTAGACATGCTGAGCTTAAGATGCCTTTGGGACCATCTAGTTTGAAATGACTGAAACTCAGCAGAGAGAGCAAGGATGAATATACAGATAGATGGGTCATATGCACAGAGATGATAACTGAACCCAGGGGAGCAAATGAGATCAAAAAGGGATAATGGAGAGGAAGGAAAATGGTGCAGGACAATGAAAAACAACCACAGTTAGGAGGTATAACATGGATGAAGATGCAGCAAAAGAGTCAGAGAAAACCTACACAATTAAAAGAACTAAGGCAAAGCAGTGTCATGAAAACCCAAAGAAGAAAGTATCCAGAAACTGATAATGATACAGAGGACTAAAAGGATGAGGATCAAGAAAAGATCAACACATTTTGCAATTAAGAGATCAAGAGATCATACATATCTTGAGCTGGAAAGGACCACAGAGGTCACTGAGTCCAACCCCTTCATTTTACAGATGAAGAAACTCAAGGATGTTAAGTGACCTATCTTGGGTCACATAGCTAATGTCTAAGGAAGGCTCTGAACCCAGGTCTTCCTAATTGCAAGTCCAGCTCCTTAAACTAAAGCACGTTCAAAGGAACATATCCAGCATGGTGAATGGCTCTAGAATCATTCTATTACAAAGAACAGCTCAAGGGAAGTAGGTGTATAGAGCCTGGAGAAGTTTTTCTTTCTTTTATTTTCTGACTGGACCCATAATTTTATCAGTATAGGGAGCTCCCAGTGAGAAACATCCTCTAATAAAGACAAATTGCACTACTCTGAAACTTAATAGTCTGAGAGAGTTGCCTGATGCACTGAGAGGTTAAGCAACTCACTCAGCATCTCAAATCCAGGGCTTTCTGATTCTTAATCCTGCTCTTAATTCATTGTGCTATGGTACCCTTTGTAGAAGACTTACAGGGGAGAGAATTATTGTCTTCAATTAATAGAAGAGTTATTTTGCGGAGCAGATATTAAACTTATTCTGCCTCACCCCAAAGGACTGAATGAGAAGCAACAGGTTTCAGAAGTCACAGAGAGGCAAATTCAGGTGTTAAATAAAGAAAAATTTGCTAACAAGTTGGGAAAGGTAAATTTGGATCAAGACTTACCTTTATATATTTCTGACTAAGAAGAAATAAATAAAATTCAATTTTATAAAGGTTAATCTGACAGTGGCATGGATGATGAATTGAATGGAAAAGAGAACAAAGGCAGAGAGGCTGGTTAGAAGGCTAACATCTCTAAGCATGAAGTGAACTAAGGTCAAAACAGACAAGAAGAGGCAGAAGTCACTGGTAACATGAAGGCAAAATAAAGAAGAGACGAATGAAGTTCGAGACATTCACAAATGAATCGTGTATACATCTTTACAGCTGTCTTTCTGAACCTTTGAATGACCAGTTGTCCAGATTAGGTAAATTCTTAAGATTATGTGCCTTTGTTTCTGTTCCACAGGAAAAGATGGGTCAATGATATTTCCCTGAAACACAGGGAAATTCGGACTACTTAATGCGTGCAAAGAGCTTGAAGATCTTAGTATGAAAACTCTTCAAGCCTGTGGTACTTAGCAGAAAAGTAATCAAAAGACTAACACATAGGATAATCAGTCATACCTGACACATAAGCTACTTGAGTCACTTACAAATGGGTCACATAACTGAAATTAAGGGCAACTCCTGCATAAAAAGTGAGTGCATACAATTCCTTCTAAGATTCAAATTACTGATGGAAAGGGGGAGTATTGGGAAGGCTTTAATTAGACCAGACTATATAGTAGCTATATAGTTTCTAATATGACTATAAACCAACACTTTTCCAACATAAACCATTAGATTTCCAAGGGGAAAAATGAGAATTAATGTTTCTCTTTACCCCACTTAAGTATGTGGAATTCCCACAAACTACTGTGACACACATACGGGCGCGCACACACACACACACACACACACAGAGATGGATGGATGTATACACGCATAAGTGTATTGTGTGTGTATGCTTTACTATACATACATGGTTTAATACTTTTAATACATACATACTTTACATGGTTTAATTTTTCCATATCTAATATGTTTTCATATGCTTGTCCATGTTTGACTGTCAGCCATGGAGCATGACTAGTGTTAAAAAAGATAGATTTTGGCATTTGAGAACACCCTAAGATGATTACAAGTATAGCACAATTTAATGAGTGCAACTGAGCCCACTGTCCTTTTACTTATTTTGGAGTCTAGGTCACTGTTCTCAAAATAAATGTACTCAAAAGACCAGCATTCAACTGTATAAAAGAGCTGATATCCCAAGTGTTCTGCAACCACCAAGCTTCTCCTGTGTCAGTTATTACACTAAACTCTTTAGACAGATTACAGAGAGCATTTAGAAGGTTCTACAGTACTTCAGGACTTGATGAAACTGCACACAATATCATCTATACACAGTTACCCAGAATGAAGGAGGAAAATAGGCAGGACTCCATTTGAGACACACTGCAGCCTTTAATTACCCAAGCTTCTCAACGAAACAAAGATCTATTGACTGAACAACTTCTTTTAATGATGCTATGATCATACCTCAGTCAGTTAACAAGCATTTATTCAGTGCTAGGCATCATGTTAGTTTTTGGGAATATAATACAAAGAAAGAAACAATCCCTACCTCTCAAAAACCTTACATTCTAACAAGGGAGGTAACTTGTGTGTATATTGATATAGTTATAGATATATGAATACACATACACACAAACTAAATATAGAGAGAATAAATACAAATAAATACTAGGCAGTTAAATATAATAATATAGATTGGGAGGAAGGGCACTAGCAGTTTGCAGGATATGGAGGAGTGATCAAGAAAGGTATTAGTTAGAAGAAGCACTTGAGCTATGTAAGAGGAAAAGATGTATTCTATGAGGTGGAAGTGAAGAGTGAATGAGTGAGTGTATTCAAGGTAAAGGAGACTGCCAGGGAAAAGGCAATGGGATGAGAGGTGGTAAGTCATATATTATAAGTTGGAAACAGAAATCATGTAAAATAAGGCAAGGGAAGGGAATAATGAACTCTGTTTTTGGACATATTAAATTTAAGAAGTTTCCAGGATATTAAGTTTGAAATTTCCATTAGGCAACTAGTAATATGAGAATGAAACTTGGGGGAGAATGGAGCTGGTCATACAGATCTGGAAGTCTATTCATGAAGATGATAATTAAAACCAAGGAAGGTTATAGTCACAGAGGGTGTAGAGAGAGAAGAGTGCTCAGCCAGAGCCTTGAGCAACACCTACAGATAATGGTTGCAATATGAATGATTAGCAAATAAAGGTAATGAGAAGCTGTGAGAGTGGCTAATGTACGTGGGGCTCCTGCTCCCACCTCCTCCAATTCATGTAAAAAGTAACTCTAAACAAACTTTGGAGCTACAGAACCCACAAAATAACAGAGAAGCTAACCTCCTGCCGAAGACAGCCCAGTAGGCCAGCAGGAAGCAGCCAGCAAAGCACTCTGGGAGCTGAGCCCAGCCCCCTGTGAGCCAGAGGTTTTAGCCTCAGGGCAGTCACAACCAGCCACCAGCTGGAGGGACTTCAGATCATCAGCAGCTCTGGAGGTTTCCAGAATTATCAACCCACAGATGCTAAGGACAAAGTAAGAAGTCAGTCCAGTGTGGACTTTGGACCTGGGAGGTCAGAAGTCCGGAAGGGCCTTTACCCCCTGGAGGGAGAAGCAGCTGAGGCGTGGCACTTGGCTGCTTCAGAGCTCCTGGCCTGGAGATTGTAGGGTGACAAAGAGACCAGTCTGAAGGGTAATCACTTTTGCTTTAACCTGTTTGGATCTGGATCACTGGCTCAGGTGGAGGTCCTGGGATGCGTGACCAGTGAGCCAGAACATGTGGAGGCTTCAGAGGGGGCACCCAACTGATAGCTCCAGCAGCTGCGAAAACCTCCTCTGGTAGAAGAGCTCCACTGTGGCAAAAAGCTCAAAGGTCAAGTAACTGAGTAGCAACATGAGCAAGCAAGGCAAGCACAGTGATCCAACTTTGGATTCCCTTTTTTGGGACAAAAAGGATCAAAGCATGGAATAGGAGGAAGACAAAGAAGTCAGAACTCCTGTACCAGAAGCTTCCAAGAAAAGAATAAACTGCTTACAGGCCACAAAGGAGCTTAAGGATTTTGAAAACCAAATATGAGAAGTGGAGGAAAAAACTGAGAAGAGAAGTGAGAATGATGCAAGAAAACTATAAAATGAGAGTCAACAACCTGACTGAAGAAAATAACACTTTAAAAAATAGACTCTTGGGGGAGGCTAGGTGGCACCAGCCCTGGAGTCAGGAGGACCTGAATTCAAATCTTGACTCAGATACTTAACACACTTACTGGCTGTGTGACTTTGGTCAAGTCACTTAACCCCAATTGCCCTCCAAAAAGCCAAAAGAAAAAAAAAGACTAAATCAAATGGCAAAAGAGGCTCAAAAACTCAAAGCCAATGCAGAGAAGAATGCCTTAAAAAGCCAAATTTGCCAGATGGAAAAAGAATCTCAAAAGCCCACTGAAGAGAATCATTCCTTCGGAATTAGACTGGAGCACATGGAAGCTAATGACTTTACAGGAAATAAAGATACTATTAAACAGATCCAAAAAATGAAAAAATAGAAAGCAATGTGAAATATCTCATGGGAAAACCACTGACCTGGAAAACAGATCCAGGAGAGAGAATTTTAAAATTATTAGACTACCTGAAAGCCATGATCAAAAAAAGAATCTAGAAATCATTCTTCAAGAAATTCTCAAAGAAAATTGTCCTGATGTTTTAGAACCAAAGGGCAAAACAGAGGTTGAAAGAGTCCACCAATCACCTCCTGAAAAAGATCCCAAAAAGAAAACTCCTAGGAATATTATAGCCAGGTTTCAGAGCTCCCAGATCAAAGAGAAAATATTATAAGCAGGCAGGATGAAACAATTTGGATATTGTGGAAACACAATTAGGATAACACAGGGTCTGGCAGCTTCTAATCTGAGGGATCGAAGGGCTTGGAATATGATATTCCAGAAATCAAAGGAGCTGGGATTAAAACCAAGAATCACCTACCCAGAAAAACTGAGTATCATGTTTCAGGGGAAAATATGGTCATTCAATGGAATAGAGTACTTTCAAGCATTCTTGATGAAAAAAACCAGAGCTAAATAGAAAATGTGACATTAAGATACAGGAAGCAAGAGAAGCATGAGAAGGTAAACAGGGAAAAGAAATCATAAGGAACTTATCAAAGTTGAACTACTTACATTCCTACATGGAAAAACAATAATCGTAACTTATGAAACTTTTCTCAGTATGAGAATAGTTGAAGGGAATAGAAATGTGTATATTAATATATGTATGTGTATACATATATATGTCTAAATAGGAGGGTATATGGGCCTAAGAATACATATGTGAGTATGTGTATGTATGTGTACAGGTATACATAGACAGAGGGCACAGGGCCAGTTGAATAGGAAGGGATGATACTTAAAAGGTGAAATTAAGAGGTGAGAGAGGAATACAATGAGAAGAGATGGGGAGAGATAGAATGGGGGTAAATTATCTCATATAGAAGAGGCAAGGAAAAACTGTTACAATGGAGGGGAAGAACAGGAAGGCAAAAGGGAATGAGTCAACCTTATTCTCAATGAATTTGGCTTAGGGAGGGAATGACATACACACTAAATAGGGTATCTCACCCTACAAGAGAGTAGGGGGGAAGGGGATGAAAGGGGGGGATGATGGAGAGGAGGACAGGTTGGGGGAGAAGGAAGTTGGAAGCACCCACTTTTGAAAAGGGACAGGATCAAGTAAAGAATAGAACAAGTTGGGAGGGGGATAGGATGGAGGCAAATATAGTCAGTCTTTCACAATATATCCACTATGGAAATGTTTTACATAGCTACACATGTACAACCTATATTGAACTGTTTATCTTCCCAGTAAGGGTGGGTGACAAGGGAGGTAGGGAAAGAATCTGGAATTCAAAGGTTTAAAATCAAATGTGTAAAAAAAAAAATATATATATATATATTTACATGTAACTAGGAAATAAGATATACAGACACTGGGGCATAGAGATCCACCATGCCCTACTGGAAAGTCAGAGGGGGGATGGGAGAGGATATGGGAGAGAGCAGCCTGGGGGAGGGGATATTCAGTGGGATCGCTGCTTTGGGGTGGTGGGTGAGAGAAAAATGGGGAGAAAATTTGTAACTCAAAATCTTGTGGAAATGAATTATGTAAACTAAAAAAATAAAGAAAAAAAATTTTAATGTTAAAATCTTAAAAAAAAAAAATAAAAGAAAGAGGAGTAGCATGGAGTGTTCTGATAACAGAAAGGAGACAAGGCTTCCTGAACAATAATTTTACCAGGGAGGAGGAGAAAAGGAAGGGGGTAAAGCTTCATTTGCCAGTGGGTACAGATACAGCATGGAGACCAGGAAAGAGAAGAAAAACAGGGCATCCAAATTTAGATCATACTGAAGACATGGATACAGGCTGTATGAGCTAGGATGGCTTGGTATAGGCTCTAGGTAATATCTGCTCGATCCCACGTAAGAAACTGAGAGGAAAATCATGAAGTTGAGGCTGTTTGTGATTATAACCCTCTAATGTTCTGTCATGAATTTAATTGGATGGTGTCTTCCCTCCCATGTAGAGTGTCCCTTGGAGGCATAAGTGGAAGTAGCATCTAGGTAAAGACACCAAGAATTCTTAATGCCTCATATACTTTATTGCTAATTTATATTTCTATTTCATTAAATACCTTTGATTTGAAAAAAAAAGAGAGTGGCTAATGTAGCAAAAAAGGAAAATGATAAATACTGGCAGTGATGTGGGAAAACTGGAACACTAATGCACTATTGGTGGAATTGTGAACTGATCCAAACATTCTGGAAAACAATTTGGAACTATGCCCAAAGGGATATAAAACCATGTGTACCCTTTGATCCAGCAATACCACTACTAGGTCTATATCCCAAAGATATCAAAAAAAGAGAAAAGGACCTATCTGTACAAAAATATCTATAGTGGCTCTTTTTGTGGTGGCTAAGAACTGGAAATCAAAAGGATGTCTATCAGTTGGGTAATGACTAAAAAAACTGTGGTATATGACTGTGATAAAATATGATTGTGCTGGGGCGGCTAGGTGGCGCAGTGAGTAAGAGCGCTGGCCTCGGAGTTGGGATGACCCAGGATCGAAACCGGCCTCAGAAAATGAGCACCCACACATAAATAATGACTAGCCATGTAACCTTGAGCAAGTTACTTAACCCCAATTGCTTTTAAAAAAAAAATATGATTGTGCTATAAGAAATGCCAAGCAGAATGATTTCAAAAAAACCTGGAAAGACTTATATGAACTGATGCATAGTGAAGTGAACAGAATCAGGAGAATGTCATACATAGTAACAGCAATACTGTTCAATAAAGAACTGTGAATTACTTAGCTATTCTCAGCAATACAATGATCCAAGACAATTCCAAAGAACTAATGATGAAGCATACTATCTGCCTCCAGAAAAAGAACTGATACTGATTGAACACAGACTGAAGCGTTCTATTTTTCACTTTCTTTTTTTTCTTTAATCGAGTCTAATATGGAAATGTTTTACATATTTGCACGTGTATAACCTATATCTGAGTACTTATTGTCTCAGGGAGAGGGAAGGGGAATGAGAGAGAGACAGAATTTGGAACTCAAAACTTTAAATTAAAATGTTTTTTAAAACTGGAAAAAAAAAAGGAGTTGTAAGACAGATATGAGGAGAAAAAGGAGAGAGAGAGGGTAGTGTCAGGAAAACAAAGAGAGAAGAAAGTATATAGGAGGAAGGGGAGGAAAGTATTGTCAAAACAGCAAAGATGTCAAGAAAAATGAATAATGAGAAAAAAACTCAGATTTGGCAATTAAGAAATCACTGGTACAACCAAAACCAGAAGAAAAAAAAATTTTTAAATACCAGAACCCATTAAGTATACACAAAATAGAGGATTACCTTCAAAAATATACAATGCCTACACGGATACAACACCAAATAAAGGTCTTAAATAATCTGACCTCAGAAAAGAAAATAAATCCAGAAATAAAGGAACTACCAAAAAAAAAAAAAAAAAAACACTTGTAGTCCTGATGAATTTATAGGAGAATTTTATCAAACTTTTACAGTTTTACTTTTACACAAATTATTCTCAAGAACTCAGAAAGAATTCTATTAATCTCCTTTTATGAGATAAATACAATTCTAATACCTAAACCAGGGAATGAAAAGCAAAGAAAGAGAATTGTAGACTAATATCATTAATGACTATCAATTCAAAATTTTCAATATGGCAAGTCATGGCAAATAGACTACAGCAATTTATAAACAAAATAATGTGTTATGATCAAGTCTCATTTATACCAGGGATGGCTCAATGTAAGGAAAACAATCAATATGATAAATCCTATTTAGAACAAAACTATCCAAAACCTGGTGATTATCAACAGACACAAAAAGAGCCTTTTACAAAACATAACACTCACTAATGTGTTAAAAAAAAAAATAACACCACAAAGTATAGGCATAGGGATAGTTTAAAAATATGATACAAAGTAACTAAAAAGAAAAGAAAGTACTAACTAGATGCAACAGGGAAACATAGAAATTCTCTCAATAAGTACAAGAGTAAAGCAAGGATTCTCACTTTTCCCATTACTGTTTGATATAGTTCTAGAAATGCTAGCAAAAGCAAAAAGATGAGATAAATAAATGAAAGATTTATGGGATACAAACCAATCTCAATCTCCTGATGATGTGTTTACTTAGAAAAATTCTAAGAAATGAGCAAAGAAAATGAAACAATGAATAGTGTTAGCAAAGTTCTATGCTACAAAATAAATCCACAAAAATCAAGAGCATATTATTTGTATGTGTGTATGTATGTATATGTATATAGATACAGATCGAAAGATCAACAGATAGAGCAATAGATCAATAGATAAATATGATAACAAAAAAATCCAGGAGACAGCAACATAAATATTTGGCAGTAAATCTATCAAAGTACACTCAATACTTAAATAGATTCAATTACAAAATGTTGCTTAAACAGCTGTCTTAACAATTCAAATAGCTGGACAAATATTCAGTGCTTATGGCTAGATAATATCAATATAATAAAAATGGCAATACTACCAAAATTAATTTGTAGATATACTGCTGCTACATTGCAAAACCAGATAATATTTTATAGAGCTAAATGCAATAATTACAAAATTCATTTGAAGGAACAAAAGATCTAGAAAATCAAGGAAATAATAAAAAGGTAGGACAGAATGAAACTTCTAGACCTCAAAGTACATTAAAAATATAAATCATCAAAACCATTTGATACTGGTGAAAAAAATAGAAAATTATATCAACAAAACACATTAGACAAAGAATCAGAAATAGCTAAACTTAATAAAACAGTGTTAACTAAACCCCAAAACATAAATTACCTAGGAAATAACTCCCTACTTGATATCTGCTATGAAAACTTAAGTAATATGGTAAAAATCATGCTTATAACAATGGACTATATTCCACAATAAATTCAAAATGTGTGACTTAAATACTAAAGAATATACCATAAAAAATTAGAAGATAAGCAGATCATATACTTTTATAGCTATAAATAGGAACAAATTCTTAACCAAATATGAAATAGAGGCACTCACAAAAGTGAAAAGTTTTTGCACAAAGTTAATGCATCTAGGATAAAAAAGGAAGCAATTCAATGGGGAAAGTCGCTCAACAGTCAATAAACATTTATTAAGTGCCTACTATGTGTCAGGCAATGTGCTAAGTGGTAAGGATACAAAAAAGAAGCAAAAGACAGTCTCAACCATGAAGGAACTTACAATCTAATAGGGGAGACAACATGCAAACAAATAAATACAAAAATGCTATCTACAGAATAAATAAGAAATAATTAGGAGAGTAAAGGCATTAGAATTAAAAGGAGTTAGGAAAGGAAGCAAGTAGGAAAGATAAAAATGGAAACTATCCTAGGCATGGGGGATAGTTAGAGAAAACAAGAGATGGAATGTCTTGTTCATGGAACAGTCAGGAGGCCAGTGCCCTCGAATCAAAGAGTATATGGCAGAGTGTTAGGTGTAAGAAGACTCGAAAGACAAGATGGGGCTAAGACATAAACTGCTTTGAATGCCAAACAGGATTGTGTATTAGATCCTGGAGGAGATAAACCACTGGAACTCACTGAGTTTGGGAGGGACATGGTCAGACTCTGCATCAAACATCTCTATAAGGGCCTGGTATCCAAGATATATAGACAACTAACAGAAACACACAAGGCCAAAGGCCATTTCTCCAATAGAGGAGTAGTCAAAGAATATGAACGAACAGGTCTCAAAAGATGAGTTGCCAGATATTAACAACTTTAAGAAAAATGTTCAAAATCACTAATAACAAGAAGAATACAAATCAAAACAATGCTGAGACTCCATTTCACACTCAACAAATTCATCAATGTCAAAAAAGGCAGGCACACAAATACATTGTCAAACAAGCTGTAAATTTGCATTCCGGAAAGCAATGTGGAACTACTCAAATAAAATTACTAAAATGTCCATACTCTTTGAGCAAAAGATTCTACTGCTACACAAAGACCTAGGCAGCTAATTCATACAATGGATGGAGTGGTGGATCTGGAAACAGGAAGACTTGAGTTCAACTATGACCTCAAACTACCTGTGGCACCCTAAACAAGTCATTCAACCTCTGCTTAACTCAGTTTCCTTAACTGTAAAACAGAAGTACTAATAGCACCTCCCTTCCAGAGCGGCTGTGAGGATCAAAGGAGATAACATCTGTGAAGTGCTTAGCACACTGTCTGGCATGTAACAGGCACCATACAGATACTGCCTATTTTTATTAGATGTCCCAAGGAGGTCACTGACAAAATGAAAGGTTCCATATATATCTTTTGTGGTAGCAAAGAACTAAAAACAAAACAGATATCCATCAATTGGAAACAGTTAAGTAAACTGTAACACATGAATGTAATAGAATGTCACTGTGCCGTAAAAAGCTATGAGCATGATGAATATAAAGAAACATGGAAAGGCTTAAATGAACCGATGAAAAGTGAAGTAAGCAGAGCCAGAAAAACAACAAACTCGATGACTACAAAAATATAAGTTTAAAGAACAAGCACAAAACAATCAAAACTGAACGCTGCAAAATTATAAAGAACAAATGTGGCCCCAAAGAAGTATGAGAAGACTCCTCTCTCCTGGCTCCTTTACTGAGGGTTGGCACTTTGGGTGTGGAATACTGCATGTGATACCAGATTTTCTCCAAGTGTTGATCGCTTTTGCTCTATTTCTTTTCTCTTCCTTTAAGTGAAAGCTTTCTCGAAGGGAAGAAGGTTTGGGGCGGGGGAACCAATAGAAATCTATTTTTTAAAAGGAATTATTGATAACTTTGTGGGAAACAATTTCAACACATTGATGAAGTTAAAGGCAGGCAAGAAGGAAGGGAGGGAGGAAGTAAATGAGAGAAGGAGGAAAACAGGACAGATGGAAGAAAAAGAAGGACTGGGGAGGAAAGAAAGGAGGGAACAAGGAAATGAGGAAGGGAAAGAAAGGGAGGATTTACTAAGCACCTATAATGTTTCAGTCATTGTGCTAAGGACAGCCCCATTTTATATTTATGGGAACTAAAGCAGACAGAAGTTAAGTGACTTGCCCAAGATCACACAAGCATTAAGTGTCTAAAGCCAGATTTGAACCCAACTGTTCCTGACTCCAGGCCCAATACCTTATCCACTGGGCCACCTAGCACCTAGTCTAGTGAAGTTTTGTTTGTTTTTGCAGGAGGAGAAGACTTGGGAATATTGGTTGTCCTGGAAAACCAAAGTTTCTGAAGAATTAAGTTAAGGTTCATCCAAAGGACAATGAGAAGCACTGGCACATGAGCAAAAGGCACAGGAAATTCACAAGCAGACTGCAATGTATTACTAAGGAAGAACCGTGCATTAGAAGTAGTATAAAAGGCATCAAAGAAATGTATGACTGGGAGGACCAGCTGGTCATGGAGAAAAAGCAAATAGCCAATGGACAACTCAATATGTCCAATGGTAGCCACCTAATGTCAAGAGATCTGGAGCTCAGCAAGTTAACTGGACCCCTATCATGGATTTACCGGTGAACAACCAAAGGACAAAGGAAAAGTCACAGATCCCTCAGGGCATCAAAGTAAGTCAATGCCTGCCTATATCTAAATAGAAGGTTCAGCTTTATTATAATGCTCAACACACAGTGGGTACTACAATATGGTTATCCTCCTTGCATGCAATGTTATATAGCACCATCCATCATCACATACTTAATAATTGCTAACTGATGTCCAGATTAATTGTAGCTCTTTCCATTCTGAAACTTTTTCTTCATAGTCAAAAATTAAAGGGTAAAAATGTCTGCTACTTTGTTCATTTTCCTCTAAAGTCTCAGAATTCTAAAATGTAAGTTAGGAAACTACTCTAAATTCCTTTATTCTAGGTTATAACAGGTTGGAGGATGTAATTTCACATTTTAGTCTCATAACCAATATACAAATTAATGTCTATTAATTCAACATATCCTTACTATCTTTTCTAGGGAAAGTATATCTTTCTTGCATTGGTGCTACACAGTGATAAGAAACATGTCACAGACATTTGAAAAAACCACCACACATGACAATCACCCTTTGGCAAACATCATCATCATCATTTATGGTGATTTATTTAAGGGTGAGTTTATGAATTTTTTTAAGAAACATTTTGCCCTAGAATGCCCTGGTGGCTGTCTCCTACCCAATTTCCTGACCTCAAGTAAGAAGTCAAGCAAGATATCAGCTACCCACTGTGCCTGGCAGATTTCTAATCAATCCCTCCACTAACTAATCTCACATAAATTCCCCAAGCTCCCCAAATAGAACTTCAAAAAGGCAGCAATTAGTCAGTAATTGCAATCACCAATTCATGGATAACCTAATCTGACCCAGAACAAAGGTCATCTGAAGATGACCAAGAAACAGTGAAAAATCAGACAAAAGGCTAAAAAGCTCCAAACATGAGAATGTTCAGTACAGCCCCAGCATTTCTCCATAAGCAGATGTAGGCAACAGCAATAGGCTTCGCTACTGTACTTAAAATTTCATCTCACAAAGCAAAAGGCTCTCCCAACCATAGATAATAGGAAAACCAAGAGCCTGTCTCCCAGCAAATTACTAAAATACAGCTTTGGATGGCCTATTTTGTCATGTCAGATAAAAAAAGGCTACCCCACTCACTCCCCCTCTAAATATCTACCACTGGGGCAATAAGCTACTATAATAATAAGTGAAAGGAAGAAAAGATGAGCTGTACTTGAGTGTACTATACAATGTCTCGTGGAAGCAACAGAGATTTTTTTCCCAATTTTTGTTTTAAGTATTTGTCTCTCTGATATCATTTAGAGCTTCTGTACAAAAACTGAATATTAATCTCACTAAACACCAACACAAAATGTCCACAAGGAACAAAGTATCTGTTAAAAAAAAAAGGTGAAATAAACAGGTAACTTATACAAAGTCATAATGAAAGTTTCCTTAAAGAAAATGAACCCCCATATATACAAAGGTAATACAATTGCTCTAATGCCACAAATTTTCTTTTGTTTTCAATTTCCTTTGAAAATGGTTTAGCTTTGGGTACCTAGTGGCTACTCAATAAATACAGACTACAAGTTTTCTTTTAGAGAGTAAAGATGGTCTCCCTAGCAAATGAGAGCTGCCTATGTCACATAACTATCCAGCCTAGAACTGGAATCTACTTATGTCTGTTTGAAGCACTCCACAGTTTAACTAAACTAGAAGAAGAAATTCAGGGCAGTACTAACTTGTCCCCAGAAGATGTGTCCCCAGTGAGGCTAAATTAATAGCCCAAACTTCCAAGGACATGAAAGTCATGTGAAATTCACAGATTTTTTTTTAAAGGCATTCCAAAGACAATTAAGTGCCCTTATACAAGACAGTAAGTATATACCAAGATGTGTTTTCTTGCACTAACATTTTGCAGTTTCCTGACACTTGCCTTTCATCATAGCATGTTTAATTGGCTAATGAGTTGCTCAAGTAAAATGAGCTACTTATCAATGCATGGTGTAACAGCTGTTTAAAGACTAAAGAGTAAAGAGTGAAAGTACATTTTATTCCAATGCAATGTTGATACAGGAAACACTAAACTGGGAAATAGCAACTAGGTCTACAAATGCTCATGATAAGCCTTGTTAGAAGGATGCGTGCTGTAGGAAATGACTGGAGTAATAACCCACTTCCTGCCAGCCCAATTAAGGGAGGGCCCCAGAGGAGCACTGCCAGTCCAATTCTCAACACAAGATGCCTACCCCAACCCTGAATAGCCAGACATATGCCTTCTTACAAAAGCCAATTTATCAATCTCAGATTTAAGAATACATTTAGCTTGCCTGATACCCACTAGTCCAGGAGATAAGGTCCAAATTTACAAAGTATTCCAACAGTTGCTTAAAAGTACTTCATTACAAATCATAATTCTATAGCTTTGTTAATTCTTGTATTTTTTCTTGCTTTTTCTAGTCTGGTATATTTAGAAAATGACAGCAATTCACATTTAAATAGAACTCTAAGGTATGCCAAGTGCTTTTTTCGCAACCATAAAGTAAGGTAACATAAGGTATTATCATTCCCATTTTACATAAGAGGAAACTGAGACTCTAAGAGATGAAATGACAGGCCCCAGGTCACAGAGTCAGAATGACAATATCTCCTCAGAGAAACTGGAAGGAACAAAAGATTCCGTCTATTCTAACCCCAGCCTAACAGGACTCCCCTTTACAAGATCACCAATAAGAGTTCACTGAACTTTCACTCTAAGACTCTGCTGACTCCTTTACAAAGTGTTTCCTTACCTGAAGCCAATACAGAGAAGACAGCTCTTTCCTACAAGACGGAAATACAAAGTTATTAAGTAAGAATAGGAGCTAAGATTTCTTAACCCAAAACCAGTACTTTTTCTACATCACTCTTCCCCACTTAATAACATAAAGTCTAAATAAATAAAAGCAAAAGTCTACTCCCTAATTATCAGAGACAATAGATTCCCTAAAGACTTTGCATTCTGCACCACAAACACAACAAAATTCTTCTCTCCAGAATATTTACCATGCAACTTTCAAAAATACTGGTTGTCTTCAGAGATTAAAATTAGGAAAGGCTTCATTAATTTGAATCACAATGGACTACAGCAAAACAGGCTGCCTAAACCAAGTTTAAATGACCCAATATTCTCATTAAAGAAATAGGCACCTAGTCAAGAGGAAAATATTCACATCTGGTTATTTTGTATAAAGCAACAGATTACTTAACAGGACTGTACCACATATAATCAAGAAGAACCTAAGAATAATTTTCCTTGGCTTATTCATCAACCTTTAGGGAAGGGAATGCCCAGTTCTTTCAAAGAACCAATCTCTGACAAATTCAGAGATGATTAAGCAAATGCTAACACCTTTCTTTATTCGATATTTGAGGGTTTCACTCACATTTGCAGTTTTGGTTATTGTCAGATTGTCCATCAATAATTAAATGGGAATTTTTAGTGATTTATGGTATACTGCAGGAAATCAGACAATACAGAAAAAAAATTAGTAAGTCACAAAGGTATAAACACTGTATGTTATTAATCTGTTTTATAACTTACTACCATAAGCATACATACATAAATTTATAATAAAGTTAAAATCTGTTAAATGTTACAGTGAGCTAAAGAACTAAGGTATGCACTCTTTTTGTCTCTCTAGCATCCAGACTTAGCCACGTGATTTTTCTCTTATAGCGATCTTTGATTTTGTTGTTGTTGAGTTGATTCAGCAGTGTCCAACTCTCTGTGGGGTCTTCTTGGCAAAGATACTGGAGTAGTTTGTCTGTCATTTCCTTCTCCAGCTCATTTTACAGGTGAGGAAACTGAAGTAAACAGGGTTAAGTGACTTGCCCAGGGAAATACAGCTAGTAAGTTTAGGATTTGAACACAAATCCTCCTGCCTCCAGGGCAGCTGCTCTATCCAGTGTACCGTCCAGCTGCCCCAGTGGGCTCTGTATCTTTCACTTTTTGTAGAAGGAAATTTATGAAGCAGAAGCTGCAGCTATACAGGCAATAGCAAAGACTGCAGAGTGTAAGAGATATTACTCTCTCCTGGGACACAATATGGGTGCACTGGGTTTTTTTTTTACTTGTTCTGTGTTTTAAATAAATATGATCAGAATTACAAAAAATAAAAGTCTGGGGTGGGGCCTTGAGTTATTCAATGTTTTTCACACTCATGGGGCGTCTACACTCCTAAGCCCCACAAATGCTGACGGAAGACTGTACTTATAACCCCATTTACCTTCATAATTCAAATTTCACCAGAACCATTCACTGATCACCCCTGGGCCACAATGATCATTCCCTCCACTGAACTCCTGTAATTCTTGTGTGTGCCTCTCAGATAATCCTTACCCACATCCTGTCTCATATTACAGTTTGGGATTTACATTGCTTATCTCACAGTGACTCTGAAAGGTAGGGAGCATTACTATCTTTGTTTTACAGGAAAAGAAAAAGAAGCTCACAGAAATTAAGAGACAGGCCCCAAGTTACCGTGAATCATTGACACATATTAAAAATTACTTGGACCTAGGTTTTCTTCAAATGCAAACTACAGATGTTGCATTTAGGGAATCAGACAACTTGATGCAATTCCACACTATAATATAAACTATGCCAGGTGAGCACAACACTTCCACATCTTACTTCTATGTTATCTGGACCATTGCTATCTCTTTGCCCCTCATTACATCTCTCTCACTAATTAGACTCCCTGAGTTAGTTCTACTTACATTAAGTCAGAACAACTATTTGTTTAGTATTACCTTATAAGAGTATCTTAAAATGCATCTTTGATTTTATCATTCTGTAAAATCACCCCCAAAGGTTCACACAAAGGGAATGAATCTAAATGATACATCTTAAAGAGAAATTGGTTGTTGTAAACCAGCAATATTTAAAAATGCCAACAGATACACAGCTCTACCTTGTGCTAGGCTCCCACTGTATCCAAAGAGGATTCACCAAAAATTTTTAAGTATGTTTCTCTCTCCATTTCCTACCCCTAGGGTTATTCTTTATAATCTAAAATCCCACCCTGAAGGAAAACCATGGTTGAGCTCCGGTCTTCCCAGAGGAGGGGCCAGTAACAGAAATGCTGACAAGCCCTCAGCCGCAGCAGCAATGATGCAGAGCAGCAGAATACACTGAAGCAGCATTTCATGGTTGAAAGGACAAGGCACAAGCTGTATTCCTATATTCTCTAGCTCTTAAGGTCACAACAAACCAGTCCTCTGATACCAATTAAAATCCCTGTGGTTTATGTTTCCCCTGAAAAGGACAGCACCAAGATGACCTGTGCCTGCTGAGAACATAACTGGCTATGTACAGTCCTGGTGGAAAGATGAAGAGTTAAAAAAAAAATTAAGTCATGACTGCCATGAAATTGTTTATTCATGGTAGGTGCTTCAGGCAGTTACAGCTATACAAAAGTACAACATTGCCTAGAAAATCATTTCCATTATAGATCACTGCTAAGACAAGAAAGCAGAGTACACAGTGGTTGGGAGATTCAAGATCCAGTTCATCAAGGTTATGTCAGAGGCATGTCAAGAAGAGTATCCTCTCCAGAAACTGACTTAAAGAAAAACTACATTTTGGGATGAGATATATACTAATTGCTGCATCTAATTATAAAGTTTAAGCCAATTAAAAAATCCAACCAAGCTTTAAGTGTGATGGAGAGAATAATTAAAAATCAGCATTTTTTTTTTTAACAAAATACTATTATGGCAGTTAGGAGAAGGTTAGAACACAGGGGGGAAACAGCTCTGCCATCAGAAAGCAGGAGGAAAACAGCAGTCTGTCAAAGTTATTACAGGATAACTTTTTTTTTCTTTTTTAAAGACCAGAACTTAACAACTTTGAACATCTGTGCCCTTGCCTTTCCTATGTATGCCAAAATAGAATGGCATTTCCTATATCAGTCTTCTTCCCAGCAGGAGCCAAGCTGGTGAATCAGCAAAATGTCATTGTCTTCAGAAAGCTACCACCACTATTTGGAGTTCACAAAAGTGGAGAATAAGAATCTTCCAAATCATATTCCTACGAACTACTTTGGTAATACTTATGGTTAATGCACAGTCAGCCAAGCCCTTGCACAGCCACACATAAGGCCTTTTGGGATGCATACTGAATTGTCTAGCCATTGATCCCTTAAGAGACAAGAAACTACAATAAATAAGTTTGGGGGACTGGAAAAGGTACTCACAACAGAAACTTTTCATCACCAATCTGTAAAGGTTATTTAAACAGCTTAAAAACAGATTCTAAACTATGCTTCCTACTCCAGATTGCCTCAAGCAATGCATCCATAGCTACAGATTAATTTGTGGCCATACTACATTAACATTGATCTCACCACACACTTATTTCATATCAAAGAATATATATGAAATTTAAAGTCAGAAGCCTCTGGGTTCAACTCCTGGGTTTTGCCACTTACTACATGAAGGGACCTGAGGCAAGTAATATAACTTTTCTTTCTGGGCCTCAGTTTTTGATCTATAAAATGACTAGAGCAATGGTATGAAACTCAAACAGAAATGGAAACCATTAAATCATACATAAGGATCCCTAAAAGCTGCATACTGATTTAGAAAACCACATACTGGCATTATTTATGTCCTTTTGTATTTTATTTAGCTAAATGTTTACCAGTTGTATTTTCATCTGGGTTAGGACCCAGACAATTAACGGCTACATGTAGCATGTTTGACACTTTTTGACTACAAGCCCTTTAAAGTCCCTAATAATTAGCTCAAAATCTATTATACTTTGATCCTATAACCTGTAAAATGATCCCTAATGCTATCATATTAAAAGTTTTTATGAAGCAGTGGAAATGTCTTAAGACTGCTCTCCCAAGAAGCTTATGTTAAAGAGCATCCACTGATTTATTTCGATGAGAATTATCAGTCAGAAAAGAATCTACTTAAACATGTTCTCATGAGAGAGATTACCAGAAAGATGAACATAACCTGTAGAAGCAGCAGATTCACCCAAGAATATTACTCAAGCAGGCTAACTACTCTTGTTTCCCACCTCTGGAAATCAGGCTTCAAGTGTAAATGGAAAAGAACACAATTTGAAGAACTTTGCCTAATCCTTAAACACATGTCCATATTTTTAAAAACCACCTTAGGGTTTTTGTACATTTATAAGTCCCTTCTGCACCGGTGCATAAAGCAGAGTTTCACAGGGCAGACACCGTGAGAAAAAATGCATACAAGGAACCAGCACAGCAGACACTCAGGGGAGGGCAGCAGCCTGGTGGGTAGATGAAGAACTACAAGTCTGTCTGCTTGTCTCTACTATGAATCCCTAACAATGAAATCCTAATAATGAAAAATAAAGCTAGTGAAAAAAAGATATGACAGAAAATCTAAAAGCTAATGGGGATAAATAAGAGAATGATTGCTTAAGATTTATTAATAGACTAAAAATGAACAAAAATCAATGTAAATTTCAAGATAGGAGATAATTAGTATGGAAACAGAAAATTAGGTTGTGAAAAATCAGATAAGACATACAGGAGAGGAAATTAAATGTGGCCACCTCAAAAGTAGCCAGTTTCCTACTAACAACAGAACTGTTAGGATATCTGTATTGTCGTGTCCAAGCAGCCCGAGAAGAGACTGCACAGCATTGAGTTCCACTAATAAGTGATAGAGGTCTGGCATGGTTGCCACCACATGCATCTCTTGAATGATGTCATTTAAATCCAGTTCAGATTCCATAAACCTGTGGATGAAAATAAAAATGTATAACATCAGTGGAAAACCCCAGGAAAAAGCATACCCTATTACCTTTATTATGTAGCAAAAGATCTTTTAGTAACTAAAGAAGAGATATCTGCATGACCTAAAAAGAGAGAGAATCTGTCAAAGTGTCCACAACAGACCAACCAAGAAGTACACTCAAACAAACATCATACTGTCACAGAATGTCGTTGGAAAATCGATCTCCTCATTACAAAAATCAATCCTGGATTCAGATCTCATTACATCGTGCTCCTTGTTCCCACAGTCACAAACTGCCTTTCAAAGCATTCTGCAACATCAAATGAACCTCATACAGTTCTGTGAGCTGTCTATCATTATTCCACAGGGCTACAATACGACCCATTACCTTGGACATAAATTACCTGACTTACCCACTAACTTTCTGTTCTTTATCTTACAGTCTTATAGAAGAGCTACATCTGAGGTTATAAAGAATGCAGAAAACCCCACAGAGTAATAAAGGTTACATCTTAGTACAGAGATTAACAATATTTTTTCCCTAAATACATGATCTATTACTAAAAACTTAGAAATTTAATAAACTGTTAGAAAAATAAAAAGCAGATATAAAACAAAGACTGCAAATCCATAGCGAGCAATGATTCTTAAGTGTTCTCACATGAGTTCTGCTAGACAGATAGTTTTCTTCCACAAAATCCATGTCTTTGGGCTGCTCTCCTTCTGAGAAGGCTATTTCTGGGTATTAGGCATATATCCAACAACGGGTGATTTGCCAGATAGAAGGACAAAGTGAGAAGGCGATGGCAAAGTATTAGAGCTACATATTACAACAGTCAGGCCATGAATGAGTCAATGACTCTGTCCAGTATGACAGAAACTGTATCAATTGTCTATTTCAATGGATTTCCTTCCAAATGCCTGAAAGCACTCTTTTAACCATAGACTGAGTGTCAGCACTGACCAGCAAAGCAACTGCAATGGGCAATTACTGGCTCTAACCACAGAAACAAAAATCATTCTAAAGACTTCTGACTGATTGGAGCTCACTGCATCCAACCAAATAATCCAACTATACCCCTGAAAAAAGATAGGCAATACATAGAAAAAAAGAACAAAGTTGCCCAAAGTTTAATAGCAAACAGTGTATCCTTGGGGAAGATGGTATTGGGTGGAAAGGGCACAGAATGAAAAGTGATGGTTGCATGAGGAGAATTGTCGATTGTATTGTAAATGCAGCCAAATGAAAAGAGGCATTTCTGAGTATGCGATCAAAATGACAATTGCATCTATGGAAAAATAAATTTGAATGTTTCCAATCTTGATCGGAGAGGTTCATTCAAATATGCTCAAGCAATTTTCATCTTAATTGCACCTCACTGAGACTACAGAATTACCAAAAAGACATTGCACCAGTAAGAATTCAAAAGCTCAAGGTTAAAACACAATGTAGCTCCTGAACTGAATTTAACCATCAAAAAATATTTTTCACATTTAAATTTGGTCTTCAAGTGTTCAAATGTCTAAAAGGGAAATACACTATAGGAATAGAAAGGGGTATGATCTTTTTAAAGGTTCTTTTCATTAAAAATAATTTCCCTTAAGTGTTGTATACAACAAATGCAGAGCTCCCCTCACATCCCATAAGATGCCAACAGGGGCACTCACCTTCAAAGCAACACTAGTCTAAGCCAGCTAAAATGCATTAAGTAAGTAAAGTCGTGAACATACAAGTTGGAGTTTGAAGGGCTCCAGTTTTGCCAGCCAAGGGTGATTCTA